>CM060116.1:9795269-10190269 GCA_030522415.1 Channallabes apus
TATTTGATCACCATGTGATTTTGCAAGTTCTCTTACTTAGAAATCATGGAGGGGTCTACTATTTTCAGCATAGGTGCATTTCCACTGTGAGAGACTCTACAATTCTAGAAATTGTAGATTCTAGAATCTAAAAAGAAAAATCCAGAAATCACATTGTATGATTTTTTTTTTTTTACAATTTATTCGTGAATTACTGTGTCAAATAAGTATTTGATCACTTGAGTAAAAAAAAAAAATTTGGTACAGAAGCCTTTGTTAACAATTACAGAGGTCAAATGGTTCCTGTTGTTCTTCACCAGGTTTGCACACACTGCAGGAGGGATTTTGTCCCACTCCCCCATACAGATCTTCACTAGATCTGTCAGGTTTCGGGGCTGTCGCTGAGCAACACGGAGTTTCAGCTCTCTCCAAAGATTTTCTATTGGATTTAGGTCTAGAGACTGGCTAGGCCACTCCAGTACATTGATATGCTTTTTATGGAGCCACTCCTTGGTTTTCCTGGCTGTGTGCTTTGGGTCATTGTCATGTTGGAAGACCTAGCCACGACCCATCTTTAATGCTCTGACTGAGGGAAGGAGGTTTTTGCCCAATATGTCACAATACATAGCCCCGTTCATCCTCTCCTTAATACAGTGCAGTTGTCCTGTCCCCTGTGCAGAAAAACATCCCCAGATCATGATGCTTCCAGCCCCATGCTTCACTGTAGGTATGGTATTATTGGGATGATACTCATCATTCTTCTTCCTACAAACACGGCGAATTTAGTTAATACCACAAAGTTCTACTTTGGTCTCATCTGACCACAGGAATTTCTCCCATGACTCCTCTGGATCATCCAGATGGTCCCTGGCAAACTTCACACGGGCCTGGACATGGGCTGACTTAAGCAGGGGAACCTTCCGTGCGATGCAAGATTTTAAACCATGGCGTCTTACTGTATTACTGATAGTAGCCTTGGAAACGATGGTCCCAGCTCTCTTCACGGCATTGACCAGCTCCTCCCGTGTAGTTCTGGCCTGATTCTGCACCATTCTTAGCATCATTGATACCCCACGAGGAGAGATCTTTCGTGGGGCCCCAGTCCGAGGGACATTGACAGTCATCATTAGCCTCTTCCATTTTCTGACAATTGCTCCAACAGTTGTTCTTTTTTCACCAAGCTGCTTGACAATTGCCCCGTAGCCCTTCCCAGCTTTGTGAAGGTCTACAATTTTGTCTCTTGTGTCTTTTGACAGCTCTTTGGTTTTGCCCATGTTGCTACTTAGACTTTGGCTGATTGTGGGGTGCACAGGTGTCTTTATGACAGCTAATGACCTCAAACAGGTGCTACTAATTTAGAATCATGAGCAGAGTGTAGCTGGACTATTTAAAAGCAAAATAACAGGTCTTTGTGGGTCAGAAATCTCTCCCCCCTCCATGATTTCTAAGTAAGAGAACTTGCAAAATCACAGGGTGATTAAATACTTATTGACCTCACTGTATATTCACAATGGTATATATAGTGCAATACTTATTTATTTATTTATTTATTTATAATGCAAATGAATGTGCTTGCTAGCATATGCAAAATGCATAACAATTAAAAAGTGACATAAAAGTAGAAGGTATTCATTATCAACAGAAAATTTTCGTAAAACAGTGGTGCAAAACAATTAAAAAAATAATGCATTTCACAATATTAATATTCTAATCCATTTGTCAGGTTTCACCTTTGTGACATTCTTCTTTATGACCCTGTGTCATAAAGAATTGCCAGTGGACTGCTTTGGGTTTTCCCTGCAGGATGTAATGGTAGTGACTTCATCAAGTGAAGTAAACAGATGAGCTGTCTCTTAAACACACATTTAATCATCCACGCCTTTCATTCAGAGCTTTATGGTTCAGCTGAATTTCTGTGGGAAACTATTTGTTTAGAAAGGACACCAGTCAGTCACCCACTTTGACCCACTGAACCGTGAGCCAAACCGATAAACATAATTTACTGTAACTTTTACCAACGTAATAATGCAGTTAGAAAATCGGTTCTGCCATGACATCATGACCGGAGCTGGAATTATGAGTATCCTGTGTGAATGAGCCGTTTTGGTAATGGGTTTAAAATAGAAGCAAGGTCACATCAGCATGCTTAATGACTCATAGCAAGAGGAGAGGCTTATTTCAGACCCCCCAGTGCATGAGATATAGAACAGAGGGGGAATTGCATGCAAGATTAATCCTCAATTCTCTGACCTCACTGTAAAACAATGAGCTGTTTGAGTAATGAGTCAATGACTGTTAAACATTTTTTTCTTTCTTTCTTTCTTTCTTTTTTAATTAAAGAGGCACAGTGGAAAAGGAAATATAGGTACAATGCATTTTCAGTACTATGCAAAAGTCTTGATTCACCCCTCCTTTCAGACGCACTTTTTAGACATTCTTTTAAGAAATAGTTCTCTAGGTTTCCTGAAAGACTTTTTTTGTCCCTCATTTTTTGGACAGTCTCTGTTTAGCAATTTCAATCCAGATCAGTTTCCGAGTTTGTTAAACCACACAATGACATGAATCAAGCATAAAAACCATTTAACTTAAGCCATGGGCCAGAGAGAAACAGGTGCGGATTATGACTGAGAACCATGTGGGTGATTGGTATACAGATGATGCTGAATGCTGAGTGGTTGGAAGAGACGAGAAGGGAAATGAGGTTGCTGCTGAGGCTGTTACATAATAATATTTTTTTTTAATCATAAGGCACATTTGTTCCCATTTCTTCATTTAATCTGTATAATTTCATTTGATTTAATTAAAAATGAACTGAGGCGTGGTTCAAAACATTTACACAGTACTCATACATTAATAGCTCATACATCAAATGAATATACATTGTTCTGATTAATCAGGTGACTTAAACATAATTCACATTCATTTGATTTTTTACATGAAATAAGTAATAATTAATTTATCTTTACCTAAAACAATACAGTTAATTTTAACTGAAAACAAAGTAAAGGTAAATAAATAATGTATCTAAATTATTGTATTTAAATTAGTTGCATATTGAAAAATAAACAACGGATTAAGGCTTTTTAATACCACACTTGTTGAATTCTCAGATCTATTTGATCTGATGGTGTTAACAACTTTTCTGTAACAACGCGACTCAGAGAGTAGTTGTGGCCGCAAGAGAAATCGCAGGTTTATGTTAGTGTACTTGTTCTAAGTTTCAATAGGGATTGGGATTTTAACAGCAAACGTTTCACAGGGAACACCAGAAAAGGTGTTATTGTTTAATGTGTTGTTAATTAACAAGGAAACACAGATATGGTAAATCTCATTTATTAATTAGTTTGTTTATGTTTAATTAATTTAAATACATCTATGGTGGTCTTTTTTTTTTTTTTTTTTTTAGTATTTATGATTTGCAACACTCGGTAATGTGTTCACTGTGGGAGAGTTTGTGGTGCCTGTTTTGCCTGTTGTCTTCTCAGTATCATGAGAAGTGTATATTTTTCTTTCTTAATAACTTTAAGAGACAAGTAAAGTAAAGTCTGGTATAGGAAGCTGTTACAAATGATAATACACAAACATTTAATTACTATAAATGTAAATGTAGGTTAAAAAAAACACAAAGCATTATTCAATAATGAAAATTATCATTGACTTTATTATATCTAAATTAAATCTCCCCAGTATTATTTTCCTTAAACTTTTGTCATCTGTAAACTGTGTAGTGCAACATCATTAAAAGGCCATTGTACTCATATTTGGTATAAAACTCCGACAGATCAGCATCACACACATTGATAACTTCTTTACAATGAAAAAATGACCAATAAAAAAGGTTATGACAGAAGACAGATGTGCTCACTGTTGTAGCAGTAAAGTTAAGACGGGGTGCACTTTCACCTCCGTTGTGAAACATTTCAGGACAAAAGATCTTTATTACTTCACCTCAAAGGAAATTACCAAATTCCCCTAAGTTCAAAGGGGATTAAGAGTTACAAATCCCAGGAGAGGGACCCTCTGGTGCCACGTTACTGCATGAGACAAAATGAGAACCACAGTGATGACTGCTTACAGAAAAATCTAATCTGCTTTACATGTGATAATATGCATTCCATAGATGGTTATGTGAGTATTATTTGATCACAAGAAAAACATTTTGGTGCATTTTGCCATGTTATAACCTGAATTTGAACATCTGAATATAAATAAAGAAAATGTGATAAACCATGAAATCACACCGAAATTGCATGAATGAATGATATGGAAATCACATCAGGAAAAAACACTGTTTTTGTGTTTGTGTTCAATTTGTGATGCTTTTGTCTAGTCACCTAGTTCTCTATTATTTTGTCATACTACACTGCTTACATATAAATAGGATTGTCTTTTACTGTCACTGTTTATTTTTGCAATTCACCTGCATTCAATTCCTTTGTCATTCAATTCCATCATTCCATCAGGGTAAATTCAACCAAACTAATATTTACATGAAATAAACCCTTTCATTTGGGTTACCATTTAGATTACTCACTATCTTTTTTTAGATCTTCATGACAATACTTTGAAATGCAGATGTCAACCGCAAACCAGTGGAATGGTGCAGTAATAATTCATAGGGGAAAATGGGAGGGGATTGGGGGTGGGGGGTGGGGGTGTCTGCATTCCAGGAAGATGATGTCATGGGTGGTGGTCAGGACCCAGCTGCAGGTGTCCGCAGGCTCTCCAGAAGTCCAGTGACAGCGTGATACCATTAGCGTCTGAATAGAGCAGATTAACAAGGGAGGCAAGAGGTGAAAGTCCCCGAGCTGCTTCCCTTTGTTCACTGAAGCACAAATGTCAACTTAAAGTCTTTGACACTTTAACACTTCAGCCACCACAGCCTCTGACATAAAAACAAATCACTTTCTAGAACTGCAAATGAACCTCTGCATCACAGCACTCATGACATCAACACTGTTTCCTGTCAGCGTCTTCATACAAATCATGTCACATGCTCTTGTTTCCCAGAATTCTATTTAAACACACCTGTTCGCAGTATCTCTTTAAATAACCCAGACAACCAAACACTCTTAGCAGAGTCTTGCCACTAGCCTGTACTGGTAATGATTTTTTATAATTTTTTTTTTTTTTTTTTTACTATTTGTTTGATACTTTGCTCTTCCTGTTCGCACTGGTTATCTCTGTTTACAATTCCTCTGACCCGTGTCTGCTTTTTTCTTTTTACTCTGTTTATTTATTGTTGTTCAGATTGTCTGTCTGATTTTGAAATTAAACCTGTTCTTTCATTCAGGTTCGGTGTCTCTGGGACAATCTTAATAATACAATTATATTAATATATACACTGTAAAAAATCCAACTTGCAAATTGTTAACTCAATTTAAAATTCCAAGTTAGGTGGACATATTTTTGAGCACAGTGTTGAATTTACTTAAAAAATCTATTTAACTGGATTTTACTACTATTTTGTCCAACAAATATAAACAATCAAGTTGAGGAAACTTAATATTTTGATTTCTTTATTCAATGGTTTCACATCCGGCACTGTAAAAAATAAAAAGTTGCCTTAACTCAAAAAGTTAAGGCAACCGGTTGCAAAGCAATTTTGAGTTCACTCAACTTCAGTGGTTGAAGTTGTGCCAAATCATTTAAAAAAGTTAATTGAAACTGCTGTTTTAAGTTACTTATACCTTCCTAAAAAAGTACATCTAACTAATCATTATGAGTTTGTTTTTTAAGAAACAAGTAGGCACAACTACATTGCGTACTAACTGGCCAGAGGTAGATCAGTAGGCATTGGACTACGGTTCAGAAGATCCCAGGTTCAAACCCCACAACCACCAAGTTGCCACTGTTGAGCAAGGCTCTTAACCCTCAGATGTATAATGAGATAAAAATATAAGTCCCTCTGGATAAGAGCATTTGCTAACTGAAACTACTAATTTCTTAAAATTCACTCAAACCCTTTTTCGGCTTAAATCAAACTCATAATGATTAGTTAGATGTACTTTTTTTTAGGAAGGTATAACTAACTTAAAACAGCAGTTTCAATTAACTTTTTTAAATGATTTGGCACAACTTCAACCACTGAAGTTGAGTGAACTCAAAATTGCTTTGCAGCTGGTTGCCTTAACCTTTTAAGTTGTCAACTTTTTTTTTTTTTTACAGTGTATTAACAATTTACACACAATTAACAAACCATTAACTTCAGTTCAAAAACATGCAGATTGGACTGATTGGCATTCCCAAATTGTCTGTAGTGTGTCCAGGGTGCACCCTGCCTCCTGAGATAAGCTCTATACTCCCCATGACCCTGTACAGAATAGGCGTTATAGAAAATGAATTTATGAATGTATGTACAACTAATATTAATGCATTGAACACACACACACACACACACACACACACACACACACACACACACACACACACACACACACACACAACAAGTTCTCTTATTCCAATTTCAGGCCCATTTTATAGTGATCTGCATATTCTTCCCAAGTTGCATTATAGGTATTCTGAATGTACAGTATACTGCATTTCACTAAAACCTGAAATATCCTACTTATAAACTTACTCAACGTTATACCAACTTACTCAACCCTGAGTTCAGTATGTGTAATCAGATCAACATGGCTGCTCATAGCACCAACAGGCAAACAATTTACTTTAGGTTCAACAAAAACACTTAAAAATGTATGACATTGACTATACTGTGTAATTAGCTTTTTTGAGGAGATTAATACACATTATTCAGCACTCAACAAATTAGCCTGTTGCTAACAACAGTGTTATGAACATGTCAGCATCTATGGTTTTTCTCACATTAGCCACTTGCCTGCACAGAGGTTGAAAAGTTCAGGCATCCTTTTTTATGGTGAGCAAAATGCAGCATATAGCAAGTAATATAATTTATCTAATAATATAGCGGTGTATGACGCTATTATATAAGTGTTAGGACATATAGTGATGCAAAAGGTTTTTTGCATTTCCTCAACCATCATGAACTGACCAAACAGATTTCCTGGTTCACATTACAGTATACATATCTGCTGAAGTAAAGGGTAAGATTTGGGGTCGGATGTTTTGAGGGTTTGGTTACACTTTTTTGCTTCTTGTAAAAATTAACTCTGGTGCAATTGTTCCGTTAGTGCAGTTCACCTGAACAAGTACAAACACTGCCATCCGAACCTCAGTGGGGATCCGAGACCCCTTGAAAAAGTTTGCTTTGCTGGGTTTATGTGATAGTTAAGCTTCTTTACAGACGTTAGTTAGGTGGGCTTGGGCAAAAGCTGCTGAAATTAAAAAAGGAAAAAAAAAATGTCACCTAACGTCAATAATAGATGTACAGTAACACTGCCAAATTGAATGTTAAATGTAACAAGCAACCATGACATTCACTATGGATAGCGTGCGAGAGCACAGGTTGCTGGGTGGCGTTTAACAAGAGCGCTTGTAAAACGTTCACGAATGTACAACACTTGAACAGTCTGATAAAGTAACATATGTTCTTGAGCGCTTTCATTATTGAGCACAGCCCTGCTGTATTATCAGCTCCTGTGCTCTTGGACCAGTCAGGCAGGAGAGGGGAGAGTCTATCAAAGGATTAAAGATCACTGTTTGCTTTTTTATTTTTTGTAGTTTATTATTATTTATGAATTATTATTATTATTATTATTATTATTATTATTATTATTATTATTATTATTATTATTATCTTAGTTTTTTTCTTCTTTTGGGGCCGGGAGCTCCATTGGTGACAGTCTGGATAAAGATGAAAACACGATGAAACTTTTTCTCCTGGAGCTGTAGTTGTGGTGTTTGAATATAATGTTACATTTACAGCTGGTAAACAATATAACAAGTGCATTTAGCCCAAGCACCCAGCATTGTTGTGTAAGTTCCATGACTAAACACCATTATGTTTGATCAGGTTGTGATCTTATCCACATGCGTTCTGTTGTGTCTTTTGGTCTGAAGTTGAAAATGCCAGTGTGAGCACATGGTGAACCAAAACTAATGTACTGTATACTTATGGTTTCAGTTTTTAAGGTATTGGATTAATGATCAGAAGGTCCCAGGTTTAAATTCTACCACCACCACCAAGTCGCCACTGTTGAGCCCTAGAGCAAGGCCCTTAACTGCACAGATCTATAATGAGATAAAAATGTAAGTATCTCTGGATAAGGGCGTCTGCCAAATGCCATAATGTAAATGTAATGTAAATGCATGGGGACAATGTTAGAGCAGTTACAATGATGTTTACCTGGCAAAGAAATTCCACAACCATTAGTGCTAACTCAAATCTGCTCCTTAGCAAAAGATCATGACCTTCTTTCCATACTTATTTTCTTTTTCCCCAGCAATGTACAATATCATATTAATAAGAAACATAACATATAAATAACTGAGATAGCAAATGATCTCAAAGATCCAGAATGCAGTGCAGCTAAACAATGTAACTGTGCAAATGAGTTTTGCATTTGTCTCGGCTCGGCTTATCTACGAGATAACAAGCACAATGGAATTGATGTTAGTATTAGCATAGCAGTTAAAGCTTAAGAACCTGAACTATTTGATCAGAGCGGACTAATGAGGAGTTGAGTTAGCTGGACAGAATAAGGGAATATGAATGTATATTTAAGTAAATAAAAAATTAACATCACTTTTAAGTGGAATGATGGACAACCCAGATTGAAATTTGAGTTCTGTTATCTGACTCCACCTCCATCATAGTTGATGTGGTTATGTATGCATGCACCACTCCACAAACCTGCTCAAGGCAGCAATGACAAGAAGATTGTTA
Source organism: Channallabes apus (assembly GCA_030522415.1). Classification (NCBI taxonomy): domain Eukaryota; kingdom Metazoa; phylum Chordata; class Actinopteri; order Siluriformes; family Clariidae; genus Channallabes; species Channallabes apus. Next base: position 9,804,058 of record CM060116.1, read on the forward strand.
TGTTACCGAACCACTTTCTATCAGTGTTGACATGAACACTTGTCAGACTTCTTTCATGTTATGTTGTTGACAGTACTCATTAAAGCTCAGGCCTTACGGGGCACAAATACACACACGGCTCGTTTGCAGAAAGGAATGGTGCAAAGTTCAAAGAGTCGGGCAGAACAAAAAACGTCTGTCTTTGATTCGCAGGACTTCCAGCACTTTAAAGTATGGAAGCCATGAAGAATACTTGAAAGTATTGACTGTGTAACAAGGTGCTGGGAAGGGGATGTGTTTGTGTACTCTGAAGTGAAGCTTCACCATTGCCTTGTTTTTCAGAACATATTTGTCTGTTCTTCAATCAATACTTTTGCTTTCATGTCCCTCCTTGGGATGCTTTCCCACCTTCCCACACATACACTCATTAGTGCAGTGGATGAAGGTATGAGGTGTAGCCTGCAGCCATGCGGCATAGCGAGAGTCAGAAATGAGAAAATTTTGCCATTCTGTTAGGGGAATATTGCCATTAATTCCCCCTACCTACAGTATTGATATGTATTCGTTAGTTTCTGCCTATTAATATTAACACACACTGGTATCCCGTTGTTGCCACTGGGCTCTCTGCGTGATCACCCTGCATAAAGTTCTTTCAATAAAAGGGCAGAAGAGGCCGTGGATTCCTCATGAAGCTGAGCAACCTATTACAATGCTGGAACCCAGTTCAGATACAGAAACATCAAATGCAAAGGTGCCATCCAACTGTGGAGGCACTATCGATTGGGACCAAAAGTGCAGGACAGCTGGATGGATTTGCAGCAGTGAACACATGCCGAGACCACAGCCTCAGGACTCATGGAGCTGCAATGATCAGAAACGACACACTCATGCCTTTTTTTTTCTTTTTTCTTGGCCAGTGAGGGAAGGGGCTGGGTGGTTCAGTGGTGCACACGTATGGGGTTGTGTATTCTGTTTCATCCACCACACTATTTGTCTACTAACATGTGAAACTCTATTAAAAACACATCATCAGATGACGTAAACATGAAAAGAACAATGCTGTTAATGCATAACATTTGATTTGATACATTCGATCAGGTTAATGTGAAGTATTTGTGTGACGATATACTGTGATAATAAAATCTGAAAAAGCTAACATGTTATGTTGTGCCAATAGAAATAACTGGAACATTAACAAGTAATTCTTATCCAACCTTATCCAGAGCGACTTACAAAGGTGCTTTGAAGTTTCCGCCATTGGATCGATCATTACACTGGGTTATAAGGTTAGTAAGTCTAAGTAAAAAAAAAACAAAAAAACTAATTTTTTATATATATATATATATATATATATATATATATATATATATATATATATATATATATAAAAAAATAAAAACTTTCCCAAATTTATTTATTTTTCATTTTATATATATATATATATATATATATATATATATATATATATATATATATTATTTATTTATTTATTTATTTATTCATTATTCAGGAGTGTTAACCCAAATACTAAGAAATCGCTTAAAGATTGCCAGTGACTTTTGGCTGTATGGACATCACCAGGAACATGTTTATAGAAAATCTCTATAGGAAAATACTGTACATGTATACATTTTTAGTATATGTATACATATACTAAAAAATGTTTAGTTATTTGTACAATACTATTTAAGCCATGCTTTACCAAAAACTGTTTGTTATAAACTACTATCCTAACAGCATCCCTCTTATTGTCCTAGTGATGTCATGGCACGGGACCTAAAGTACAGTACCATGCAAAATTCTTGAGCCACCTCTTCTTTCTTCATATTTTGCTTCTAAAGAGCCAGACCTTCTTGTATCTTGAGGTATAGTTCAGCATGCTCTCTCTTAACAGATAAAACAGCTGTTTGGGTACAGGGGAAATGAGAACCTACTCAGTCCAGTCCCTTTACCCAAACAGCTGTTTTATTTGTTAAGCCATACAGTGACCTATGAATCAATCGAGCATAAAAACATCTAAATTAAGTTATGAACCAGTGAGATACAGGTGCAGATGATGACAGATGATAAGGCCGGTGATTAGTGTACTGGTGATACTGAATGCCGAGTGGTTAGAACAGACGAGAGGGAAAATGAGGTTGCTGCTGAGGTTGTTACGTCAATTTTCATTTAAATTGTGTCTTTTTCCCAGCAGTTATATTATTTTAAGTTAAAGCTTGGCAGATTTGAGTTTTTATCAGTTTAACACACTGAAAACGTAAAGGCAAGGCTTAAACGCTGACTGGTACAAAACACTGACACTGGAGACTCCCGTCATAAACGTTAAGAAATGTCTCTGTTAAATAAAGTTAAACATTTAAATCATTTGTCAAAGTATAATTTTACACTCGGCAGGTTCTTGCAAGTCCTAGTGTTTGTCAGTCATAACAATTTAATGAACCTAAATGTTAAAATCAAATTTCCTGAGGATTCTTCCTGCAAAAGAAAGTTTAAAAGTATAAAGTATACTGTAAAGCTTTGACCTTTTACAACCTCTCTCGCATTAGTAAAACAAGTTTATGAAGGGAACGCTCACACACTGGAGTACCTTTGATGACGGATTTGTTTTTCAACCGCACGTCTATCGATCGGTCGACTGATAACACAACCCACTTCAAAGGGTTTATAACTTCACTGAGGCTTGTTTAACTCTGCCACCTGATGACCTAAGACATAGTAGTGCACTCAAAGCTTTAACGCCCTGAGCCCCTCTACAAAACACACACACACGTGCATGCTTCTCTCTCTTTTATCTCATAAACTTTCCCTCTTTTTTTTTTTTCACTAACTCCCTTTGAGTAATCGCTTTATCATTCTCAGGGTCCCAGTGGTTGCAGAGCCTATTACTGGGCATTTTGGCAGGATGCCAGTCGATCACAGCCGCATCCATGCAGCGTGCACACACAGATTCACAAACTCAGTCATAATTACAGGTAATGTATCTTCACGTATTATCATGTTTTTGGAAGGTGGAAGAAAGCTGGATAATCCAGAAAAAAATCGACAGGATGAGATTAGATCAGGATGGGTCTAAGGACCCTGGAGCTATGCGAGGGTAATTCTACAGTACCTGCTGCATCACTATGCCATCCCTAATCCTAAACAGATTTCACTGTTTATTTCTATCTAATTGACCAAATTTGCAAGTCCAACTTTAGTAGTCATACAGTATAATCATGACGCTCAAGTCAATAACAATCCCAAACATCTGGTCATAAAATTCCCCACATCCTGATGTAACTGCTATTAAGGCGTTAAACCTCCTAGTCTGTTGTAACGCTCATCGATCTCATATGAACTAAAGGGAATAGGATGGAATAAACAAAAGAGAGGCTAAATGGCATACTGCTGAGTTGCTGATGAGTTGTCAGACCCAGGCTGATTGACAGCACTTTTGTTTCCCGTGTATTAGGGAATCTGACTTCACCTCTGCAGCCTCAACCAGGCTTCGTGTAACCAAGCCACTGCACAGCAATGACCCTGCACTTCACATCAGCATGGGGTAGCAGAGAATGCTTGAAACGACAAGCCACTTTCTCCCCTCAAATAACCGCCTGAACCCATCAAACCCAGACACACACACATACTGGACACTATATACTGTACCATATCACTAGTCAGTCTGGGGACCTTGGTCTGTCTTCCCTTCTTGGCATGCATGGTAAATATTTGATGAACTATACATTAAGAAGAATTCACGAGTTGATATATGATGTCACAGGGCAGCTAGAGTTTCAACTAAGTCAGCATGAGAATAAGAAAAAAAATACTTGATTTTCTTTATCTCTCTCTTTCTCGTTCTCTCTCGCTCTCTGTATTTGTTTCTTTCATGTTGGCGGCCGTCTCAGCGATGAATAATTGAGGGTTATACCTTGCGACACCTCTGTCATATTCATTACTGTAACTGAATCGTGTTGCCACATTTGATTTCTGCCACATGATAATATGACCATTGTTTGAAACAGACCAAAGTGATAAGGAACAGATTACATCTACAGTCAGACCAGCACCATGCAGCTGTCGCGTCAAGGTCACTGACTTTACAACAATTTATTTGAACTTTTTTTTCTTTGCTACTGTGATACAAGATTCAGCCATGTTTGTTAATTTCCTAACATATCAATACAATTATATTATTGTATCAATAAATACAATTATTATTACATCAATAATTCCAGACATTAACTAAGCCATTCATTTGCATTATGCAAAACACATACAAGTCTCACCTTAATAGAACCTTAATAGAATTATTATATATGAAATAAAATTAAATCAATGTTTGCATTTAAACAATCTATATTTTGGTGTATCATAGTGAAATTAAAAGGAATCTTTATATGACATTTTATCCTTGTTACTTTTGGAGGTGACCAAATTTTTAAATGCTTAATTTCAGTTTCTGTTTAAGACACATTCAGATGCAAAATATATATTTCAGCTAAGGAAGTATATATATATATATATATATATATATATATATATACCTTCCTTAGCTGAAATATATATTTTGCATCTAATTTTAATTGTCATGCTGTGAATATAGAATATTGAGCATACAGAATGTACAATAAATAGGATATACAATGTATAATACTTTGTATATTTAACTTTTATAAAATAATTCCATTTTTCTAATGTATAATTTTGTCATTTAAACATTAAATTAAAACGTTCTCCTCTGTCTAATCACTTTTGTCTGTGTTTTGTTGATAACGTAATGGCTTTCGTGTCTTGCAGAACAAGTGACAGCAGGTATCTGATTATAAAGTGGTAGATTATGGTATTGTGTACTTTTTACATATTAGTATTATGTAGATTTTATTTTTAAATGTTATTTGTTAAATGTTTGTTTAAATATTTTAAGTTTAATTTACATAATTCTTTTAATTACTCTATCCTAAATATACCATGTTTTGCCATTATATACCATGATTTATTTTTGTACAACTTAGACATTTTACCTGAGAGGAAATTATGTCCTTCATTTACACATGTTGATAATAAAAAAATCTTTACACTTGGGATAGGCAAAAAAAGCCAAGTCATTTAAATACACAATGTTGGTGTTGACTTTTGCATAGAATAATCCTTATTAATCTTACTGTATATTTATAAATAAGTAGCTCAGTTAGATTTTATGTTAAGCATGCATGTTTGGATAAAAATTCTAAAATGCTGAAAAAAAGGAAGAAATTATCCAGACATTATAATGTCTAAATAATTATCAAGCAATTTCTCATACTGTCATTGTTATTGATAGATCTATCCATAATAAGGTATATTTTGCAACATGTTACTAGTTGGCTGCCCAAAAAATAAAGTCAGAGCATATTTTACAGGCCCTATACAGTCTACAATCAACTGTCTATTATGATTTTCACGAAACACAAAGTCATTTCTTGCCGTGTTTAACCATACTTAAAAAAAGAATGCATGTTAATGTCAGACAGATTGAAAAAAAAATTGGGCTGACGAGAGACATGGCAGAAATGTAAGCAACATATTTAATAGTTACTTGACTCTAGATGTCGAAAAGGTAATCAGAGAGTGACCTTAGATATGGCTATCTCCTCTTTCAGCACGGAGCGCCGCTACAACAAGACAGGACTGATAGGAAAGCTCTACACACCACTTTAAACACAAACACACTGTCAGAGTTATTTCTTATTTAGAAAAATGAGAATACTTGTTGAGCCCGGCTTTTTTAGGCTTTCTATCTTCAAAAGTTCAACTAAATGACTGCAGCAATCTAAGTGCTATGATTTTTAAACCATTATTTGTAGAATTCCTGTGGAATATTTTATGGGCCACATATTATACCTGGAGATAATGACATTTTTCATGCCATTATTAATACCAGTGAACAAAAATACTGCAACAGTATAAGCTGAGTTTCTCTGAAATCAAGTGCTTATGAAAGATACTAATATAGATCTAACTGTAACTGATAACACAACGAGAAGATAAAAACACGACATACATAAAGAGATCTGAGACAGATTTAATCCCGTTCCTGCTTTACTTAAATATACATTTAAACAAAAAAAAAAATAATTTTTTTGTAAATGCATGATTTATTCTTGCATATTTCCTCTCATCTCCACTTTTAAGATTATAAATATTAAAGAGAGAAAAAAACAAAGACATAAAGTGAGATTAATGGTAATAAAATGATTGTTTAGTCTAATGTGCAAAATCTGTGCCAAAAAATCTGCAGAATTCTTGATATGAAATTTTTGGGTTAGTTGTTGTCTTTCATCTTCCTCCAGCAGACTTCATTCATGTCAATGGTATGACATCATCTCAGTTGCATGTATGAGTCAGTGTATCTGGCATTGAGAAAATGAGTCAGTTCAAAGGTATTTTCAACAAAAAGCACTTCTAACTTTCTCTGAATAGATTATCAGGAGCAAAACAAACAGGAACTAGCTTCTTCGGAATGCAAGTCTATATGTGTTGTATATACAGTAACATAAAGTCTAGAAAATAAATCCAGCAATAACAGTTGTGGACTGAAGTAAATAAATGATGAGTGATTATATATTTTATATTAATTATAAAATTAATTTAGCTGGGTTTTCACAGACTGGGTCACATATTTGTAAAAACACAAATGCTATATTAAGCACATCTACCACCCACTTTATCATGAACATCATTGGGATGTGCGAAAAGTCGTCTCAGTGGAGCATATTTTTGGGTGGTAAAAGGGCTGGTTTGTCTCTAGAACTTTAAAGCTTTATAAATAAGTACAATTGAAATAATAAAAAAATCCACTGAGCAACATTCCAGTGGGCTCAACAGCTTGTTGATGCTCACTCACTCATCTTCTGTACCGTTTTATCCTGTATTCAGGAGCCTATCCCAGGAGGCTCAGGGCTGAGGGCACAAGGCAAGGTACATCCTGGATAGAGTGCCAATCCACTGCAGGGTACACACATACACTCACTCACACACACACTCATTCACACACTACAGGCAATTTGGGAACGTCTTGCTACATGTCTTTGGACTGTGGGAGGAAACCAACCAAGCACGGGGAGAACATGCAAACTCCATGCACACAGAGACGGGAATCGAGCCTGGCCGGTAATCAAACCCGGACCCTGGAGGTGCAAGGCGACAGTGCTAACCACTACACCACTGTGCCACCCTTGTTGATGCTACAGTAACTAAAGAAATCACTTTACAACCATGGTGAAATGAAAACGAATTGCAGAATGCACAACAAGTCAAACATACGTTGGATGGGCTACAACAGAAGAACAACACACTGGGTTCTATTTCTATTAGACAACAACAGGAATCCGAGGTTGCATTGTGTACAGACTCACAGACAACTGGACAGGTAAAGATGGGAAAGATTAGAAGATCAGATTTCAAATCTTTAAATATTTAGGTTTTGGATGCGTAGGTAATAAACCCTATAAGATATAATTCTCGTCTAATTTTCATAATCATTTTCATTACCTTTTGTTTTAAACAGTGATATTTACAGTAGCTCTATGTGTGTGTGTGTGTGTGTGTGTGTGTGTGTGCGTGTGTGTGTGTGTAGAAATAACACCAGGTAGCCTTTTACACAAGATTTGGCCAACTAATATCGGTTAATTAAACAAATCTTGAAATTTAAGAGCTGCCTGGATTAATCATTAAATACAGCTTCTTTCATGATTCAACAGCTAATTAAATATTCAAATACTAAAACCCAATGTTTTTTATTGTCTTTGCTGGGTGTGAAGTCATTGGTACTTATTCCTCCTATGTCAACACCTCGGAGACAGACAGACTTGTTGATTCACAAGTAGAAAGGGGATATTAGAGTATGCCTGTTTTTTTGTGTTTAATAGCTCTTGAATTTTTCAGTAGGGTGGTGTAGATTACTGCTGGCGGAGGGCCTGAACTGTCTGGCGCACGGAGCACTGGATAATTATTCTCATGGCTGTAAGTACAAATTGGTGAGAGCAGCCTCTGAAAGAGGCCGCTGAAGCATGGCACTAAAGCTCAGCCGCAAGGGCGTAGATTTGCTCTGGACATTGGTGGGGACCTATGACTCCACCCCACCCCCCAATCCCCTGCCCCGTCCACGGAATGCATGTTTTTCTAATATGCTGCAAAATGCTAAATCACTTTACATTAATACTAGGAATGCTTTGATTGATATTAATCCACTCGAAAATGCAATTCATTAAGTTAAATTAAGGAATAGTGTAATGTTAAAGGAATGTTTAATAACTGACAAAAAGATAGTCTTTAATAAAATAAAAACTATTCTTTATTGAGCCCTAGTGCAAATGAAACATCTCAATCATCTGTATATATATAAAAGTAGATTACATCTAAACATGAACAGTACCACACAACAGCTCAATGCCTATTGCTCCTATATGAAGGAGACAAAAACATGCCTTCGCCTCTCGTTAACAGAAATAAACTGCTGGCATATTTGTTTGACATCAATATTGTCCAGGCTGTTCTTTTTTTCTTCTGATAAACACTAAAGAGAATATTTTGTAGAATGCTGAAAACCTGTAACCATTGATTTACTCAATCATGCTCTGGGGGACGGGGTTGGGGGGGGGGGGGGGTGCTTCTCTTCAGCAGGGACAGGGAAGCTGGTCAGAGTTGATGGGAAGATGGATGGAGCCAAATACAGGCCAATCTTGGAAGAAAACCTCTTGGAGTCTTGAGACTGGGGCGGAGGTTCACCTTCCAGCAGGACAACGACCCTAAACATAAAGCCAGGGCAACAATGGAATGGTTTAAAACAAAACATATCCATGTGTTAGAATGGCCAAGTCAAAGTCCAGATCTAAATCCAATCAAGAATCTGTGGCAAGATCTGAAAACTGCTGTCCATCTAATCTGACTGAGCTGGAGCTGTTTTGCAAAGAAGAATGGGCAAGGATTTCAGTCTCTAGATGTGCAAAGCTGGTAGAGACATACCCTAAAAGACTGGCAGCTGTAATTGCAGCAAAAGGTGGTTCTACAAAGTATTGACTCAGGGGCTGAATAATTACGCACACCCCACTTTGCAGTTATTTATTTGTAAAAAATGTTTGGAATCATGTATGATTTTCGTTCCACTTCTCACGTGTACACCACTTTGTATTGGTCTTTCACGCGGAATTCCAATAAAATTGATTCATATTTGTGGCTGTAATGTGAAAAAATGTGGAAAAATTCAAGGGGGCCGAATACTTTTTTGCAAGCCACTGCAGGTATAATAATATCAAGTCATCGTTCAGCATCACCTGTGACCCCTTCTCTCTCCATCGCTGTCTAATATACAGCACAGGTGTTTAGGTTCTGTCACCTGACAAAACAGGATAAACACATGCCATTTAAACAGCAATCATTTTATTTCACTTTTTCTGAGTCTTAGTGTGTAAACCTCGAATCAAATCATTAATGTTTGCCAAGTCAGTGAATGTATTTTAAAAACTATTTGTGTGAAGTGGATTGTCTATTGGTGAATTGTAACTAAACTCTAGCCATATGGCAATATTAGTGTGTAGCTTATCAATTTCTTTCACAAGACTGATTTCTGACAAACAGTCATTAGATTAGGAGACTGACAGGGATCATATTTATACTTTTACATTTAGCTGTTTAATCTGCTGTTAGTGTTAAGTCCGTATTCACAGACTATAACCTGCCCTGCTGTAATGAATTTCAGTCAAAGCGGTAAAACAAACAAAACACTAACATTAATGTTAACTGTTGTCGTTACTTTGATGGATTCACTAGCGAACTTGAAGTGACTTTTCTTGGAAAAAAAAAACCTGCTTATGTTCAGCTTCTCTTTTTTTTTTCATCCTCACATGTATGTCTGTCACCCAACACACCTTCTCACACGGGGGAAAAATCCACTGCATTTGGCGCTGCTTGTATCTGAACGCAGCCAATAGCCTATCACATGATAGCAGGGACAGGCACAGCCAATCAAAATGTTCATATGTGTTTTGGGGGCGGGAGGACTCAAGGAGAGAACATGATTTATCCCTTTCTGCGTGTCTACGTTAATGTTGACAGAACGATTTTTTTAAGTGGATTAAATTATTAGTGGGGACATTTTAATGGTCGGAGGATATTGGTGGGGACACATCACCACCGTCCACCCTAAATCTACCGATGGTGGCTCAGCCGATCAACTGCTGCCACCAAATCCAGCAGCAAGCTTTAATTAGTTCTGATTAGTGCACAGTCTATTGGTACAATCATTACTATAGACAGACTGATCACAGATCTGATATATGTACAGTACATGTCTTTAGTACAATATTTGCCATGCAATACATTTAGTAAAGAACAGTCGTGGCTAGTTTGTCACAACTCCATCTGTGTCTGGGAGCATGAAGCAAAATTTATTTGTGTTCTCTCAGTGTGAAGGCTTCAGATACCTCTGTGTTCACATCACGCAGGACCTGTCATGGTCCTGTCACATCAACACCGTGGACGTTTGAGAGACTTCAGACTGCCCTCCAAGGTGCTCAGGAATTTCTACTCCTGCACCATAGAGAGCATCCTGATGGGAAACATCATGACCTGGTTTGGGAACAAGCACCATGCAGGACAGATGAGCTCTACAGAGGGTTGTGCGATCAGCTGAGCGCATCATCCGCACCGAGCTCCCTGACCTGCACTCGATCTACACCAAGCGGTGCTGGACCAAGGCCAGGAAGATGATGAAGGACCTCAGCCATCCCAACAATGGACTGTTCTCTCTGTTGCGGACAGGAAAGCGCTTCCGCTCCCTGAAGGCCAACACAGAGAGAATGAGTAGGAGCTTCTTCCCGCAGGCGATAAGGTCTCTCAACCCCACCACATTCACACCACAAACACAGAACTAATACAACCTGTTAACGTCAATGGACACTATGGACACTTTCATGCACATCTACACTTACATTGGAACTCATGTTTATGTTTACATTCTGGACCCTTATGTTTACATTCTGGACCCTTATGTTTACATTCTGGACCCTTATGTTTACATTCTGGACCCTTGCACAAAGACACTTTAATAAGGCACCTTAAGACACGTTTCTATGCATACTTGCACACCATACTTCCTCCACCAAATTTCAATAAAAAAAAAAAAGAAAATCTCTATTGTACAGTATATTTCTATTTTTCTTTCTATTTTATGTACAGTATACTTTTATTTTTACTTCTATTTTTATTCTAGTTAAGTTTAAAATTTCCTATCGTATTTCTGTATTCATATTTATTTCTTACTATAAGATTTAATTCTCTTTTTAAGGTCACTGGCAGTCGTGTAAGCATTTCACTGCATATCGTACTGCGTATGACTGTGTATGTGACGAATAAAATTTGAATTTTGAATTTGATAAATTTGATTTGGTTTATTGTAGCAATTTGGGTGTGTGATATAGCATGAACAGCGTTTTGAAAAGATACAGTCGTTAGTTTCAAGTATTTTAGGGGAAACAAGTTAACTAAACTACACATTAAGAGTTCTTAAACTATTTATTTTTTGTGATGATCTCACTTTTTAAGAAGTACTCCTAGTGCAAATACGACAAAAGAAAAAAGTGATGAGTTCAAATTTACATTCAATAAAGCTTTTATCTTTTGCTTTCAGTTGAATTCAAATACAACTTATTCATCTTCAGTAACTATTTAATCTTACTAAGGGTCTAAGGGTCGCAGTGAAATCCTGAACCAAAGGGCAGGAACGCTCCCTGGAGGGGATGTCAGTCATTAGACACCATGCACACACACATACCGTATTCACACCCAGGGGCAATTTAAAGGAGCTAATCCACCTACCTATACAGGATGGAGGTTTGGGGGGAGGGTTACAAACTCCATACAGAAAAGAGCCTGAGCTTGGGGTCGAATCAGAGACCCTGCAGCTGTGAGGCAGCAATACAACTCACTGTGTCACAGATTTAATTTCACATGGCTGTGCCCTCATGCCTATGACCGCATCACAGCCGTGCTGATAACCAGCACAACGGCATGACCTTGAGTGTCATATGAGATGTTATACATACCAAGATTTGCCATTATATACTATGATTTATCTTTGTACAACTTACACATTTTACCTGGAGAAAATTCTGTCCTTCATTTACACATGGTGATCATTTTTTAAATCTTTACAATCAGGATAAGCAAAATTAGATATTAAAATACTGTGTTACCGTCCATTATCACCACTCCTGGATATACCTCTAGTCCAATCAGATTGCTTCGTTGGAACTAACTGTTATATAAAATAGCCTAAAAACCTCAAAGTGGTCACATTGGCCCTGAGCAAAAAAAGGACAAAACATGACACATTTGTTTCAATTCATTCATTCATTTATTCATTCATCTTTTGTAACCACGTTATTCTTGTTAGGATCTAAAGCCTAATCCAGGATTCTTTTGTAATGCTTAATGGAAGATGGGTCTAACACCCTAAATGACAGTCTGTTGTGGGACAGAAGCCAATATCAATTGACATTATTGACATCTTTCACTAACAATATTTTTTCATAGTACTAAGCCATAGATATTCCAATTCCAAGTCTATATATATTTACAAATCATTGAAGTCTAAAACTTTTTAATATTCATGCAATAATATACTAACTTCAAGAAGTGCGAAACACACATTTATTGACAAAAAAATTAAATATTGTATTTAAAATCTGCTGATATGTACATATAAACTAATGATATATCTGTCCAAAAAAAAACATCTCACATACACTGGTTTCTGTAGTCAGTGTACTAAGAAGCCAAAAGGGAGTGAAAAGAACTAATGCTAAGGAAAGGAAAATATTTATTTATTTATTTATTTATTTTCCTATTAATTACAACTAAATGAGACAAATCAATAAAAAAATGCTATTTAATATAAGATATAAATTTTTTTACAGGCCAAAAACGCCAAAACAAATAAATAAATAAAATAAACAAACAAACTAAGAAATAAATAAAAGGAGAACCGTTTCAAACAATATAGCTTTTGGAAAAGTCAATTTCTATGATGGATGTTTTTCATGTGGATGCTAAAACAGTTCATGCCATGTCTGGGGTTTTGTAACCTTATTAAAGAATAATTCAAAAGCAGAAAGTGCTGAGAGGCACAGAATATATTGGTTCATCATATACATGTAATGCATTTGGTTTTCACAGGTCTCTATGCAGTGTGTGTGTGTTGTGTTTGCTGTGCCACTACTGGGTCATGCATTATTTGTATGCGTCTGTGTATTTACGTATTATTCTCTCTCTCTCTCTCTCTCTCTCTCTCTCTCTCTCTCTCTGTCTCTCTGCCAATTCCAGCATTAAACCCTCAAAAATCATTTAATCATTTACATCCTGAAAATGTACAGCATTTTATCAGTATTATTTATGTGTAATTAAATAGACAAACTTTTTCAAGTAAAGGTTTTCTACAAACTCGTTTTTGCAGCCAACTGCAGAAAGCATTATACAAATCAAATGCAAGAGACATGAATAAATACATAAAGTGTAGATTTAAAAATATTTGGTATTTTTAGAATAAATGCTTTAGGATAAACTGGTGTTATGGATGTGATGTTTTCATGTTATGGATGTGACATGCTTGAATTCTAACATAAAATGTTAAATAGTAATTATGGAAAAAAATTCTTATAAAATTATTAAATAAGCCCTCATTGCTTATTTTTTCTGTAATTTTCTCTCATTTTCTTTTCCTTTCTTTTTTTTCTTTGTAATTTTCAGATTTGTTGGCTTTTGGTACTCAGCATTGGACTGTTTAATTTATTAGTAATCGTGCAGTAAGTGGTAAGGGTGATCTTTGCATGGATTTGCCCTATGTGTTTTAACATCTTAGAGAACAAATCTTCCACAAATAATAGAAACGTCTGACAGTTCCTACACCTTTTGAGAGAAACAGAGCTACAATGTTAAAATGAGGGAAGGGTTGGCGTTACATTTAGGTGTAGACATAGAACTACTTAATGCATTAATAATTATGCCAATGGAAGTGTTTTTTTAATGATCTTTTTTGGCTGTGAATTTGTATGCATTACTATATACGGTATATGCAGTGTGTGTGTGTGTGTGTGTGTGTGTGTGTGTGCGCGTGTGTGTTGTTGTTTTCTTCAGTGTTTGCATTGTGTCTGGTATCAGGTAAGGGTCTGGCTCCTTCCTGCATTGTTGGCTGATAATGGTGCTTCATAAAATATGGATGACAGCAGATAAATGTTTAGTAGGTAGAGTGCAGGCCAACACCGGCTCAGAATAATTAGCAGCTGTTGAGAGACAGGCTCAGCAGGGCCTCTCCTCACTCGCCCAGGTCCCTCACTTCTTTCATGTAGGCCTCAGTTTAGGCCAGCAATGCCTAATTAACTACCGAATCAACCTCAGCAGCTCGGCTTATCCAGCAATCAGACAGGCAACTGTAATATGTGACACGATTAGAACAAATACAGCTAGGAACTGAATGTAGGACAGATGAGCAGAAACAGACGAGTGGTAGGATGGGCTCAGGGGATAATGTTCACCGGAGTGACATAGGACGCCGAGTGCAAATCAAGACAACACATTCAAATGATTTAACTCGGCAGTGACTCCCATTGACACAGATGAAATCAAAAGATGCATATTGTAATAGCTAAATATATAGTAATCTCTATTACAATTACAGTGCCTTGCAAAAGTATTCATACCCCTTGGACTTTTCCGCATTACGTCATGTTACAACCACAAACGAAAATGTATTTTATTGGGATTTCTTGCGATAGAATAATAAATTGTTTTCAAATATTTTTTACAAATAAAAATCTGAAAAGTCTGCCGTGCATTTGTATTCAATTTGTATCTAAGGGGTATGAATACTTTTGCAAGGCACTGTCTGTGTCTACTTTGCACCATTTACTGACTGTAATGTACAGTGTAATAGCAGAACTTTTACTTAGTCTTTTACTCATTTTGGAAAATTATTATTATTTGATAAACACAATTGTGTACTTGTATAGCAAATTTTTTTTGCAAAAATATTATCTAAGATTTAAAATTCCACATTTTGAGCGAAGCACAGCATGTCGCCACCTGATTTTTAAGCAAAAGCCGACATGTGACAAGCCAATTGCATTGCTCTTTCTTTCACATGATCAATGAAGCAAAGATACTTCCTGTGCTCACACCAGGCGCCATAAGTGACTCGAATGTGTAAAGAGGTTTTTTGGAGAATGTTGAAGGTAAGAAGAGAATATTTACACTTTGTTACTGGTGTTGCAGTTACTAGCCGTAATAAAAGACAGATACGCAAAGCTTAGCATCCCCGATATGCTCTGTGATGCTGTTCTAACACCATGTTATATACTTCACACAACCATGTGGGATACTGTAGTGTAAACACTTTGGTGAAGCAGAGAACTGTTGCAAAACTGTGCACAAGCAATTTGTGTACAAGTTCCATGAGATGACAATGCGAGAATGACAATTGTCATACAAATAAAATTGGAAGTTGTTGTTGAAATGGTGAATATCTGCACAGTACAGTGATAGGGAGCTGGCATCATGTACCAAAATGAAACTAAATCTGGTTATGATGGAGGCAGACAATAATGCAAACTGAAGTTTTTGCATTGCTTATAATGTTTCTTTTGATCTGCAAAAAAGTTTTTGCATGCAAGAAATGTTTTGTGTGAAATAAAGCTCAACATTATTTCCCTTGATCTAATTTGGTGCAACTACATTTTTTTTGACTCACCAATAAATATCGAACTATGATTTGCTGCAGAGTGATTTAGTCACTATGCCAAAACAGTTTGCAAAATCACCCAAAATTCAACCCGATATAACATTATATTTGGGCATTTGTGCTTTTTAAGACTGTTGTGACTTAAAAAAAAACATGCACAAAATATTATCTATCAGTCTATCATTTATACTTCATGAACAATACTTCTTGCTTCATTTGAAAAAAAAAAGGAAAATAAATTAGGATTATCTAAATTTGCCATTAAATTAGTCAAATATACACTACTACTAACTACTAACTAGTGTACCTACAATTACTATTACTATACTGCTATTACAAGTTTTTAATATCCACTATTGAACCTATTATTTATCATTGACTGAGTCTATGATTCCGTTTATTCTGAAGCAAATGTGGCGGGAAACATTAGATGTCCTAAACCTACAAATCTTGTCCTGAAAGTTCTTGCTGGAGGTCAAGGCTCATAATGAGATCAAAGACATAGCATGTTCCTGTCAAAAGCACAGCAGGTAGTCATGCAAGCTCTCTATCACACATAATGACTGGCCATGACAGAACAAGTCAGGCTGGAAATACAAGTCCAGTCAAGTCCAGTCAACAGCATTGTGGATGGATAAGGTACATATTCATTTACAAGCAGCTCACAGCTAATGCACAGACAAATACAAATGCATTAAGTGTTTCCAGCTGCTGGGGATTAGTGGTTGAGTTGAGTGATTGGAAGAGACTGTGAGATATATGTGGTGCAGTGATATAGTGCTTTGCACTTTCACCCATGCATGTATAGTTCAGCTGCATAGCTCCACATACCGCTCTCAGTCAGAGCACCTGGATGCATTTACAGCAATAAGACAGATCAGCAGTGTGTCCCAGTACTCATATTCACTCAAATAAAGTGTGGCAATCTGAAATAGTTTTCTGCTACCATTCTGTAACCAAAAATAAGTCTATTATTATTTATTCACTGTGAAAATGTATATCAGAAAGAAATAGGCATAACAATATTAAAATATATATATTGTAACATATATTATCATATATATATAAAATGTTTTATATAATTATATATAGGCCGAACATTTGAACACAACAGAACGGAAATAATAAAAGATTTTTAAAAAAGGTTTTAATGTAATGTTGACACTTAAAGAACATCATGTAGAATTGAATGGGGAGGGTTGCCAGGTTTCTGCAAAATACAATACAATCTTATCAGTATAAAATTTGGATACACCGTCTAATTGCCTTTCCTAATTTTTATTTCTTTCTACATTGTATAACAATAATCTTCTTAGAACAGTTGATATTGAGATGTGTCTGCTACTTATGCTAATAACTGCTTCGTAACTGCTAATTGGATTTGCAAATTGCTAATTGCTAATTTTTGAGGTTGGTAACTCTAGAAAAAAGTTATAGAAAAAAGAACAAAGTATAAAAAATATATATATTTTTTACTTTAAAAAAAAAAAAATGTAAATACATGACAAAGACAAAAATCATGATCAAAATCAAGTTAAAATTTAGAAGGAATTGGTTAATTACATTACATTTAATGGGTCAATTGTGCATCTCTAAACAGACATTCATAAAGAGCTTAAACTGACATTCACTTGCCCTTACACGGCTTTAATCTCTTCATCTTTTTTAAAGATATTCTCTGTTTTCAGGTCTAACTGTTTTCAGGTCTAAGGCCATCCCTGGTGTGCTCTTGAGATTCTGGCTCCGTCTATTCTTTTCAACCTCTATAGCTGAGCCGCTGTCTGGCACACTCTGCTTACCAGTGTGGATCAGGTGTCTTTGTTTAATAAGCAAGGGCATCTCCCCTCCTCAGAGGCAACCGAGTCCAGCTATCTCTCAGTCTGTCAGAGGGAGGGTCAAGCCTAAATGACCCTCCCCACTCGCTGCAATCAATTATTCACACCCTCTTCACCTGAGATGACTGACAGCCTGTGTGTTTGCCGCGCTCTCAGACTGGTATGAGGTGTGCTGCAGTGTTTGTGCATGTTGGAATGCAGATCTCTTTTGTGCAAATACAAATCTCATCTTAATGAAAATAAAGATAACATGGGACACAACATGTCAATTAGACTAACCGACAAATAAATCTGTTGCATTAATATCTATCTATCTATCTATCTATCTATCTATCTATCTATCTATCTATCTATCTATCTATCTATCTATCTATCTATCTATCTATTTATCATCCGTCCGTCCGTCTGTCCGTCCGTCCGTCCGTCCGTCCGTCTATATCTATGCCACACAATTTTACCACAGATATTTTTATTTACATTTATTTACATAAAGGCATCAAAAGTTAATCAATATTAGGGACTTTAACTACCGGAGTTACTTTTGGCCAAAGAAGTACAACTGATCCCCTAAATATTCCATGAAGAAAACCAAGAATTTTCTGTACTAGAGGCTTTTGTTATTATTATTATTATTATTATTATTATTATTATTATTATTATTAGTACTAGTAGTAGTAGTAGTAGTAGTATTATGTGCATGGTTTCCTGCAATATGCTGACATCCTCTCCAGTCTGTATTCCCTCCTCATGTTCACTGTCCCCACTGTACTGTGATTACTAGATATATGCATTAACAAATTTAATCTTGCTTCACACACAGCATTCTCATAGTAGAATGACAAGTTTAAACTAATCTTATAAAGGGGAGATTAGTAAAGAAATGCGTGAGCAGTGGTACTGATATATGAAAATGTATTTGCTCCCTTCCTGTTGTTTTTTGTTGCATGTTTGTCTCACTTAAATTATTCAAATCATTAAACATTTTTATATTATACAAAGAATCTCAGGTAAACACAAAATCCATTTTCTTAAATGATGATTTATTTTATTTAAGGAAGAAACAGTCCAAACATAACCTAACCATATGTGAAATAGTAACTGCCCCCTAAACATAATAACAGGTTATGCTACCCGTGGCACCAACAACTGCAATCAAGTGTTTGCAATAAATGACGATGAGTGTTTCACATCACTGTGGAGGAATTTTGGCCCACTCTTCTCTGTAGAATTGTTTTAAGCCGTGTTAGAATGTTTTTGAGCTTACTTCCGGACTTTGACTAGGTCACTCCAAACCCATTTTGAAATGCATGAGCTGCACTTGTTAGTGTGTTTTGGATAACTGTCCTGCTGCTGCATTAAGAGTGCTTGAGCTTGTAGTCACAAACTGATGGCTGGATATTCTCCTTCAGGGTTTTCTGGTAGAGTGAAGAAATCATGGTGAAGAAATCTGGCAAGTCATCCAGGTCCTGAAGCTGCAAATCAGCCACAGACCATCACACTACCACCATCAAGTATGACTACTTGTATGTTCCTTTTGTGAAATGCTGTAAGTTTTACACCAGATGTAATGGAAAGCAAACCTTCCAACCATTCAGCTTTTGTCTTATCAGTACACAGAATATGTGCCCAAAATTAGAAATGCCTAGGTAATCCTTTTCATATCAATTAATTTGTTTCTCATCTGTTTATGAATCTCTTTAGATCCTGTTGCTTTTTTTTTATTTTTATTTTTTATATCTTTAAATATCCCTCTCTTGCAGGTTTTATTTAACTGATTTCTTGATTCAACAGGTCTCACATTAAACCGGCCTGGCTGCGGGAAGTGATATTTAACAAGCTTTCCAAAACATTATAGTTAATTCATATTTTAGCATAGGGGGAGGGGGTCTTTTTCATATAGGGCCAGGTAGGTTTGGACATAATTTTTCCTTTCATAAATGAAATCATAATTTCTTTGATGATCTCAATCATTTGCACCAATATGCAAAACAACAACAAACAAAAATCAGGAAGGGGCAAATACTTTTTCACAGCACTCTAACTGTCTCTTGGTATGCTGAAGTGAAAAATAAAATGGTGCCATGCAGATCTAGGAGAGTGCTAGAGCATGCTAGAGACAGATACACCATCAAAAATGATATATAATTAACATATATACTTTTTTGTGATTGTTATGGATTTGGGTCATATTATCTTAACTATGTGTGAAACCACATGACAGGGCACAAGGGTATCCTGAGTTAATTCACAGGTGTATCTCAGAGTATGAAGCAAATCTACACAGCACAGGCCTTTAAGGTTCAAATGGATGATTAACACTGATCCAATAGAAGGTGGGCTGGGAATGCCAACAGGCTGTTACTGGGTTAGTGTGCCTCCTTCGGTCCCTTCTCATTCACTGCCATTGGGTCAGTGCCTCTTCATTTCCACCTGACTGGCTGGGCGAGCTCATGTGGTTGCTACGGAGCCTCTGCATTTAGGACAGGCAAAAATCCCCTTTTGTGCGTCTCTAGGCAGGATTCGTGCACTCATGGATGTTTTGATGGGAGATTTATGAAAGTGGGAGGAATATGTATAAAAGAGTGATATAGAGATAAGGGAAGGTAGACAGACAGGGTGGGGGTGGGTTGGAGGGTGCCGAGGGGAGCTACTGAGTTCAGGAAACAGAGCATGTGATTCTTCAGTCATGTGGTGTGTGTGCGTGTGTGCTTGCATTTAATCATGTGCTTTATTTTGACACTATAAGATAAGACCATAGCCTTTATTTCAGCTTCTCTTCTAGCTAGAAAAACAGTAACAGTAATCAACCATATGGTACCAGACATCAGAACAGGACAAGAATATGATGGCAAGACACTCTTGGTTAATTTTGTCTTTTCTCATGACTCTGTTTCCATAGAAACACACTACCCCTTGAAAGCATGCTGTTTCTAATAATATCGATCATTAATCTTTTTTTACTTTTTTTACTTTTTTACTTCTTTATCAGAACTGACATCATGGCATGGATTCTACACGGTGATCCGTTTACTCGAAACACGTTTGGCAATTTAGGTGCTGCAGGTTGATGCCAGATTGATTATTTTACAATTTGTCTGGCTGATGCCATTATTCATGCTGTATATTAGTGAATCTTTACAAGTTTAGCTCATTGACCACTTTAATCACAGTTTGGTCTAGTTTCACATTCACCTCTAACTCATTCATTACAGATCTAAATCCACATCTGGATTTCTCTAAAGCTCCTTTATATCTAAAGCTGCTTCATGTGTATCATTTAAAGCACTATGTAAATAAAAATTAATCAATGTTTTGTGAGTAAGCATGATACCGTAACTCTAAACTCCTGACTATACAGTGGAGACAGTCTGTATGTATACTCAGTCACAAGCTCCTTCATGCAGGTTTATTGATTCGAAGGGGAAGTTGGATGCTTGTGTCGATAGCAGCTAAGTTCAGCCTTATCACATGACTCTTGCAGATGGGAATTAAAACATGTACAGTAAGCTTATAAGATATTAAAATTACAATTTTTTTGGATGCTTCTGATTATTCTGATGGTCGAATGAGTTTTAGACTGATTGACATTTCTAAACTGCCTGCAGTGTGAGTTTCTGATGCTGCGGAACATTACAGCAACATTACTTGCCCTTACAGCAATGACTGTTGTGTATAAAGTTTTAGGTCACTGCAGCCATATAGGACTAATCAAGAGTTTGGACACACATTCTAATTTTTTTCTACATTCTATAACAATACTGGAGATTTCAAAACATGTGAAATAACACATGTGGGATTAGGCAATTAAGTGACACCAACAACAACATCAACAACAACAGTCAGTCGTTACCTACCTGTGAGGCAGAGGACAAGTTTATTTAGAGTTACCAGCCATAAAAATCACCAACTTAAGCAATGTCTTTAATTATACATATAATAAAACTGTAAAGTTGGCATGTCTGTACATTGAAGATATTTGTGAAAAAATTATTTGTAGGGACGTAAAATGAGTAATAGGAAGCATCAAGGAATTTTTGAGCATAATATGAGCATCAAGGAATTTTTGTCTGTCTGTTTGTCTATTTGTTTGTGCAAGCATCACGTAAAAACTACTAACGGAATTTTAATGGTGTTTCACAGGTGTATTTGGCAGAGATTGAAAAAAATCATTAGTTCTTCTTAAAATTCAACAGATGGCACTGTACTTAAATACGCGCTTATGAGTGTGCAATTGAAATCTACTTAATAACCACGATCCCACATCTTCATTCCGCGAACTTCATAGTAAAAATTCAACAGATGGCGTACATTTTTAAAAAAGAGTGTGCAATTAAATTCCAGGCAAACATTGTCGCGAACACATTTAGCATTGATAATATTTTTGGGTTGCGGGAACTATCTGCATTTACTTTATTTCCGATAGGAAAATTCATTTCGCAATATAAAATTAAGAACTCGCTTCTGGAACGGATTCAATTTGTATGCTTCAGTACCACTGTACATATGTACATGTACAGTATATGCTGTGTGCGTATGTGTGTGTATGTGTGAGCTGAGTTTTTGTTCCTCTCTTCATAGTGTCTGGTACGTACGTATTTTACAGGAAAAAGGAGAACAGTCATCTTCAACGCTGCCAGGAATATTATAAAGCACGCTTGTTCTTCTTTCAGCCCTCCCATTAGGGTCCCCACAGTAGATCATCTGACCAACATATTTAATATGGCATCAGTTATACTCCGGATGCCCTTGCTGACGCACCGTGTGCCATTTTTATCGGGGCTTGGGATGGGGACTGATAGTGCACTGACTTGGCTGGAAGTCTTCTATAATAAAGGTAAAGATTTTATTTTCCCATTGTACTAACAGGGCATATAATGCCAAACATACAATTATAGATTTGAAACACATAAATATATTTAGAAATAGTCAGGAGCTCCAGTCATTATGGACAGAAACGTTATATGTTTCAAATCAGTTCAAGTTGTAAATTTCAGGCTCCGATTTTGTCTAACTTGCTGGCCTCACTCAGCATGAGCTCATTATTGTTTCACAACTATGTTTGAATTCTTTCCCGTTTCAAACCTTTTCACCTCTGAGATCTGGTTGGAAATGTGTCAGTGGCCTTGGTCTGAACTTGTTGAACATTTTGGCAAAGCGCCAGCAAACTCCAAATGAACCCTGCTGCTGTCCCTTCTGTAGGATAGGAGAGAAGGGGGGACATAACAGGCAGGGTCATTTGACAAAGAAGGACCCTTTCACACTTGGTTGATGAGGGTGGGTTTAAAGGGGACTATTTTTTCCTCCAACTCTAAAAGCTATAAAGGTTGATGCAAAATATATTTCTTTTTATATATATTTATATATATCTCAGATATAACAGGCATTGCATTTTTGCACACTTTCCACCACTAGCAGTATTTATGTTGTCTTAAACATTTGCATTGTAGTGTATTATAAGTAAGTGTACTAAGTAAGTGAGTAGTAATGATAATTTGTTTCTGTCATGTCATTGCAAATAATATAGAAGCTTTAAAAAGTCCACTTTTATGAGGGATATATAGTATGGACAGTCCAATTGTCCCTCAATTTCTGATCGACTATGTTGTTGTTGTCATGTCTCTAGGGGTGGTGAAAGGACGCACAGAATGCAGGTTTTCAAGTTCAAGTGGGTTTTTCCCAAACTTTATTTTAAACTCGTCTTTTTAGAATTTTTGTTCAACTTAAATCTTCCAAAAACAAAACAAAACACAAACACCACAGCTCGCCGTCTGGGCTCGCTCCGTCTGGCTCCTCTCCTGGTTCTAGTATAATGTTCACTCATACACACACACAAAGCAGGCGTTTCCCACTTAACAGAATTCCAGTGTCTCTCCTCGTCATGGAGGGCGCTTCCCACGCTCAAAACGCAGCGTCTGCTGCAGATGCCGGTTTTGCCGGCCTTACCCCAAATCTGGGCGACTAAGTCAGTGCTGGAGAGGAGAACAAGGAGATCCAGAATGAGCTGAGTTCGTGAAGCAACATTAAATGTGACAAACAGTGAACGGACAAACTGCCTCGGGCTCGGCTGGCTTATATAATGACACACAGGGGATTGACACAGGTGCACATAGTTAGTGAAGGGGAGACATACCTACGTAGACACACTAGGGGGCGACAAGGCTCAGTAATCCGGTGACCCCGACCTCACCTCTCTGGGCCGTGGTGTTGCGGATGTTATATTACCCCCCCCTCCAGGACTGACCTCCTGCCGGAGGCGAGGGCGACCCCGACGCTTGCCCCGAAGGGGTTGGGGTTTGTTTGTCGGCTGGGTTGGCCGTTGTGGGGGGCGACCCGGGGGGCGCGGAGCGGGGCGATCCGGCCTTTCGTGATGAAAGGTCGTAACGAGTTCAGGGCTCAGGATGTCTCGGGCCGGGACCCAGCTCCTCTCCTCCGGGCCGTAACCCTCCCACTCGACCAGATATTGGAGGCCCCCTTTTCTCCTTCGAGAATCTAGCAGTTTAGTTACCTTAAACGCCGGGGTGCCCTCTATTTCTATGGCTCCAGGGAGAGAGGGTTCGGTCATGCCCTCGTCGAGGGGTCCCCGAATCACTGGCCTGAGGAGGGAAACATGAAACACAGGGTGAATGCGCATATGAGAAGGGAGTTTTAGTTTAAATGATACCGGGTTTATTTGTGAAATAATGGGAAAGGGACCGATGTACTTGGGGGATAGTTTACGACAGGGGAGGTGTAGGTGGAGGTCCCGTGTCGAGAGCCATACTCGATCGCCTACCTGGAGCGGAGGACTTTCCTTCCTTCGCCTATCGGCATATTTTTTAAACCGGGAAACTGCTTGGGAGATTTGCGCATGCGCATCTCCCCATACTTTCTCCGCGTCTTTGAACCACTGATCCACCACTGGTACTTCGGTGGGAGTGGCATCCCAGGGACAAAGCGGAGGTTGGTAACCTAGGAGACATTGGAACGGCGTTAGACCTGTTGAGGAGTGCACAATCGAATTTTGGGCATATTCTGCCCAGAGTAGCCAGTTCGCCCATTCATGTTGCCTGCTACTACAGTATGCCCGAAGATATTTTCCGAGTTCTTGGACAGTCCGCTCAGCCTGGCCGTTAGACTCGGGGTGATAACCTGACGTTAGGCTCACGGTGGTCCCCAATTTCTGGAAGAACGCTTTCCAGACCTGTGCGATAAATTGGGGACCACGATCGGACACAATATCTTCCGGTATGCCATAGTAACGAAACACGGATTCAAATAGGGCTTCGGCTACCTGCAGTGCTGACGGGAGGGAGGCAAATGGGAGAAATCGGCACCCCTTCGAAAACCGATCAACGACCACTAAGATGGTGGTGTACCCTTTCGACACCGGCAGATCCGTGAGGAAGTCCACTGCGAGGTGGGACCACGGTCGGTTCGGTGTCGGTAGGGGCATTAATTTCCCAACCGGAAGGCTGCGAGGTGTTTTGGCCATCGCACACACTGTACAGGATAGCACGACTGTCTTTACCGTTTCCCTCATTCTCGGCCACCAGTATTTTTTCTCTAATGTTTTTACTGTGCGCGTCACCCCGGGATGCCCTGACGAGGCGTTAGTGTGAGCTGTGATTATTAAGCGTTGCCGACAATTTTCAGGCACATAAATCTTGGTTGGGGGGCACTCGGGGGGTACCGGATGGTCTTGCCCCCCCTGTGTGATCTCCGCGTCTATCTCCCAAGTGATGGGAGCGACGATGAGAGGTGCGGGGAGAATAGTCTCGGGGTGCATCACCGGGGTGGGGTTTGGGTAGTAGCGCGAGAGCGCATCTGCTTTCTTATTTTTAGAGCCAGGCCGGTAGGTAATTTGAAACTGGAAACGTGTAAAGAACAGCGCCCAACGAGCTTGTCTCGGGTTTAACCTTCTCGCCTGTTGGATGTATTCTAAATTTTTGTGGTCAGTTAACACGATGAAGGGGTGTTTGGCTCCCTCGAGCCAGTGCCGCCATTCTTCTAACGCCGCTTTAACTGCTAACAGTTCCCTATTGCCGATATCGTAATTTTGTTCAGCAGGTGTCAGTTTCCGAGAGAAGAATGCGCAAGGATAAAGTTTTTCGGGCTGGCCCTGGCGTTGTGACAGCACCGCCCCGATCCCCACCTCTGACGCGTCCACTTCTACTAGGAACGGCTTCTCGGGGTCAGGAAGCCGCAGGATGGGAGCCGTAGTGAACGCTGCCTTTAGTTTTTGGAAAGCCTTCTCCGCATCGGCCGAGAAGGCTTTCAGTTTTGTTGGTTTTCCCTTAAGCAGGGACGTGAGGGGCGCTGCCACCGAACTATAGTTGCGTATAAACCGCCTATAAAAATTGGCGAAACCCAAGAAACTTTGTAGCGCCTTAACTGACCGTGGTACCGGCCATTTCGTTACCGCCTCCACCTTGGATTTCTCCATCTCGACCCCCTGTGGCCCTATGCGGTAGCCGAGGAATGTCACTTCCGTTTTGTGAAACTCACATTTCTCCGCCTTCGCATAGAGCCCGTGTGCGCGCAGACGCCGAAGGACGGCGGTTACATGCCTGACGTGCTCGGAATACGACCTTGAGTATATTAGAATGTCGTCTAAATACACTATGACACAACGGTTAAACATATCCCTCAGCACGTCATTCATAAACCCCTGAAACACCGCAGGAGCATTTACCAGCCCATAGGGCATCACATTGTACTGATAGTGTCCCGATGAGGTGCTAAATGCTGTCTTCCACTCGTCGCCTTTACGCACACGAACGAGGTTGTACGCGCTGCGGAGATCGAGTTTGGTATATATGGAGGCACCTCGGAGTTGGTCGATAGCGGCTGGCACCAGTGGCAGAGGGTGCTTATACTTTATTGTCACTGCATTTAACCCTCTGAAGTCTATGCAGGGTCGTAAGCCTCCGCCTTTTTTCTCAATAAAAAAGAAACCTGCTGAAGCGGGAGACGTGGAACGGCTAATGAGTCCCTGCCTAAGAGCCTCCTCCACGTATTCCTCCATCGCCCGAGTTTCCTCCCGGGACAGTGGATAAATACGCGAAAAAGGTGGTGCTTTCCCAGGCAAAAGCTCAATAGCACAATCCCACGGGCGATGAGGAGGAAGTCGCGCTGCTTCCCTAATACTAAACACTTCCTGTAAACACGCATACTCTGGTGGCACTTTCATGGACAGGTGTTCTCGCGGGCTTTCAATAGTCGTGGCTTGGACCCCCAATGTTAGGGGTTTACAGGTTTTTGAGCATCGGGGGGACCAGGATTGGATGCTACTGTTCGCCCAATCGAAATTAGGATTGTGAAAGCTTAGCCAGGGCAAGCCAAGCACGACGGAATGGTCCAGCTGAGGAAGCACAAAGAATTTTATTTCCTCAGAGTGACCGGGGAAAGTTAACCGTAGGGGCACTGAAATTACTGTAAGCGGCGAATGGTTTAGGACATGGCCATCCAGAGCCTTTGCTGATATCGGGGATGGAAGCTTCGACACGGGAGCCCGAAGGGCGGAAAGGAGAGATTGGGAGACGAAGTTGCCAGCCGACCCGGAATCTATTAAAGGAAAAACAGAAATAGTGTTATTCTTAAAAGACAGGTGAGCAGGTAAACAAAAAGGTGAATGAGTGCGGGGGGGTGTGTGCTGCGTTACTTTTAGTAACGGACACGAGCTGACTCGGTGTCGTTCGCCTCCACAGTATAAACAGAGGCCCGCGGATAACCTCCTGGTTCGCTCGGCTTCGGTGAGGTGGGAGGAGCCCATGTCCATGGGCTCGGCAGGCTCACGTACCATGGGCTGTGATCGAGGTGGGCTGGAGCGGGGACGCGGTTCTGGACGTCTCGCCTGACGTGAAAGGGGGCGTCGCTGTTGATTTCGCAGGTGTTGATCCAGTTTGATCGATAGCGCGATGCATTCCTCTAGTGAAAGCTCGGCGTCTCGGCAGGCCAGCTCGAGCTGGATGTCGGGGTGGAGCCCATCGCGGAACCGCGCCAGCAAACTCCTCTCGCACCAGCCACTTTCTGCCGCCAGAACCTGGAAGGTGATAGCATACTCAGCCACGGGCATGTTTCCCTGCTTAATCCTCAGGAGCTGTTGTTCGCCGGTCTTTCCCTGGTCGGGGTGATCAAACACAGCTCGCATGGCCTCCATGAATCGCGAGTACCGTGTGATGGTGGCGCCTCCAGTGCTCCACACGGCTGTCGCCCAGTCCAGAGCTTTTCCCGTGAGGTGTTGGGTGATGAAGCTCACCTTTTGTGTCTCCGTCATATTCGGGAATTCTGTAAAATATAGTTCACATGTGAGCAAAAATCGCCGGCATCCCTCGGGATCCCCTCCATACCTTTCGGGGGGGGCAGGCCGTGGAGCTACTGGAGCGCTGGCTGGTGAACTCGCCACAGGTGGCACCTTGGAGGCCGCGAGCTGGCTCACGCTGCACGCGAGATCGTGGACGGCTCTCGCCAGGCTGCCGATCTCTCGCTGCTGATCTCGCAGGTAACTGTGGAGGCGGGCGTTTTCATCTGGCAGGGGGACTCCTGCTGCGTCCATAAAGGTCCGTTCATCTGTCATGTCTCTAGGGGTGGTGAAAGGACGCACAGAATGCAGGTTTTCAAGTTCAAGTGGGTTTTTCCCAAACTTTATTTTAAACTCGTCTTTTTAGAATTTTTGTTCAACTTAAATCTTCCAAAAACAAAACAAAACACAAACACCACAGCTCGCCGTCTGGGCTCGCTCCGTCTGGCTCCTCTCCTGGTTCTAGTATAATGTTCACTCATACACACACACAAAGCAGGCGTTTCCCACTTAACAGAATTCCAGTGTCTCTCCTCGTCATGGAGGGCGCTTCCCACGCTCAAAACGCAGCGTCTGCTGCAGATGCCGGTTTTGCCGGCCTTACCCCAAATCTGGGCGACTAAGTCAGTGCTGGAGAGGAGAACAAGGAGATCCAGAATGAGCTGAGTTCGTGAAGCAACATTAAATGTGACAAACAGTGAACGGACAAACTGCCTCGGGCTCGGCTGGCTTATATAATGACACACAGGGGATTGACACAGGTGCACATAGTTAGTGAAGGGGAGACATACCTACGTAGACACACTAGGGGGCGACAAGGCTCAGTAATCCGGTGACCCCGACCTCACCTCTCTGGGCCGTGGTGTTGCGGATGTTATAGTTGTTAGTCTTTTAGCTGCTTGCGGACGATAGCTATTATTTAATCGTACAACAAATTGCTTATTGCTTTTCAATGAATAAGGCTCATTTCAAAATCTTTCTTTCCTTAAGTGTCATTCATTCACTTACCCTGAACTTCCAATGATGTCACTGCAGTGCCAATTAATGTGTGTGTGTGTGTGTGCGTGTGTGTGTGTGTGTGTGTGTGTGTGTGTGGTGTGTGTGTGTGTGTGTGTGTGTGTGTGCGTGCATAGTGGGGAATTGTCTCTTTAGATTGTCAGAGAATGTTGAGTTGCACTCTGCCCCAGCTGTCCAATTGTTTATTGATCAGTTGTACCCCCAGGGGGCAGAGAGGGTCAGATCATAACATCCAGCGCCTCCCCTTTTGCCCTGGTGGAGCAACAGCTACTGCAGAATTCCAAGGAGGCATGAACAGGGCCACCACCGGGGAAAGAGAATTACCTTTCTTAAACCAGATTCTCTTTCTAATCAGATAAGTTTAGCAGAGAATTTAAAGGGACTTATGGCTGTACATGAACTAATATACATTATTATTGCTTAATACAGCATGGACATTTTGAAGTGTCTTGCAATAATTAATTTATGGACTGATTTTCCATGTATTACTGGGATCACTGTATATTTATAGTAACTATGTTACAGAGCAGGTGGCATGGTGGCACAACACATAGCATTACTGCCTCACAGCTCCAGGTTCTCTGGTGATCCTCAGCTCATGTTACTGACTGTGGAGTTTCCCCATATTCTCCCTATGTCCATGTGGATTTGCTCAATGATCTCAGGCTTCCTCACAAAGCCAATACATGTTGGTAGAGCGTCACAAAAGTGCTGTGTCATGTGTGCGTCTAGTGTTCAGATACACAATGAGCATGAACAAGTAATATAACTTTTACTTTGGAAAAATAAATATTGACATTGTGACATTCAAAATAAATTTCCACTGCATTGCACATTTTGGTTGCACAAGTTCTTAAAAGTATATTAGATAATTTTTTACCTTTAGATAATGAGAACTAAAAGTATACTGACAGTACCATATAAATGCAAATTACAGTCTTGCAGCATAGCTGATCATGCATTTGTGCATAATGTGGTTCATGACAAACTGTGTGTGTGATATATATGATTTTCCCGCATTCTGATCACGTGTGACAGCTCGCTAGCGTTCAGCCTTATCGCCGCTGTGGGAATTTCCCTTCCACGTGCCTGATCACACGAGATGGAGGCGGGATCAAAACAAACAACCTGATTGGCTACAAAAACTGACCACCGAATCTTAAAGGTACAGTTGATCATTTCGATTGGACCACTGAGTTTCTGATCAACTTCTTTATAATGTCAGGAATAATTTTATTCAAACAGTGCATTCTAAAAGATGAGAAACTTTTATTCATTTACTAGTAAATATGGATAATGTAATGGAATAAACATATAAATATGACAGTAATAGGAGAAGATGAATAACTCTAAGTAAATTATGGCAGCAAAGTGTAGTATTATGTTTCCTCAAAAGATGTCAGTAGTCACACCATCCTTGAAGCCATCATGTGACCATGATTTTTTTTTGTTCATTTATTTTTAATGTTGAAGTGTGTATACATTTTTGGCCCCTATATATGGCTGTTTCCATCACCAGGGTCCCTAGTTTGATCTTGAGCATAGGTGAATTTTAAGTTCCTGTGCATCTTCTCCCTGTGCCCATGTGTGATTCCTCTGGGTTCACCAGTTTGTGCCATCTCTACAAAACATCCCTGTGGGTTGAAAGGACTAAGAAAAATTAGCTAGAGGTATAAATTAGTCTGTAAATGTTTGTCTATATTGACTTGTGCATATTGCTCAGTGAGTAATATCGACATAGGCAAAAATCAGCAAGTATACAATTAATGGAACTTTATTCTATTGCATGCATTTTATATGCAAAAGAAAAATGAGGTACTGCACAGAAGTGTAGGTTAGGGATAAACTGATAAATCCATCAATTTATATAGCCTATTCTTATATATTTATTTATATCCTGAATTTATATTTCTGTAAACCACCTTTGTAACAATGTACAGCAATAACTATGGTGGTACTGTGGCTAAGTGGTTAGAACTGTCACATTGAACCTTCATGATCCATGTTCAATTCCTGCCTCGGGTTTGCATGTTCTCCCCGTGCTTGGTGGATTTCTTCTAGGTACTCTGGTTTCTTCCACAGTCCAATAGCAGGTAAATTAGGCTAATTATCGTTCCCAAATTATATAACAAGGTATTAAAACAGGTGGGATGGTGGCTTAGTAGTTGGCACTGTAACCTTTGCACCTCCAGGGTCCGGGATTGATTCCTACTTTGGAGTTTGTGTGTGTAAAGTTTGCGTGATCTCCCCTTGCTTGGTGGGTTTCCTCTGGGTGCTCCGGTTTCCTCTCACAAGACTGCAGATTAAACTAATAGCTATTCCCAAATTACCCATAGTGTGTGAGTGTGTATGTGAGGGTATGCCTTGTGATGGATTGACACCCTGTCCAAAGAGAGAGTGAGTGTATGTACTGTACATTTACATTTAGCAGATGCTCTCATCCAGAGTGACTTTGAATTTTCCGTCAATGGTTAGATCCTTATCCTGATTACTAGATTACTAACTATGTACTGTTGGGAAGAGTGTTTTTTTTTTTTATTAACACAAATATCTAAGCCCTTTATTGTTTCAAATGAATGCTGGTACACAGGATAAATGGGATGACATCTGTTTGTTTTTGTGCGAACCATCAAAACAAATAACGATTTATTAAAGAATAAATAAACTGTATCAAAGTATACACCAGAATATCAAATAATCGATTTGTCTTTAAAGTACAAAACCGTGCGGTGTGGCTTTAAGAAGGGTTTGTTTGTTGTCTTGGGTTGCGTCACACATTTGGGGCGGAGTCATGACGTTGATGGAAAAGAAACGAGCGTGCCGGAGGCTGGACTGCAGAATAAAAGTTGTTGAAGGAGGAAAGAGGAGCAGCATTGTGACCTGACTTTACTTCGATCCGATCCCATCCCGTCTGTGGTTAAACCACCGGCCAAGCTCATCCGCCTGCCCTTCTATAAGACTCAGAAACACCACGGATCTGAACAGAGCCGGAGCAGAGGTAGATCTCACTCAGTACACTGGGCAGGGCGTTACTCTTATAGTTTGTAGGATTTTGTAACTTGGAATATAACTTAACTAGGACAAACACAGTGGACAGGATGGGTTTTTCGAGGTAATTTATTTTTGCTTTATTTATTTTATCTGTAAGATGAG
The DNA here is from genome assembly GCA_030522415.1 of Channallabes apus. NCBI lineage: Eukaryota > Metazoa > Chordata > Actinopteri > Siluriformes > Clariidae > Channallabes > Channallabes apus. The sequence goes on from CM060116.1 coordinate 9,836,072, forward strand.
ACAAAAAAGCCAGGATGTGTGTGTGTGTGTGATTTCGGTTTTATGTGGCTGTGTTGTGACATGTGTAATCTAAATGACACACGGATGTAAACACCCGGTGAATGCTATAGTGTAGCTTAAAGCACCGGTCCTTTCAAAAAACCATCTCGATAATCTGTGCAGAGACAATCCTGTGATTATGATAAAGGATTTCAGTCTTGTATTAAAGAGCTATACAGCATTCAGTTCTACATTGATTCTAGCTTTAATGCCACCAGTGATTTGATGTTTTATGTAAAGAGGTATATAGTTATATATAACTTGCACTTCTAAGAACTGCCAGAAAGTGCTGCTGTGTCGCGAATCACATTCGGCGCGTTAGTTCAGGTGGAGGGGGAAAAGTTTTAAACCTTTTTATCTGACATCCCTTTAACGGCGCGCGTGCTATGAAAGAATAATGTTGCTATGAAATAAATATTTATTATTAGAACATTGAGTCGATACATGCCCGGTTTCTGTTGGTAAAAAACTGCTGTAATTCCTGTAAATACTGGCACGTTTTTCTATTATTAAGCTACTAACAAATCACTTGCACAATAAATAAAAAACAACATATAATTTCGAAAATGAAAAGTCGTTGTTTATCTCAGCTAAAGTCAAGCGCGGTATAAACTCGTTTGCTTTGCAAAATGAAACTTATTCTCAGCGCGCACAGTCAAGTCAACTTCCACGACAGTTTCACTCACGTTACAGAGCTAACAACGTACAATTATACGCTCTCCTTAACCCGAGGCGTGGTCAGGAATTAAGTTAAGGACGCAACATTACAGACACTGTGATTTATTAGAGTTAATCTATTTTTTTAAAGCGCTTCCTTAAATGAATCTTCGACCACGCGGCTAGGTGTCAGAGCAGGATGAGCGGCGACGGTACTGATTGGCTGTTTAACATTGACATGAAAAGCTACTCTTTAAAAAAAATTAAGATTACACATTTTAAAGAAAAAAAAAAACAAATTTTCTTTGATTGTCCACGCATCGTTTTCGCCTCCTGCAGTAAAACAGCAGCACTTCACCCCCCCTGTCACATTTAGCTCGCTATGCTGTGTGCTAGCGATCAAACAGAAACGGTGGCCCTGATTGGTTACTCACATTTCTACCATAGCAACGAGTAGCCAATAAAATATGAAGCAAATAATGTTAGGGTCGCGTGCGTTTGTCGTTGGGCGGTATTTAAGGATGGGGCAGGGGTAGCTCAGTGGCTAAGGCATTGGGCCCTCGAGCAAGGCCCTTAACCCTCAACTGCTTAGATGTATAATGATCTAAAAATGTAAGTCACTCTGCCATATGCTGTAAATGAGTCGTCATGGTGGCTCAAGATGAACATTTTCATTATAATACATGCAGTAGTGCAATCACTGTGCAAAAAAAAAAAAAAAACATGCTATTTAGTATATAATCTGCATGCACAATCCATCCTAATAATGAGGGATATATGGTGTGGTACATTGTGCCCTGAGGTGGTGGCCAGGTTTCCTTCAACGACCATTCAAACAAATGAGAGGCGCTCGTGCAGTGCTACTGTTTATTTAGCATTTCCTCAGCAACCACGTCCTGTGTGTGTGTGTGAAACGAAAGAGAGGTGAAAAAAAAAGAGTATGCTGCGTCTTTTGTGACCTCTGGCGACGATTCTAACTTTGTTAAATTAATAGTCCCAGAGTTGGCAGTTATGTTCAGGGGAATGTCTGGGGGGGGGGGGGGGGGGGAACAAACAATTTGGCATGTCAAGTAACAGAGTTACATGAAAATTAGTTTCATGTAAAACAAACATTTACTAAAGAGATATAGAAAATCCTATTTTTATCCATAGTATGCTGGATGATGTTGTTGAATAACAATCATGCTCACTAGATTTAGAGTGCTTATTGGGAACAGTGGTGATCTATGATTGAGCACTAGGTACAGTTTTAATCAATGGTTGGTTATTTGGGAACGAAGGTGACCAGTGATTGGTCATTTGAAATATTGGCAATCAGTGATTGGTCGTTTGACATGTCGGCGATCATGGATTGGTTTCTTGAAATATCAGTGATCAGTGATTGCCACTATTTCACCAATGTAGAAAAGATTGTGGTGAAAAAAAATATACAGTGATGTATCATGATTCCTCTGTATCATGATTCATGTATCGCCACAATGACTTCAATGATTTGGAGTAATTAAAAAAAAAAATTCATATATGTTTGCCTTTGAGGTGGGAGTAATGGTGGTGTGCTGTACACTGTTCACACACAGGCATGCAGTGTGGTAGGAGCGAATTATTTTCTAATATTTTTTTTCCAATTGTAACATCTGTAAATTCAATATCGACTTGGGGTATTTGTAAAATTCTGATACTTATAGAATTTCAATTCAGATCGAATTGGCTGATGGGTATCGTGATATTGTATTGGGTGATGATTCCCATCCCTACAATATGGGGTGGTTGGGAACAAAGGCTCATGCAAACACAATTCAATCTAACTTTACTCCCGGGAAATGTTTTCACAACTGGTATAACAATCAGCTGAGAAGAGGGTGAGAGTAGTGTATCAGGTGCACAACGTGCTGCTAGGTAAATTTGTTAGATTTGCCATTAAGCAATTTGCTATAATGTGTAACTGAATTTGGAGTTTCTAAGTCATTTGAAGTTTGTAATAATACTGGCAATAACCATTTTTTTTTTCTGCAAAGGTTTTGTGAGGTCAAATTATGGTTGCATGTGGCCCTTAGCTTGTATGTATAAACGTATGGGCAGTTTTGATTACCATTTTTTATTTTGCTGCATAATGATGTACCGTGACCTCTAGGTATCAGAGTGTACATTTTAGGTCAAAGACCTCAAACTTCCCAAATTTCACATTTTCTCTCCAGATGCTTTAGTCTTTATGGATGATCTGTAAGATAAGCTAGAATGGAACTGCTATGGACTGCTTTCCCATTTCAATACAATATGAACAACATCATGCCCATTATTTTTATAATTTTTTTTTTTTTTTACTTTCTGATACCATATTATGCATGAGATGAAAACCTGTTCTTATTTATCTGTTGTTCAATATCACACTTACATAAAGTGTATTGAAAAATTGAGACCAACACAAGGGAGATATCAGGTGCAGTATCAGTTATAGTATTGTATTGGATCAGTACATATTAAAACCGTATGATTCATGAGTGTCACAGTGATGAGAGTGATAAGTTTCTGCACTCTAAGCATAAACACACATGCTTAGAGCGCAGGGCAGCAGAGGGAGCTGTACATTGCTTGCTTCAATGCGGACTCATTCACAGTTTCGATGGGATCTGAACAAAGCGAACCGGTAGTTCACACCCTCTCCGTGCTGATCTCCGAGTACACACGTAAAGCACGATTTGTATTCGTGAAAGTAAAGCATGTACAAGCTGTCAACTTTTAGACACGACACATGCCTCCACTTTCAGTTTAGAAATTAATGGCACACATGTATTGACTTATGTTTTTGTCTTTTCTCTTTTTTTTTTCTTTCTTTGAAAAGCAGTTCAAAATGTAGTGTGTTTTTCGGTTTCATTTCTATTCTTCACATCATTATTATTTTTATTGTGTTTAGACAGCAACATTCTCAATTTCTGACAAGGGCCTATTAGTGTCAGAAACTGTATGTACCTATTAAACTGCAGCCAGCATGCCCCGGTCCTGACCGAAACCCAGTCATGGAAAAACGTCTGTTTGTTTCTGTGTTTGTTTTACTTGCACTGTGTCTTGTGTGGCAGATTGACAATGACGCCTCATGTCTCTACTGGAGATAAATAGCTACTGCTCACCCGGAATCGTCATGATCCGCAAAAACTACAGTCTCTACCACGGAAAAAGCAGGAGACACGCTTGTTGCCTCTGCCTTGCTCAGTCTCCGAAAGGTTAAATATAGTAAACCAGTTGTCTAACCACAGCCTCATGGTGTGGTTTCATGGCCACTATTTATCTAAATGAGTACCACAAGCTAGGCTAATCTTAACTGTTATTACGATGCTCTAGGTCTGGCCTCCATGCATTTTCTCTCCAGCAGTGCTGTTACTAGAGACTGAGGCATTGATTTGTTTTGGTCAAGTGTGCATTACAAACACAGGCTTCATATTGTGGTTGCACGTTTATGTGTGTGTAAGTTCCCAGTTTAGGGATGTGGCCAAACGGGTGATGCCGGGTAGCAAATGCCCCCTTGAAATAAACATTGGCAACCCCAACTCTGACCGCAAGTCCTATCTCCTGAGAGATCTATTACTCATATATGCTTGATAAATCTGTAGTGAATAATTTTTTAATGGTGTTTTGATGAAACTCTGTAAATATTAGGAACTGTATTGACAGTACATCAAGTACAGTCATTGTGCAGCCATTTATTTTGAACTAACGTGTAACAAATGTTGTTAAATCCTGCAACTATTCTTATCCAAAGCATCATTTGGGGACAGCGCTGGGGTTATTACATGCTATATGTTTTCAAGATGGCCACCATGCGTAGTCAAGAAATCCAGCCTATGGTGCAATACCATTGTAAAGGGCAGAGACAAAGCAACTGTTCCATTTTGCTTGACAGGTCCTGTCATCAGTAAGACTAGAGTTGTGTGCTCTGTGTTGTCTTGACAGTTGGTTTTATGTTCTCGTTAACTATCCAGTTTGGTGTCTTGGTTTCTACCCAGCCTGCTTCAAACCCTGTCAACTCCAGCATCTTCACTTACACTTGTTTGTACCATGATTAATAGCGGAATAAGTGGTAGAAGAAGGTATTTCAGTGTTGTTGAGGTGTGTTTGGGCTCTGAGCTTCCCCCTGGTGGATCGATCCTTTAATCATCCAGGTGTGCAAAAGGTATATTGAGTACTATGTGAACTTTACTGTTTGCGTTGTCACTCCTGTGTCTAAAAACTTCCCTGTTCCCCAGTCACTCAGGAAGTTGATTAGTGCAGCTTAATGTCTCAGAAGCTTAAAATTCTGTCAGACTTGATGTCTGAGATTTTCCTTCCCTGTCTACGCAGTGACTGTACAGTGTATATAAACAAATCAGCCATAACATTATGACCAGCTGCCCACTGCAGACAAGAAATGTCTCACAAGAGCTGCAGTTCTGTAGTTGCTATGACCCAGTCATCACAATTTGGCCCTTAACAGAATCATTCAAATCCTTACACTTGGCCAATTCCAGCCGCCATTGTAAAGAGATATTGAAAATGTAGTTACTGTGAAAAGGGCAAAATTGTAATGGCTAGACAACTGGGTCAGAACAACCCCAAAACCTGCAGCTCTTGTGGGATGTTCCCAGACTGCAGTGATCAGGACATACCGAAAGGTATTCAGGGAAGGAAAACCGGTGAACTGGCTACAGGGTCATGAGTGCGCAGGGCTAATATGATGTACTCTTTATGCCTGAACATACGGATATTTTCATTCAATGTCTATAATCTATAACACTGGCATTACATTTAGCTGTTTGATGAGGTAAATACACATCACTCATCATAGAGGCATCCATGTTCTGTTTTCTACTTTGTATGTCAAATATGCAGAAATTGAAAAAGATGTCAGAGGTTTCATCTGCTTATGAGGTAAGTCAAATGTGAGAGAATGTGCATAGTAATCAAGATCAATTTGCACTTGATAAGTGATCGAAAATTAGATTTACATTACATTTAGGCATTTGGCAGACACTCTTATCCAGAGCGACTTACATTTTTATCTCATTACACACCTGAGCAGTTGAGGGTTAAGGGCCTTGCTCAAGGGCCCAACAGTGGCAACCTTTATGGTTGTGGGATTTGAACCTGGGATCTTCCGAACCGTAGTCCAATGCCTTAACCACTGAGCTCTGAATCACAGAGTCAGGAATGTACTTTTTAAATCTTTATTATAAGCGAATGTTTAAGTGGCTCACATGACCATAACTTGTGTGTGTGTGTGTGTGTGTGTGTGTGTGTGTGTGTGTGTGTGTGTGTGTGTGTGTGTGTGTGTGTGTGTGTGTGTGTGTGTGTGTGTGTGTGTGTGTGTGTGGTGTACAGTAGGTTGTACCTGTGCTAGGAACTCGACAGTTTACCTAAAACCTACTTGTCCCTTTTCTGACATGTATTTTTAACATGCTAGGGCTGTTTCCTGGTTTTGCATTTTGTACTTCGTCATTATTTGGCTTGGTTCGGTTTTAGTGGAGGGAGACCGGAGTAACTGTTTCCTGTTCTAATGAAGAATAAAATAAAGGCGCAAAACCCCATTCCCACCTACACAGGAAACACCAAGTTAAAACAGGGGTGTATAAAGGCACTTGTTGCTCTTCTCCCCTGATGCTACTCGTAAATACATGTCTGTTCACTGTTACCATAAAGATTTGATTATGACTGATTGACACAGCAATTTTCCTGGTTGCAGGTGGAGACGGTGCAAGATCCTGCTCATGGAGGAGGATGAGGATGATGTATTTGGGCCTGTCTCACAGTGCTGGCCTTCGTCCAACAGGGAGATAAAGCAGGAGGACCACAGCACGCAGACCCCAGGGAGCCCAGCGGCACGACTAAATGGCATGCTGCCCTGCGGTGTGGCCGAGGAGCCCAGACGCCTATTCTATGGTAAACCTGATCCTCATAAAAATGAGATGGAGTTGATGTCGGAGACAAACTTTTGAAACACAAAATTACAACCTGTTTGGCAAGAATTAAAACAACTACTTTTTTCGTTAGGGAAATAAAAAAAAAAAAAAAAAAAAGGGTTTTGAGTCACTGAAATCAGTTTGCCCTCGCTCTCACACTAAAAGTTTGTTTAAGCAGAAGAGTTGCATTACACTCAGCATATAGAGGTTAGTTCCCTATTTTAGACCTGTTCCCTATTACGTACCATTATTACGTTTCTTATGTTAAAAGAGTACACTGAAACTCGGTGAGAGATTCCAGCACCTGTAAGAGCAACCTGTGTGTCTCTCTCGTCCGCTCCCCTGTCTCCCCTGTGGCGTCTGATTGTCCTGGCCTCTTCAGCTTTTATTACTTGTGTGTGTGTACTTAGTCGCTTTGCAATTCAAATGACTGCACGCAAGGGTTGTTCTGCTGGCTCTGGGCCCAGGCATGGACATCAAGACAGCTTACAACCTGACTGCACTCTTTCATTTGTTTATGTTTGTGCTCTTAGAGAGTTTTTTTCTTATTATTTATTATTTTTTTTATTTCTCTCTCATAATAGTTCAAGCCAAATGGACGGAATTAGCACATGAGTTCTTTCCCATTTTAAATTCAGCAGCCTTGGCTCAAACACCAGCTTCCTGTTCGACTTCTCTGAAAGGTTTTGCCCATGACCTTTTCTGACTCATGCCTTCTTGTGATGTAACTCCTTTTCATGATTTGCAATTTTTACGGTTTATTTTTTTTTATAACTTTAAAGCCTGAGGTGTAAAAACCACAAGAAATAGGAAATTTGATTTCTGGAGTCTTGATTTATTTTGTTGCCGTAAAGCACACATACACTACAAAGATAACAATCTGTCAGTGTAATACTTTTCATTCCTGCTACTTTGCTGTACATTGCCCTAGTTGTTCAGATCATGAGGTTAGATGTGGACTGTAGATGTCCAGGCTTTAGTGCTAGCACTAGCAGCTGTGCTGGTGAGTATTACAGAATGCTAGTCCCTTGATACCTAGCGTGTTGTGTTGCAGCTTTGAACGTTTGTTCTCTCTCTCTCTCTCTCTCTTTCTCTCTATCCCTGACTAGGTAGCGCAGGATTGCTATTACTGACGGCGTCTGCTCGTTCTGACCGCGTGGAGGGCGCCATGTTTCCTGAGAACCAGCCTCGCCGGCGGCCTGCGCACAGCGTGGAGGCTCAGATTGGCCAGAAACTCCAGATGATTGGAGACCAATTCTATCAAGAGCACATGTTGGTGAGTCCCATCATGCTCCCTGTTTCTGACCTCATTCTCCCTGTTTCTGAGCAATACCTTGCGCCTCTGTTCTCAGTGGGAATGGGTGATGTATATCACGGTACAGCATCCACCTCCTAACCCCATTTAGGAACATAAAAACATTGGTGATAAGCATCATATACGTGCACTGAGAAGCAGAGCATCACACATCTTATCTTAGTTCCTGCCCGAAAGGTTAGTGGTGATGATATCAGTAGCTGTGTGAGCAGCTAAAACCACATAATGTCATGCTTCTTGTACCAAGACCTTTCATTTTCTTGACATTCATGCCATGCTTTTTTTTTTTTTTTTTTTTTCGTATTATATATTCTTTTTTGGAAATCTGTTTAAAATCAATCTACTTGTACTATCTATACAATAGTATAAGTATTTACCTCACTTGAACTTTCCATGTTGACTTTTCCCAGAACTTTCTTTGAGAACTTCTTGGTCTTTAGGTATCTTCTGTAACAAACTCTCTGGCCTCACTGGTGGATTCCACTCAACTAATAATGTGACTTCTGATGGTACCTGCTTATACCATGGCTAATGTAACAGTTCCACAGGAACATGAATTGGGAATTGAATTATAGTCTTAATGACCATCCATTTATGTTGCAGTTTAGTTTTAAAAAAGTATAAAAGGGGGCAGATTGGAAGGTCCTGAGTTCAAACCCAAGTACCACCAAGGTTCAACTGTTGGGCCCTTGAGCAAGGCTCTTGACCCTCAACTGATCAGACGTATAATGAGATAAAAGTGTAAATCGCTCTGGATGAGGGCGTCTGCCAAATCCTATAGATGTAAAATGTTGGGAAGGGTGTAGGGGGGGCGAACAGTGGTTAGGAGGGGGGTGGGGGGTAGTGGGGTACTTCTCCCTAGTGCTGTAGTTTGGAACAAAAGTTTGACGTCATACATTTACATTTAGGCATTTGGCAGAAGCTCTTATCCAGAGCGACTTACATCTGAGCACTTGAGGGTTAAGGGTCTTGCTCAAGGGCCCAACAGTGGCAACTTGGTGGTTGTGGGATTTGAACCTGGGATCTTCCGAACCGTAGTCCAATGCCTTAACCACTGAGCTACCCCTGGTCATACCAGACTTCAGTGCAACTTACCCATGGACATTTTGTGTGTCAGGAATTTGTTCTCTTTCTCGCTCTTCCTTTTTTATTAATCTCTCCTACCACGCTAAAGCTCAGCTCATACTATCCTTCTAGCTTCCTGTTTATGGTTCTCTTTTCCCTTTTGTGTATATGTGAGTGTGTGCGCCTTTGTTTGTGTGTGAGCATGTGCTTGCTCGTGTGCGGGTGTATGCGTGTGCATGCTTCACTGTGTGTATCCCCATGTCTGTCTGTCTGTCTGTCTGTCTGTCTGTCTGTAACTGTGTGGTGGGTTTGTCATATAACAAACAGACAGCAGCGATCAGCTGAGAGTGTTGACTGACTCTGTGACTGAACGTGCACTCTAGCCAAGAATAATGCCTCTTTGTTCAGATCAATGCTACACTGTTGTATTAGTGTCACGCGTACTTTAAAAGAGAGCCTGCGCGTGTGTTTACACGCACTGGCAGTGTGCAAGCATGTTATGAAAAGTGCAGTGTATCACGAAACCATCAGCTGGCAGTTTCTAATTAGTGTTGTTGTTTTTTTTTTTTTTTTCTTTCTTTCTTTTTTTTTTCGTCTGTTCAGGCTCTTTATCTCTTTACAAACCTTTTTTTTTTCTCTCACTCGCACTCCCATTCACATACATACACACACCTACACACAAACAGGGAAGAGGTGAGAAAGTGAGGTAGAAGAAGCGGTAAGCCAAGGCTTGGTCTGAATAGATGTGGTTAGTACGACTCCAGTGAAGTCTTTCTCAGTGCTGCGAAAACTAGCATGAGATAATCAAATTAGCCACACTTACACACAACGTTAAGGAACAAGCAGCAATGAGGCACCGACACTACAACCAGCTTGATGGCATGTGTTTTATATCAAATAAGTTATTGTTTCAACTGGACTTCAGTAAGTTGCTGAGGAGAGCTAACCATACTCTTGCACTGATATCTGCGACAGACTTTTTTAGGGTTGTATTCGCCAACCTACTTTCTTTAGTTTGCAAGAACAGATGTGTATACGTCCATACAAGGGTACAATGTGCAGGGCAGAGTGTTAACCGATAGCCTCAGCTCAGGCTAATTGACTCGAGAGGCCATGCGGGAGCTCCGAGATTATGACTCGCACTCTCTCGGGCCACTTTACGCCACCTTACGCCAAGTTGATGACTGATCCCAAAGCAACCTGAACCCAAATCTATTAGCCTGCATTTAGTGTGTGTGTGTGTTTTCCCCCTCTGTGTTTCTTGCTGTTATTCTTCATCATGTAATTTACTCCGTAATGTCAAAGTACAGAGGCTGCCTCAGGCTGTAATCATTGTGACTCTTTCTTATTTAAAAAAACAAAACTATTTCTGTGTTTGCTTTCCTTTCATTTACTGCTGTCAGTATTTGCACCTCATTCTACAGTACATGTCATGCCTTAAGCTGACAAGTGAATATAAAAACGGAGACATAACAGCACAGCAACATGTTGACTGCTCCGGCTCAATTTTCATGTTTTTCTTTTTTTTTTTGATTATAGTTCATGTTAATATAAGGGGTGTTCAAGTCAAACCAGGACTTTTGATTGCGCAGAATAACAAAACCACCCTTAGGCCTTGCTCACACGGGCGTAAAATATTTGCATAAATGAACGTCCTAGACGTTTATGTTGCGTTGTGTAGTGGCGCTCGATTGACTTCTACACTGCCGTTGTCTAACGCTAGCCTGCAGCCCAAATTGTAGTTTGTGTGTTAACCTGTGGAGGCAGTGTGTCGGGAACTGGATATGAAAGCCCTTGTCGTTTTTTATTTGAGGTGCCTCCTTTTAATATGGAGCATTTTTCTATATTGGACATTAATAAAAATAATAAAAATTCTCGTAAATGGTGACGTAGGGAGAGAAAAAACCGCCGCCGCTACTGGCTTCACCCTCTGACTGCACATCGTTGGATTAAAGGAAGTTCATTCGTGGTTTATGAAGGACTGCGAAAATTTCCGCGCAAGTTTTTCAATTACTGTCGGATGTCAGTTTCCACGTTTGATTGTCTGCTGCAGCTGGTGCAATGCCACATTGCACGCCTGCACGAGCTGGGCTGGATCAACTTCCTCCGACATTTTATTTAGCTTTTTTTCCGCATTTCCCAATGTATAGCATGTAGGATCATGGGATATATCCGGTCCTTCGAATATAAAATATTATTATTATTGTTTTTTTTTTATTCTAAAATGCACCCTGGATATACCTTTAAATATCACTGATATAATGTTAACTTCGATATTCTTCCTAATGAGCGTTCTGGTTCAGATGCACTCTGCCACATTCATGAGCTGCAGGTTTTTTTAAGTCACTTTTTAAATTTTTTTTATTTTAAATTCACAAATTCTTGGTTGTTTGTTTTGTAACAAAAGCATGACATAAACATATTTAATGATCTAGGGGGGAAAATTTTTACTTCTTTTATATCAAACTTTAAATCCTTTCCATCTAACCATATTTGTTCCTTAGTTAAAAGTTTAATCAATAGTAAGAGTAATGAAAATGAGTAATAAACTAACACTATACGGTGTGATTAGAAGCTGTAGGGGACAGAGACTTCACCCCCAAAGCCTTGGGCATGCTCGTTTATCACCACAAGCGTTCCTTATCAGTTCCTCGTCTCGAGATTTGACGCCGGCAGTGACACTTCAGTTTCGAATGAGTCAGACATGACAAAGAATAGTCTGTTGTTCCCACGAGCCCCCTGATGAGCTGTTAGTGCAGCGCCGGCAGGCTGCTCAGCCCGAAATGAAGCTTTTCTGTACCGCGTCTGATAAGAACGGTCGCTGCTGACAGATAAATTGCTGCTCTTGACAGGTTTGCGATGAGACCCCGAGGCAGTCGGAGTTATTATCTGTGCTGGGCCATGTTTCCAGGAGCTTTCTTTGGGGGTTTGCTATTATGATTTTTTTTTTTTTTTTTTTTTTTTTCATTCTTATTTTTGTTCCGTTACAGGTCACTTTGTTCAGAAGGCAGCCATGTGCGTTGGGTTTCATATACTACTTCCTGTGTGTGTGTGTGTGTGTGTGTGTGTGTGAGCGTAAGCATGCACTTCTGTTTACCAGCACTCCAGAGAAAAGGGGATGTTTTTTAAGAGACAGGTTTCCTGTCAGACAATTCGCATAAAAATACAGTGCGAATTTTTTAATTTTTTTTTTAAGGGACAAAAGTTGGGGAAAAACAACAGACATTAAAAAGTCTGCTGCTTGTTCCTGCAACCATTTTTCCCCAACTATAATATGAAGCTGTCAGCCAGCCATTGGGCAAATGTGTGTGTGTTTGATGTGTATTATATTTATATGACTTCATATTATTCAAAATATAAATATAGAATATATAGCAATACATTTAGTATTAAAATATATATGCAAGTTCTTCTTTCCCTGAACTGGATACGGTATAGTGCAATTTTCTTGAGCCACCCCTTATTTATTCATATTAATTGATCTGGATTACATTAAAGAAACTGGAACAAATGTTTTACTGTCACAGGCCATAAAATGACGGAAGATGGAATAAAAGAAATTTGGTTGTTAATGTAACAACCTCAGCAGCAACCTCATTTCCCCTCTCGTCTGTTCCACCCACTCAAAATTCCGCATCAGCAGTATACTAATCACCAGCCTGATCATCTTCATCTACACCTGTTTCTCACTGGTTCATACCTTAAGTTAGATGTGTTTTTTTTTTCTTCTTTTTTTTTTTTTTTCTTTTTCTAATGCTTGGGTGATTCATAGGTGGGGTGGCACGATGGCTTAGTGGTTAACACTCGTCTTGCACCTCCGACATCCGGGTTCGATTCCCGCCTCTGGTCTGTGTGCACGGGGAGAACATGCAAACTCAATGCACAGTGTGTTTCCTCCGGGTGTTCCGGTTTCCTCCCACAGGTTGATTAGCGCTCGGAAATTGCCTGAAGTTTGTGAATGAGCGTGTGGGTGTGTGTGTGTGTGTGTGTGTGTGTGTGTGTGTGTGTGCACTGCGTTGGATTGGCACACTGTCCAGGGTGTCCCCCGCCTCGTGCGTGAGCGAGTGACTCATAGGTCAATGCGTGGCTTAACAAATAAAAAATATTTATCTGAAACTAGTCAGAAACAGGAAGTGAACTGAAAATAAGGGAAACATCCTTTAGGAAGCCTGGAGAACTATTCTTTAAAACTACATTAGACAGTCTGGCTCTTTGGAAGCAAAATATGAAGAAAGAAGTGTTCGCTCAAGACCTTTGTACAGTACTGTGTGTGTGTGTGTGTACATATCAGAACTATATCCAGAGATTATGTGTGTGGAGTTTACATGAAGTTGTAGATACTGCACATCATAATTTTTTCCCCCTTGGGGCACCAGGTGTCTAACTGCCAGCTCCTGTTATGGATAGCCCCAGTGATTTTATAAATTGCAGACGAGGTCTCCAGTGGGTCTGGTGACATTTTACAGCGTGTATCTGTATGTGGTTATTGCTGCTGTTGTGATAAGAGTTGGCTCTTGGGAGCTCTGCAGCTGATGGCGAGCCTGCACGCACGGCTGATAGGAAGCCTGCAGGAGTGACGGGTGACGTCTGCCTCAACTCTACCGCTTATCTCTGTTTTAAATTTAGCTTTTGACTCATTTTGACAGTTAGTCATGTGGCACAGAGTCTCTCACTCTCTCACACATAAACACACAGACATAGACATACACACACACACACCCACACACACAGACATTGCGTGCCACACTGTTTTGGGTGGGAAACCATGTATGTCTACGTTTAAAGGTCACTCTTGGGGATGTTTGACTTCTTGCTAACCCTTGTGTTGTGAAGCATGAGTCTGCTGTAACACACCTAACCTGTGAAAATACTCTTGAATTGCAAATTCTGGAGTCATCATTCTAATTGACTGTACTCTATGCTAAGAATGATTTCAATCTAAGCCAGAGTGTGCTGCACTTATCATCTAACACAAGTTACCAGGACTGAAGATGCTTTCAGACTATTCCCTCACTCTAATGTCAGTGTTTTTAAACTTTTTTACATTTTTATTTAAAGTTATAGAGTTTCAAAAAGGATGGCACATGGCTTAGTGGTTAGCACTGTTGTCTCGCACCTACAGGGTCCATGTTCGATTCCCACAGGTTCCGTGTGCATGCACGTTCTTCCCATGCAGGTTTCCTCCGGGCACTCCGGTTTCCTCCCACAGTCCAAAGGCATGCAGATTAGGCTGATTGGTGTTCCCAAATTGCCTGTAGTGTTAGGATATTTGAGGAAACCAGAGAAGTATAAATCCCAGATGAGGCCAGGATTGAACCTCGGACCCAGTGGCTGTGAGTGCCACCGTGCTATTCTGACATTATTTCATTGCGAGTATTGCAAAACTGAGATATAACTAAAAGTTCAGTGGGTAAAAGTCTCAGTGTTTTTTGTTATGAAGACAAATACAGCGTGATGTCACTTCCTTAAACAGTCTGAATATGTAAACTGACAAACGAAGAGCTCTTGGTGTAAGCCCTTGAACAACACATTGCAATGTCTGCAGCAATCTGCACCAGTCATTGCATTTTGTTATCTCTTAACAGTAAAAAAAAAAGATAAGAGTTGTGCTAAATAGGCCCGAGGTCTGTGTTTATTCGTTCTAGCCAAATCTTTGGAAGTTTCTAATCAGCCATGTGTGTTTCCTTTATACAATGTTTAACATTTTACTACAACTTTCTAACTGCTTAATAGCAAAGTTTCTATACTAAACAGTGTATGTACAGTACTGTAGTCTTTACACTGTCTATACATCAGGACCCTCTCCAGATTTTTGTAGTGTTGTTGCTATGGGAGGAAAATAAACATAGACAGAACACAGATAACACATGTAAACATGTATAAAGAATAACAGAACACGGTTATGAGTGTAAAACTCCCTTTATTACTCTATATAACCCTTTGCTAAACTAACACACTTGAGAGTTTCACTAGTGCTTGGACACCATCAAGGAAGAAAGTTTACTCAGTAGACCGAAGCCATGATCGGTCTGTCTGCTTTACGTCTGAAATTCTGGCCTCCCAGGAACTCCTTTAATGGCCCAAAAATGTGGAAATAGTTTGAAGCGAGGTTGAGAGTGTACAGGGGATGTGTAGCAAGCAGTCTGATCCCATGAGCATTCAGCGAGTGGGAACGCCTGATCCTTGAAAATCGAGGAATAACTTGTCCCCAAGTTGCGGAAGAGACTCATTTGTCTGTGGGAACTCCACACACAGTCATTCACAAACACCACTTTCGCATTACAGGAACTCTGGTTTTCATGGTGACCTCAGACATTTGGCATGACATGTGGCAATAACTCCCAGCAAAGAACTTTTTTCATTAAAAATTGGAAATAAACAGAAGCTTTTAGAATTGTGAAATCAGAAAACAAAGAAAGTACATGTACAATGTCTTGAATATTTCATGTTACAAACATCCATGTCACAATCAAAGCATCAAGAGGTTTTGTTAATGTTTAGAATGAAAAACAAGTGTGATCTTGATTTGAATCTCCATGATCTGTAGATCCCCCCCCCTAAAAAAAAAAAAAAAAAAAAATCAGGCTTTCCACTTGCTAAATTTTCACGGGAATGACTGGGTCACCTCAGCCTACTCTGGCTAAGGGTCACATCACTGTGCTGTGTCTTCTGTAAATGTCAATCGGTTTTACTCCTTCATCCACGGGAAGTCCCCATATGACTTGAACACCCCATGTAAATATAATGTGCCTAATGGCTCCCCATAGTCGCAGCATGACTACTCGGCTGTGTGTGATGATGGCACATTTAATGTGGATAACAAGATGACTGAGGAAATATGGAAGCAAAATAGTCTCATTAATAGTTCACACAAAAGACACGATGCACACTTTCGTGTCCCAATTCACATGCACAAAAAAATAAAAAATAAATATATAATATATATTTCACAGATGCAAAACACTATTCACAGATGTACTACTGTGTACAAAATCTTTAAATGTTTAAAATTCACGAGAGTATTCTGGACTGTGAAGGTGAAAATTTGAGCTGTTAATGAAATAAAAGCAAATCTGGTGGGATTCAGACATATCAGGATACCCTGTGACCCATAGAAACATCTATTCTCCAAATTAAAAACTGTAACTGCGACTATCTTGATTGACACATGTAACGAGGGTGAAGTGTTTTTATAAAGATGATAAAGTGGTTAGCTGTGTTATTTTCGGCGAAGTTCATTAAAGAAACATTATGAAATAAAGTAATAACTTGGACGTGCATCATGTTCTTGGTTTGCGTAGGTAAAACTTAATTTCCGTTGTAATGAACTCGGATTGCACAAAAGGTGTGCAACGCTGAGTTACTTGAGTGCTGCGCTCCTGGAGGGCTGTGATTGGTCGAATGGTGAGGTCGCATCTGATTGGCTAAAGACTACGAATGACCCACATTGCATTGCAAAAGGGAACTTTTTTTTAAAAAGAATATATTAAATGTAAGCCGTGGGAGTGGTGGCTCAGGCAGCTAAGGCTCTAGGGTATTGATTTTTCCCACCACATATACTAGCCCCTGCATGCAGTGCCGGTCCCATACGACATATTTTTATTTAACATTTGGTTAAATGTTAATGTTTGACGTATTATTAAACTGCATAATGTTTTTTTTTTTTTCTAACCAGTTTGTTATGCATTTCCTTAATCCATCACTGCATGTTTATAATACAAGCAAATCAGAGGATTTTAAAATTGTGATTAATCATGATTGAAATTCAAACTGATTGAAGAGGTTGTACGCTCTATAACTTCATGCATGTGTCTGCTATAGCTTGAATGTGAACTTGATGAAAGTTTCTATCTTTGGTTTTGTCTGAATGCCATGTCTAACCCTGTATCCGCACCAACAGGGACAAAACGCTCATGTCGCTTGTGGTCGTGTATGGTAACCACTATTGCTGTCACTTGTGGGTGTGCCCTGTGTGAATGTCTTTTCTCTAGATGAGTGTGCATACAAGACACTGTTTTACTCCTACACATGACCTTGTTAGCCTTGTCGAAAAACAATATTTTTAGCTTTTTGTAAAACCCGCACAAATAATTAATGCATGTAGTTGTGTAGGGATTAAATGCAGGTACATCATTTATATAGGATCAAATAAAATGTTGTTTGTCTTTCCTTTGCCAGGATAGTGGTTTAGTTTTGCACACCTCCATACACAACAAGCAGTAAATCCCGTCGTGTTTTTCTGTGTGCGTGTGTCCGGAGCACTTTAATCCCATTCACTGCAATTTTTGTCTTGTGCATGAACCCTGATGGTATTATCCTCTAAATCTCTTCAGATCCACTTGGGCACGAGTGAATCGAATGCGATTAAGCCCTGCATCATTTACAGCTTAAGTGTGATATTTAACTATGGCACAGCTTCAGGTGACAGCAGGATCATGTACACTGTGTTAAGACCCTGATCAAGTGTTGTCTGTGTTAAAGACTGTAATTTACTCTTGCGTACAGGAGACGAAAGGGGTTTCCGATGGAGGATTAATATTGTGGTCACACCATGGGATCATTTTACTCCCGAGTTTGTTTTAAAAATATTATTTATAATACGAATAGAATAATTTTAATTGTCGGCACATTGAAACGAAATCTTGTGCCTTCACTTAAAATGTTTCCCTTTTTGAGAGTCACTGTCAGTCTCGGTGTCATGCAATGTTTTTGTGTCAGACAGACTGCCTCTGTTGTGGAAACATCAGCACGGATCCGGTGTCTGGTTTTCAGTCACACGCTTTGCCTGCTGCCCCCATCTCACCCTGCCTGCATGATATAACCCAAATACAGTACTGTATGTGTGCGACATCCCTTTTGGATCCAGTCCTGACTTCCCCTCTCCCTCTCTCTCTCTCTCTTTTGTTTTTCTGTTCTTTTTTAGCAACATCAAAACCAAAGGAATCAGTGGCCGTTTTGGTTGCGTCTGGCCGCAGCGTTGTACACGCTCCTGTTCAACGGCGAACAGAGGAGGAGACCGGAGGATCGCAGGTGAGACGGCCACCGGGACACGATCGTCCGCTTCCGCTCAATGGCACTGTTCGACTTTCAAAACGGGTTTTTAGAGGGAGAAAACGTGAAGGGAGACGATTTCCGCGGGACGGGGACCTCCTTCTCTTTTTTTATTGTTTTTATTTTATTATTTTTTTTCCCTCCTTTTCCTTCCTTTCAAGAAGATGCCATGGTGTTATCCAGATTATTTTTCATACAAGACTTGAGGAATTTTTGTACAATATTTCTGTCTTCGAATTTCGCTTGCACTTCCATACATGTACATATTTTGAATAAACTCTCATCCTGGGAATGCCTCATCATTTCCAGCCACTGCAGAAAGACTGATAAATGCTGAATGTGACGAAGAAGACAAAGGTGGTGGTTCGGAAAGGGTTTTTTATTTTCTTCTTCATTTCCCTACACCTAAAATCTTCCAGGACACCAATCAGCGTGACTAATCTCCAAAGAGTTTTGCACCTCTGTATGTCTGCTTCTATAGCATTTCCTAAAAGTCTTTTTTTTTTTTTTTTAATATGTCTTTCCTCACAACAAGTAGTGGAAATGGTAAGTAGACAAGCCTCTACTACTTGAATTTGGTGGGTCTCACTGATGAGCTTGTCAATAATCAGCAAGCGAGATCACCAAATAGCTAGATGCCTCGAGGTGACGCGTGTCATCATCTCCATTTCAGCCTGAAGAACAAGAGTGCAGTGCCTATTGTGATAAACTTCCTCAAATATTCAGGCAAGGTTTCAGTAAGCCTGATTGCTTAGTTGCCTGTTTGCCTCCCGGTCGTCAATGGAAAATCACTGTGGGTTTTTAGTCTACAAGTTTAACACCAAAAAAACCTCAGTACTGATTCTCACCATGTGTTCAGGTTGTTTTAAAAAAAAAAAAAAAATCACTGATTTTTCTACTGAACGTTTTTACTTACCACTGGTCCTCTCTCTCGGCTGGATGTTGAACATCATTGTGGCCACTCGTTTTCGCAGCCACCGAGCAGTACTGTGTCTGTGAAGTGACTGCATTTTTCCTCAGGATACTCGGGTGTTTTTCTTTTTCTCATTCACAGAATTTCAACTTGTATTTGTGCTTTTTTTTTTTTTTTTATACCTTCCAGATGATGGACATTTCAGTGGTTTAAATGTTTGTTTGTTTGTTGTTGTGTTGTGCTTTTTTTATTATTATTATTATTTTTAATAACCACTACTTTTGCCTATTTTAGATAAGGACCTTCTTCTGTAATTTGTTAGTAAGACCATACGTTTTAAAGACACTGATGGATTTATAATGCTGTTTTTTTTTTTGTTTGTTTGTTTTTTTTGTTTTTTTGCTTGTAGAGCTTTTTAATTTTTTAAGGAGTGATGTATATGTTGTGAGACTCGGTTTTCCAATTTTCAGGATTTTTCTTCTTGTTGTACATACATTGTTGGCCAAAAGTATTGAGACAAAAGTAAAATTTAGTGATTTAATGACATTCTCCAAGAAATGTCACTCTGTTGTCACTTGCGCAATCCATCCCTTCTTGATTTGCTTCCCAAGGATAATGTACAGTAGGCAGGTTCTTGACTGCTTCTGCCCTTCTCACAAGTGCCCACCAGTTTTCTATTGGGATTACATTTACATTTAGGCATTTGGTAGACGCTCTTATCCAGAGCGACTTACATTTTTATCTCATTACACATCTGAGCAGTTGAGGGTTAAAGGCCTTGCTCAAGGGCCCAACAGTGGCAACTGGGTGGTTGTGGGGTTTGAACCTGGGATCTTCCGAACCGTAGTCCAATGCCTTAACCACTGAGCTACTCCTATTACCCAGATTAGGTCTGGTGATGATCCAGGCCATGACTCTAGACACTGAATACCATTGTCACATACACAGTTTTTCAGTTTATTACGACAACGTTTCAGCCAAATAGGCTAGAACTAATGAGAGCACAGGAAGAACTATAATACATGGCATACGTTGTCTTAATACTTTTGGCCTTCCTGTATATTTATACCAGAAAGTGCAAGGTTATGATTAGATTTGATATGAAGGGACCTAGAATGGTTTACTTTTAAAGCATTAAACAGAAGCTCTAAAGTCATTTTTGGTTAGAGTTGAACTCAAATCAGAATTATCATTATTGATTTGCATATGTACTAGTTTTACAAGAATAAACAAGCAAAAAGCTTAACTGCATTATTATTATTATTAACTGCAGTCCTACGATTACACAGGTACACAGGCATGGTACAAATCGTCTCAAGTTCTTATCAATGAATAGTGTTGCCAGCTGTGTGTGGGTGTGAGAGTGAGTGAGTGTGTGTGTAAATGTGGGGCACAGGCTACTTTTCAAGCATGGTGAATGTCCAAAGAAATGCTGACCGTTTGTTTCCTGCAGAACGTGAACGCTGAGCCAGTGACTGTAGCCCTCACAAGCCAGTAGCGATCATTCTCACGTGACCTAGTCTCCATCTTTATACCTTCACTCCTTGTTGGGTTTTTCTTTCTTTTATTTGTAATTTATATATATATTGTCCTTTTTTTTTTTTTTTTTTTTACTTTAATTTTATTTTTTTAATTTATTTCTTTGTATATTGATCAAGTGCTACTGTATAGGTTGTGTGCAATGTTTTTTTTTTTTTTTTTTTTTTTTTTTTTTTTGTCTGTTTTCCTGCCACTTTTGTTTTGGTCTTGTCTGTGGATTGTCTTGTTCCTCACCCTGTGAATTAATAGGGTGAAAGGGTTTTTGGATCGTGTTTCATTATTCATTATAACTTCCTGAATTCCTTTAAACATTACTTTTAAGGTTATGAAAAGTAAACAAGGGGAGACCATGGAGAAATTTTATTCTACATCGTCCTACAATACTGTATTGTACAGATTTGTTTTTTTATTTTTTTATTTTATGAACTATGAAGGGAGATGGATTTTTTTTTTCCAGTCATTGTTTTGAAGGGATCTGTTGTCCTCAAGTCTTGGTTTCCTCTGAAGAACGTGAATTGTAATGACAAAGAAATTGGAAGGAAATGTAACATTATTCAATATACAGGATTTTCTAAAAGTTTTTATACATACATAAGGGAGATTAACATTTCAAAATTACCAGCAGACAATACATGAATTTCAAATGCATTCTTTTTTTTAAAATGAGCTTTAAAAATGTATACAGCATGAACCAAGTATGAATATGTTTGGAAGGCATTTTACTAAAACCTGTTAATCCCCCCATATGTATGAGGCCTTGTGGTACTTCCTGCTATAGATCTACCAGACTGAAGAAATGCAACAGCATTGAAGGATTGTGAAGGTACCACTTCTAGATGGGTGACAAATTAAAGATAAATTCAAAAGAGGCTCAGTTATGCTCGTAGAGGGACATTTGCTGGCCACTTGTCCCCTCAGAGGGGATCACTGGAAGTGCTTTTTTTTTTTTTTTTTTTTTTTTTTTTTTTTTCCCTGCTTTGTGGGCTATCACATTTAATGTGTCACCTGCCTATCTTATATTGCAATAAATATTATTTCAACCTATAATTTTAAAATAATTTGAAACAGAAACTGTCCCCGAATACCTGCTCTGCTCATAAAGCGACATAATGGTGAAAGCTTGTGGTCACCATTCTCTTTGACCTCATTGCCATGATACTCACTGTTGCCTACCAGGTTTCAAAATTTCTAAACTCTTCAATACGATGTTACATCTGTAAATATTTCTCATTGACACAAACAGGGTAGGAAGGATTAATCAAGACACTGGGCCATGTTAATGAGTTAGCTCTCTCTTGTCACTGTAGCCACTATTTTCTTGATTTGCATGCACTGGAAATAATTTTTGTACCATTTTTGTCCAATTTCTTAGTTTTGTTCTTATATTCCAGTGTTCGACTAAGTTGCCTCTCCTGGTGGCATTCTCCTATATTACTTCAGGTGACAGGCACAAGTAATATGTATTTTTCCTTTTACTCAAAGGATTGCAAGCACACCATGGTGACCAGTATTAGTTTAATGAAGTGGTTTGTACAGAGGAAGGATGAGGAGCTGTGGTCTCACCACCCATATCAGCTGTTCAAAGAATTCAAGGGTTTAGAGAATATTGACCTCTTTTTGACCGAAACCAGCAGTATCAAGTATTTTGATTTCCAATTTCCCTAATTACTGTAGGTGTAGTAATGTTTGAGGTATTCTTATACTTGCATCTGGGTTTTAACTAATCCAATTTTGTTTTTCATGTTAAAAGGAACAATGAAAATCAACCAGTTTTATCAATTGGCATTGGTAATTAGAAACACCATTTTTTTTTCTCTTTTTTTTTTTTTTTTTTTTTATTGCCAGAAACCTGTTATTAATGCAGTTATTGTAAAGTTTTATTATGGAGATGCCTAAAAGCCTTTTAGTTTAAAAAAAAAAAAAAAAGTCTTGAGGCTCACAATTCTCTGTATACCAAGAAATGGGACCCAGCGAAATGTAGCATTTGTTGTAAACATTGAACTGTGTGTCTTCGAGACTGTACTGTGCACTCTGGAACTTGTAGTTTTCTTATGTTTTGATACAGTCTAGAAGTTTTAGACAATGTTATATAGTGCAATATGCTGTATATAAGAGCTTTGCTCTACAAAAACGATTTCTGACTTTTTTTTTCATTGGTACATTTTTTTTTTTTCATTAAAATTGTATTAAAGCCTGCATTGCTCTGGAATGTGTTTATTATTAAATGCGCACTGGTTAAACTTTTGAGTAAAGTAACTTCAGGGTGTTTATTGGAGTCAAGCTGTGCTCAGGCAGAATGTATTGTTCTGTCTCTCTCACCCTCATATATCCACTTGAATCAGTGAGTCGAGGTCTCTCCAGCTGCTTCCCTCTCCTACTGCGAGGTCATTAATTCAGTGGGCCATGCTATGCTTCCTGCTCACACTAATGACTGCCGGTCCACACATACGCACAGCCATAAATGTTCTAGACTAATGTTCCAGTAGTCACCATGCAGGAACCAAAGTAATTTGTTTAATGGACAACTGAAAGAAGCAGAAAACCCCAGCCTTGCTTTTTGGACATTGAGTTACCTTAAATACAATACAATACACTCACTAACTCAATTAATTAATAAATCTTAGTTAGGTTCATCTTGGACCCTGAGCCCATCCCTAAAACATTGAGTGGTGGGTTATATATCCTGAATTCTTTGCAGAGCACCATGATTAGTATATATTTAATAAACTAGGGATATTCTGGTCAAATACAGACTTGTGATAAAATTTCTTTTTAATGAAGATGTAAAACCGATTTACGACTCTTGGCTACAGTAAAAGATTTGAATGGTGCAAACACTTAAAGATGGCTGTACGCCCGTCAATGATGATCCTGGCCGAGGTGGCTCGGAGCCCACTGCAGTCAGCATTCAAGCAGTCGATTTCCTGATCGTAAAAAAATCGAAGGATAACTTATTGTAAGACACCAACTTGCGGAAGAGGTGTGTCTGTCTGTGGGAGCTGTACACGCAATCACACACTATAATAACACACTATCCACCCCACCCCCAAAGTACTGACACCGCTCTAAGCCATTTCCACATACTTTGACATTTAAAGGAGTTCCTGGGAGGCCAGGATTTCAGGTGTGAAAGCAGGGAGTCAGGTTATGGTTTTTGCTTCTAAGAAAATGTTCTAGCTAGATGGTATCCAAGCACTAGTGAAACACTGGGATAACTGCATCAGTGTAGTAGGGGATTATATAGAGAAATAAAAGTTGTTTTACTCTCATAAATGTGTTCTGTTATTCTACTCAATCAAAATCCTGGTTTGATGTGAACACCCCTCAATATATATACCTCAAT
Organism: Channallabes apus; assembly: GCA_030522415.1. Lineage (NCBI taxonomy): Eukaryota > Metazoa > Chordata > Actinopteri > Siluriformes > Clariidae > Channallabes > Channallabes apus. The sequence goes on from CM060116.1 coordinate 9,859,921, forward strand.
ATTATGGTAATTTTCCACAGTGACTGTAATGGTTTGGTTAATTGTCAAGAACTTGAACAAGGCATATGCAACACACTAATGACCTCCAAAGCCTGATCAAATATGTGTATGGCACATGTTCAAGCATGTCTGAAAATAAAGCTAGATCTCGTCTAGGGTTTCAGTGATGTTACTTTTTTGAAAGCTATAATTTATATTTCCCATTGTGTACTGTGGCACATCCATAATCTATCACATCAAGAAAAAAGTGTGCACAGCAGGCATTTTATTCCTGCTGCCAGCTACTCGTTCGCTCCTCCGTGTTTCTTGACTGACTCGTCTTGCCACTTTTAGGCTGAGAACTTCTTTAGCCTGAAGCATTAGACATACACCCATTTCAAGCTACATACACAAAGCCCTGTGTTGTATGACAGTAAACTTGACTTTTTCGAATATTTACAAGAGCAGAAATTACTTTCAGATGTTTCCACAGGCTCCCTTCCCCCGTCTGCCATTTCTGTCTGGTGTATGGCTAGGATTTATCTTCACTGCATCGGGCTATCTCCCTGATTTAAAATAGCCAATATGACCAGCATCTAGATCACATACAGTACAATCACAAAGATTTATTTGAAATCACAGAGTGTGAAGCATTTATAAGTTGTGTCTCAAGTGATCTAGCTTAAGTAACTGCGATTGTTTTTAAGAGACATTTATCAAACTTTATTTTCTCATGTTGTAATAATTTTTTTTTTTTTAACTTTGCATGATGTTTTAGTAAAAGTTTAAGGAGGGTCATGCAGACATGAAAAGGGTTGAAATGTAAATTCAGGACATCTGGGTCATTTTCATACCGAATGATTTTCATACTGCTGATCATATGAGGTAGTGCTCATAATCACATTTAATAGACATTTTTGCATGTGCAGGCAAGTCTCTAACAGTATCATGCCCAGAGCACGGACAACAAGAGAGAGAGATTAGAGTAAAGAAAAGTAAACCCTTGTAGCCTGCAATGTGAGTGTTGCACATAAACTGAAGCACACCAGCTGGATGCATAGAAAGAACATTTGGGAATAAGAGCATACTCGCAACCAAGTCAAGCAATAAAAGCAGAGATGATGATCACGGTTGAATCCCCGGGGCAATGCTGTTGTGGTGCTCCAGCTGAATCAAGGCAAGGGGGAGGAGGGGGCGGAGGGGGCGGAGGGGGAGGAGGGGGAACTCAGAGCCAGTCCCAACTCTACAACCTTGCTTGGCTCAGCACTTTTTCTCAGAGACACGAGAGACTTGGCAGCCTCTGGCTCACAAACAATAGACCCTCTGTTCCTGGGCTTCTTGCTGTTTGAAAGAGACACCCATTAGGCCCACTCTTTATCACTGGGGTCAGAACTGAGGGTCACCGGCAAGTAAGGCTCTTGTTTATGTCTGGAAAGCCAATCAACAGAGTGTATTGCCCTGGTTAACCCTTTGCTTTCTTTTTCCAGGGTTCTGGAGACATTATTGCAGAATGTTGTCATATAGATTAGAATGATTATTATTTATAGAGAGAATGCTTATACTTGCAGTCCTAGTGTCTTGTAAGTGGTCATTTTTTTCAAGCAATACAAGTAATGTATAACTTTACAAGTAATTTTACAAGTAATAATGTCTTTTCCCACCTCAGAACGTTTGGAACCACATCTAATGATGGCATCAAAACGGTCACTTTCCTGTGCTCTAGTCAGAGCATGTAAAATTTATAATGAGCTACAGGACTTTAAATATCACAGGCCTGAGTGACTGATGGTACTGTTCTACTGTTGTGACCTTCAAACTTTCAGCCAGCAGTTACAAAGTGATAGTAGCCAGTGGTGTTCGTTCTGTTTAACTCTGTACTATATCTGTATATTAAATGATCCAAAGCCTGCACGCATACTGTAGCTCTGTGGTTAAGGTATTGGACTACTGAGCAGAGGTCCAGGTTCAAACCATAGCACCAACAAGTTACCACTGTTGGGCCTTCGAGCAAGTCCGTTAACCCTCAACTACTCCAATGTGTAATGAGATGAATGTAAGTTGCCCTTGATAAGGGTGTTTTCCATGTGCTGTAAATATATAATCAAAAGAGCAGTTTACATGCATTTTCAGCGTTCTTTTTCAAAATAGGTGGGTAATTGCAATGTTCAGCTTCAATTTCCAAATTTTTAAATTTTCAATTCTTTAACTGAGTATAATGTTTGCATTTCCAGTGGTTTCTGGGTAAAAGAATAAACTGTACGTCTATTTTTAAAATAGCCTCCAAAAACACTGAATTTAAAAATTGTACATAGCTGTACATACTGTAGCTGCAGCAAGGCAACAACTTTAAATATAAATCAACAGCTATGCAATGACCTTCAGCAACATCTAGTGTGATGTACAACATCGGTTGGATCTACCATGCATATCACTGCTATCACCTGCACTTACAACATTGAAAATAACAACTGAAAATAACAAAACACATGAAAATATTATTCAATATTTAAAACTGCTACACTGTCTCAATTTCAGGTGATCCTTTTGTAAATTTTTCTTTATGCACTACAGCCTCAGCACTAATTAAATGCAGTTGATATGCCTGATCAACTCTATATAAGATGCTGGGGGATAGGTGTTACCTGTGTAAGAGCCATATCGTATTTGTTATGAATTTGTTGTTGTAGTCCTGAACCATATTGATACAGCAACTGGTGTTGTAACTACAGTGGATTTACTCAAGACGACTGCATGAAGTGTTGAAATCTTTGATGCCGGAAAATAAAATACAAGAGAAAATGAACTCAATGGACTTCGTGTCGTAAGTGACGAACCTCAACCAAAGATACGCGTCAAAACTAGTGGAATAATATGTCCGCATCTACAACCTGTTTACTGTTGTTTAAACCTAGCGAAAGCATGTTGCACGTAGGACATCTCAAAAGTCTAGATTGTCAGACCCCCAATCTGACTTGTCCCGCCTCTGTCCCAACTTATAGGCATGACAATGATGACCCAAGATTCTGCTTACCTTTTGGCTCTAGAACTGGGGCTTAAGTCTCTGGACCTGATTTGAGGAAGACAGCGCATGACATCTATCAGAGTTATACCAAATATGTCTAAACAAAAAAAAGATAATGATTGGCAAGTGGTCTGGTAATGACAATAGCTGAGCACCCATGCTGTTAGTGAAAATCGAGTATGGTATAAAAATACCATTTTCTTTCTTTCTTTTTTTTTTGTTGCAAACATTTTCATGTAGCAGTACATGTTTAGAGCATTATGGGGAGCAGCTGATACTGGGTAAATAGAGTGTCAGTCAGTAAGAGTGACTTAACTGCTGCACACTGGCAATGGAAAACAGACACCTCCCACACTGACAATACCACAATGTACACCCAACAGCAGTAGCTGAAGTGGTTCTAGCATGTGAGGTTACTGCATAATTACTACTTTGAGGAGCTTGAACATATAATTAACCTTAAAAGGTCAATCTCCACTTTCAAAGAACACTTTCAAAAACACCGAGTTTTCTGAGAAAGCATTTTCACATCTGATATAGTGACAAGCTTTGTGTCTTTTGACAGCAGAATGCCAAAAGTAGGAAACAAAAGGCGACTCAGCGACCCCAACAGCGTGTGCATCCCATGTCTCTTCTACACAACGTATATTTCTTTAGAGTGCTGTAACACTACTGTATATTTACAGTATATTTATGCTTAATTTTAAATAAAAATAAGTAAGTGTCATGGCTCCCAAATGCACAAAAAAAGAAGAAAAAAAGGCTAGTGAAAGGAGCAAGAGGGAAAAAGAGAAGTACCCATTTGAAAGTGAAACGGAAAGTTGAACTAAAATCTCTACTACAGTGATTATAACATGATGATGTTATCCAAATTCAAATTGCATAATGTCTTTCACAGAATGTATCTCCGATATCCATTAATGCTGCGATAATTGCAGTACTTGCCTTCTCTAAACATCCATATAGTTCACTGTAGTTATTGATCATGTTACAGAAAGAAGGGTTGTGATTGACTAACAGTATAGGCACTATGTGTTTTGTTTATTTTAATTTAAGACATTCATTCATTCATTCATTCATTCATTCATCTTCTATACCGCTTTATCCTGTATTAGGGTCGCGGGGACCTGGAGCCTATCACAGGAGACTCAGGGCACGAGGCAGGGTACACCCTGGACAGCATGCCAATCCATCGCAGAGCACACACACACACACACACACACACACACACACACACACACACACACACACACACACACACACACACACACACACTCTCATTCACACACTATGGTCAATTTTGGAACACCAATTAGCCTAATCTGCATGTCTTTGGACTGTGGGAGGAAACCGGAGTACCCGGAGGAATCATTTAAGATTTAAAAAGTTATCTGTTTGCCCTAAACCACAAATTCAGACACTCATTTCAGAAAATGCCATATTTAATATCTGAACTATCATGGCTGCAGTGGTCCCTAGCGACAACGCAATTTCCTTCAAAGATCAATTAAATACTCTATCTATCTATCTATCTATCTATCTATCTATCTATCTATCTATATGTCTGTCTGTCTGTACATCTGTCTGTCTGTCTGGTATTTTTGCAATTTGATCCTTTTATTTAACTGTTATACACAGTTGTACTATATCCACTTGTTTTTAATCTTCTAGTGAAAGATTTACAAGATGATTTTGCTTGTCCAGCAACCTAAACAACAATGTACAGCCAAAGCATCATATTTTCCATCAGTGATGCATTTCTGTCTCGTGTTGTTATTGTTTCCCAACTTTCCTGCGCTAAAAATAGCTGTACATCAGAGACCTGGTTAGACTTGTTTATCAGACATGTAAGTGTCAGTTTTCTTTCTTTCTCCCTCCGAAAATCTCTCGCTCTGATGCAGGATACAGTCCTTGTTACACATACCATATCCATACACATTCATAATGTTATGGTGTCATTATTAATTATTCCCTTCCAAACGTTTCTGGATATTTGATAATGCTTTTTTGTGTTTTGTACAAATCAAAGCATATAGTGAAAGAAAACAACTAAGTAAAACCAGTTAAAGTAAAATTAAAAACTGCCAGGGCTACTGCAGGACATGTCCTCAAAACAGCTAAGGGTTCCATTCAGGTTGTGGAGGCAGTTGGCTAAGGGACATCTTCTCAGATCTGAGGACACATGTCTAATTTTGTATAGCAATACTGTACACTCAGTAAAATCAATCACACTATGAAATTCGAACAGGTAAACCACAGATAATTTATAATACTGTGAATATATACTTTACTGTATAGGTTCACAGACATATTTCATTTCTTCTGTTTGGTGCAAAATTGTTCAGAATAATATATAACCAGAAAAATGGGTTAATCTTGATTCTGGAACTGGGAGTGTGTAATGTCCTTATGCTCAGCACTAACTAACTAACTAACTAACTAACTAACTAACTAACTAACTAACTAACTAAAAAAGCCATTATGTGCTTAGTTTAAAAGAAATGGACAATGGGAGAAAAGGACAAATGGGCAAAAGAACAACCTTTCCATGTCCAAACACACCTATGATGTGCATGTGTACATTAGAGCTGTAGTATCAGCAATGGATGGATGAATTACATATTTTTAAGTCATGTGAATGCCTGACTGCAAGTGTGTGAGAAGAGATGGCACTATGGGAAGTAGGCATGCCCATGGAGGCAGGGTGATGTTTTGGGCAATGTTGTGCTGGAAAACCTCATGTCCTGGCATTCATATGAATGTTATTTTGTAAACTTACCCCCTAGCCAAATACCATTCATGACATGGGTTATTGTATAATGCAAACAGTGGTGTCTTTCAGCAGAATAATGTGCACTAACACTATACAAAAAATATTTAGGACTAGTTTGAACTTGGCCTCCAAATTAAACATGTCTTAATCTGATTGAGCATCTGTGGGCTGTGCTGGACTGACAAGTCTGATTTGTGGATGCTTCACCTTACAACTTACAGGACTTGACAGGTCCACTACAGACGACTTGGTGACACAACCACAGCACACCTTCAGAGATCTTATGGAGTCCATGCGACAATGGCTCCGACCTGCTTTGGTGCCACAAGGAGAACCTACCTAATATAAGGCAGGTGGTTTTAATAGTATCATTAATGTTTTCAGCATTACCTGGACGCTTCCGTAACTGTGTTTCTTTGGCACATCTTTTCCAGCTCATTTCTGGCAGCTCCTACAAAAAGAAAGGGAAGAATCAGTATTACAAAATATGCATGATTGTTGGCTACATCCTTAAAGGGTTGTATTATGTCTAGATTTGAGGCTAGAACACTGTTTATCTGTGATAAATCCCTGTCGAAAATGTTCAACATCTGTTGCCTTTGAACTTTCGATGTAGTGTTGGATTTAGTACCTGACAGATATATTTTCCATAAATATGATGTACTCACAGAATGATCAAACGGAGCATTATCTCTATTAGTTATTTGCTGTTTACATGTAATACTCAATCTTCTCCTGATCTTCTCTGTAAAGTATCTGAATTACTTTTTGATGTTACAGGGACACTGGTGGCTCAGTGGTAGGTTTCTTGCCTGCCATGCAGAAGGCCTGGGTTCGATGCCCTAACCCCATTCAGTGGATGCAGTGCCATTCCCAAGCCCAGATAAAATGCAGGGTTCCATCAGGAGGGACATTTGCCATAAAAACCTGTGCCAAGTTGTGTGTAGGTCAGACGGTCCACTGTGGCAACACCTCGACGGGAGCAGCTGAAAGACTAAAAGCAACCACTACTTTTGTATGTAACGCTTTTTATTTTTTTTTTAACAAAAATGTGTTACTTCTGTTTAGCAGATGAACCAGAAAAATGCTAACCCCAAAAAGTGGTGCTAATTCAAAGGCCTGAAGCCCCACAATGTCAAAGTGGGAGAACCATTGAAAGTTTATCAAGGCTAATTTCTTGATTCTCTACCACTTTGCAAAATTACTTGCGCATTGAAGATCGTCTACAAAATAGGGCCATGAGGAAAATAGAAATGATGAAATATGGTGTATCATCAAATAGTCATTTGGCAGATAGAGGGTCAGATGGAGATTTGAAGCAATTATGGCAATGAGCAGTGGTTATTTTAATTCAAACCACTGAACACTGATGTTCCACAACGGAACTTGCTCAGTATATTATCTAAATAAAATCTAATTTAAAAGAGGTGATTATTGCTTTTCTGATATATCCCTGTTCAGTCAAAAGGCACCTGAATTATACTTTTGTTATGTGCCACTTAGGACAACATAGGCTTTCTATTTTGTGAAAACTGGATACAGCTTCAACAAGATGTTGATTCTTTTCCAAAGCATATTTAGACAGACTTATAAAAAGCCCTGTCCCGTAATCCCCATGCAGGGAAAGCTCATATCTTTCCATCTAATAGTAATTATCTGTTAACCTTTTGGAGCAGACACTATAGAGTCCTTGCCAATACCCACTGCTTGCACAATTCAGCAAAGTTGGATGAGCCTTATAAATCAAACTTGACAGTAAGCATGTTTTAAACCCCTTCATAACATATTAGTGCTATGAACAATAGTGTCATTAACTGATAATGCCATGTATTAGAAAGTCTAGCTGTCTACCGCCATAAAACCTGCTAGGGTGTGCTTGGCAAAGCAATCTCTAGTGTAGAACCTGGTTGGAAGGCAGTTAACTGCTTCTGTGGGGTTTAAAATTTCCCCCCTGTTTGCAATAGTTTCTTCCAGGTTTTTTCCCCCTAGTTTCCTCCCACTGCCCTAAAAACATGCCAGTAGGCAGGCTGGCTATGCTAAATTGCCCCGAAGTGAGAAGGATTGTGTAAATGTTTGTGTGAGAGTATATTGCCCATATTTCACACAGAACTTGGAACTGAGCTCAGGATAAGGAGTACAACCCTGACTAGGATAAAGCACTTAAAGCTCCATCACCGTGAGCCAAGATCGTACTACATCCTCTGAAAATTGGGTGAACACAATAAGAACAAGGCTACAATTGTACAAGTTGGCAGGAACATTGATGAAACTGGTAAGAATGTTGTATTGTCTTCCTTGATGTGGAGCTCCTATGTTTTTTGAACATGCAAAAAAAAGGGTGGTGAAGACGTAGTTGAAGCCAGACATAAGAAGCACTTGCGTATAATTACTTGCTTTGTAAGTGTGAGGACGTAGTAACAACAGCATTGACCAGTTAACCATATAACTTACTCGAATTTTATTGATATACTACAAGCTTCTATGACCATGTTAGGTCCACACCACATTGCAGAAGACTGCATAAATGTCATTTCTTAGTTCACACAACAGTTGTATGGCACACATGAAGCACTTTGTCGTGAAAAACACTTCTGTGTTGCAGTATTTATACCAACCAGATGTTGGATGCAATGACACATGATAAGCACCTGGTAAAAGCCTGATGAGATCTGATCGGAGATAGTAATAACACCGTTTGATCTTATTGGACCTTGCGGCGTGGTGTGATCATTAGTGTGATAGTTAATCAGTGACATGATAGATACATTGAGAACCTGACAGGGGTGCGAGTGGGAGGTAGTATGCATTTGATAAATGTGCTTTTTTCCCATGTTGACCCCATTCCTACTGTGTTCTGCGATATTTTTAGACCACATTGGGAACTTCATGGTACAGTATTGTCAAAATGTGTGATTTTGCAGTAGTATAGATTAATGAATCATATTTTAACTGCATTTTGAATTTGGATAAATGTACATCTCTGAAGAACAGATTATTCTCTAAACACAGAAGATGATTGTGTTTTTACATTAAAGTCAGTTTTAGCAGTGATCTATGCAAATTAATGGGCCATCTGGTCCTTGTACAACTTATGTACATATTGCATTAAAAAAAAAAAAAAAGACAGTGTAAATGCTTTATAGCTATATTACAACTAACCATATTTCAACCTGGTGATTTATCTAAAATCTTGGATTGCATTTTAGTCCATAAGTAATTTTGATTTACTACCATGCTAATGAAAGTGGCTTGAGATCAGTCACATCATCCAACTTCAAGCATTCTTTGCCAAACATAGACAATGTCTATAAAGGGACATTCATCAACTCTGCAGAGTTCAGAGAATTCTGGACTGCAATTAAAAACCAAGATTCATTGTCTACCTGATCTTGAATATCTAGTAGGCTTATCTTCCCATTCATAGTTTACAGGAGTGGAGCCTGGCAGAGAGTTCTATTACTGAAGCCAATTCACTTCAGCATTCAGTGCATTGTGGCTTTTGTACACTACTGAGGTATTATTTGGGTATATGTGGCCTTTCTGTTAGCTTGAATCCATCTGCGCATTCGGCACTGACCTTCCTCATTAGCAGTGCTTTGACCGCAGAACTTCCACTGCATTGATGTTTTTTTCTTTCTTTCCTCGAAGCACTGTGCTTTGTGAACTTAAGAGACGGTAAATACAAAATCAAATGCAAGCAGCTGTTTCTGGGATGCAGGAACCACCAAACTGGCAACAACAATTCTGGTCAAATCACACATCGTGTCTGTAATGTTTATGACAATAACAACTAAACCTTTTGACCATGTCTGCTTCACTTTACATGTTTTGAAGCTACAGTATGCCATGTGTCTTAACAAGCAGGTGTACATAGTAAAGTACACTATATTGCCAGAAATATTCACTCGCCTGCCTTCACATGCATATGAACTTAAGTAACATCCACATCTTAATCCATAGGGTTTAATATGATGTTGCTTCAACTCTTCTTGGAAGACTATCCACAAGATCTTTTGACCATTCTTCTAGGAGAACATTTGTGAGGTCGGATACTGATGTTGGACGCGAAAGTCTGGCTTGCTGTCTGTGCTCTAATTCATCCCAAAGCTGTTCTATCGGGTTGAGGTCAGACGGTGCACACCTTTGGGATGAAACTCGTTATACATGTCTTTATGGACCTTGCTTTGTGCACTGGTGTCATATTATATATGTTCCAACAGGAAGGGGCCAACCCCAGACTGTTCCCCAGACATAGTTGGGAGCATGACATTGTCGAAAATGTCTTGGTATGCTAATATTAAGAGTTCCCTTCACTGGAGATAAGGAACCGTGCCTGATTCCTGAAAAACAACCCAACGCAAGTTCTAACATGATTACACACCAGTGCACAAAGCAAGGTCCATAAAGACATGGATGAGCGAGTTTGGTTTGGAAGAACTTTACTGGCCTCAACCCCATAGAACTCCTCACAAATGTACTTCTGGATGAATGGTCAAAAATTCCCATAAACACTTGTGGAAAGCTTTTCCAAAAAAGTTTAAGCTGTTATTGCTGCAAAGGGTGGGCATATTAAACCCTATGGATTAAGAATTTAATGTTATTTAAGTAAGAACGCAGGAGAGCAAATAGCTACTTTGCTCTTTATACACACAATGGAAAAGCATTATTTTCATTTAAATTGGATTTTGTGCCAATATTCTGTACTTAATTTTTGAACTTGCATGTTTATTGTCTGAGATGAATTCAAATACACCTAGGTATCACATTACTGTATTGTACTGTAATAGTCATTTGTTTTGGGTCATTGTCTCATTGCATTGCTCAACTTCCATATTAAGTTTCAGGTAATGTATTTTTTTTTTATATGATAGGGCCTGAGTCCAATTCAATTTAGAATTATGTTTGGAGTAACTTTTTAAACCTGGACTTTGAACGTTTAAAGATGATCACGAACATGTACAACTCTTCTGCGTTATCAGTTGAAGCAGAATGTATTTGATTATTATTTGGATTAAATCCAGACCATTTTATGAGCACATGTTACTAACCCTGGGCTATATTTCGTTGGCCTGACCGAAAGCTCATTAATGATCCACCGCAATAGTTCACAGTGGCTATCAAGTGCATTTGCTGAAATTCAGTTCATTTTATGCGTGTGTGCGCGCACGAGTGTGTATTGTGGTGGAAATCCTAAAAAAGTATAAAGACAAGCAATTCGTACACTGAGTAAGAGGAAAGTAACAAAGATTTATTAATAGTGTACAAGGAGCTGAATTTCCTTATCCGAGCCAGACTAGATGTCTTCACCTTATCATTCAGTGGTGTCTACAGCCAGTTTGTTTCTATTCTATTCTTGCCTTTACATGATTCAGCAGGCAAGGTTTAATGCTTCTACAGTCTTCATGGCAAAATTAATACATAATTAAAAAAAGACAAACATTTAAGTACTTACACATTTTCAATACTGCATGTAAAAGCAAATAATATAGCAGTACATTGGGTAGATTCATCAGACATTATCTCTCCAGCATGGTTTTCAACAATACCATCACTAACACTCTAATGCACACAGCACACAGCCTTTTTTTTGTGGGCACAGACCTCTAACACAAAGGCATTTTAAAAAAATCTAGGCAACCTACTCAAACTACTTACATGCTTCATAACTTTCTTTATCACTTCCATTTTACACAGGACCTTTCATCTCTTTGAGGAAAATAATTGTTTTATCCCCTATAGATTTTGTCTACTAACAAAGAAATGAAGGGTCTATATATTTCTTTTCTTTTAAAGGAATGAAACAGAATGTTAATCAGAAATCACGACAAAAAAACAACACATTTTTATAAATATAATAAATTGCGTTACATTTCAAGGAGTAAAATAAGTATTTGATCCCATACCAACCAACCATAATTCTGGCTCCCACACACTGGTTATGTGCTCAAGTGGTACACAGATTAATATAAGAACAATTCATTATGTGCAAAAAAGACACCTGTCTACAGAATCTCTATCTTCCATGCAAACATCAGGCACATGATTGTAGACCTGCACCAGGCTGGAATAGGCTACAAAACCATCTGCAAGAAGGTTGGTAAGAAGGATGCACACTGTTATTCTCTGACCTCTAATGCAGTTTTTTTTTTTATTCTGGCTCTAGTCACAACACTTACTTCGGCATACACAGTGTAAGTTTGCTCTTATCTATCGATATCCCGACATGTCTACATATTGTATTTTAACTTTAGTCGCTGCTACCAACATGTGTCCCTATATGTTATTCTCTTTTACCGCTTCTACTACAATGGTACTGGTGGTGGTCTTAGATGTAGAGCTGCTTCTCTAACAGGAGACGATAAATTTGACCAGAGAGTTGTGGTTCTGCGTTGTTCACATCAATATAGTTGGTTCTTCTGACCCGTGCACATTGCGTGCAGATGAGGGTCTGCAGAGGAGAGTTTTCTAGAACTTCACTGCTCACCCTTGTTGGCCTCTGTGTTCTCTTCTCTCAGGTTCCCAAGTTCTGCAGTGGCTGACAGGTACAGTACTGACATCGCTCTTTCTGCTACCTTGACTGCTGTCTGTGTTACGAGGAGCATCTGGAACGGTCCCAGCCACCTCCTAGCACTCCAGTTCTTTCTCCTGAAGTCCTTTAAGACCACAGTCTCCTAGTTTCAGGTCATGTAGCTTTCCCTTGGCCGGTTGTCGTTCTGTCCCTAAACACATGTTTTGGACATCCACATCTCAAAGGCAGCTCATTTCACAATAATTCTTTATTCTAATTCTATATTCTATATATTTTATTATTTGGAAATCCACACTGTGTCACAGTCTCCATAGACTTCCTCAAGCATGAGATCCTACCGATAGTACTAAGAACTGTGGTGGAAATCCTGTAATCCAAGTAATTAATTCACTGTGTAAGAACAAAGTAACAAAGATTTATTATCGTCCACAGAAGGACCAGTGTGTGTGATGACAAGGCTCATCTGACCTCAACATTACCAAGACAAGATTGCCAAGACTTTTGGGAAAATACCTTGTGGACAAAAGTTTAACTTTTTGGAAGGTGCGTGTCCCGTTACATCTGGCATAAAAGTAACACAGCATTTCAGAAAAAGAACATCATACCAACAGTAAAATATGGTGGTGGTAGTGTGATGGTCTGGGTTTGTTTTGCTGCTTCAGGACCTGGAAGGCTTGCTGTGATAGATGGAACCATGAATTCTACTGTCTACCAAAAAATCCTGAAGGAGAATGTCCGGCCATCTGTTCGTCAACTCAAGCTGAAGCGATCTTGGGTGCTGCAGCAGGACAATGACCCAAAACACACCAGCAAATACACGTCTGAATGTCTGAAGAAAAACAAAATGAAGACTTTGGAGTGGCCTAGTCAAAGTCCTGACCTGAATCCTATTGAGATGTTGTGGCATGACCTTAAAAAGGCGGTTCATCCTAGAAAACCCTCAAATAAAGCTGAATTACAACAATTCTGCAAAGATGAGTGGGCCAAAATTCCTCCAGAGCGCTGTAAAAGACTCGTTGCAAGTTATCGCAAACGCTTGATTGCAGTTATTGCTGCTAAGGGTGGCCCAACCAGTTATTAGGTTCAGGGGGCAATTACTTTTTCACACAGGGCCATGTAGGTTTGGATTTTTTTTCTCCCTAAATAATAAAACCCCTAATTTAAAAACTGCATTTTGTATTTACTTGTGTTATCTTTGACTAATAGTTAAATGTGTTTGATGATCAGAAACATTTTGTGTGACAAACATGCAAAAGAATAAGAAATCAGGAGGGGGGCAAATAGTTTTTCACACCACTGTATGTGCCAACAGTACAGTTTAGCTAAATAAACCAACAGTAGGTATTTGGTTAGATACGTAAACCAACAGCAGTGTTTGGGTAGATATGCCAACACTGAATGACAGGATGTTGGCCACACTGTAAGTTACCACATATTCACTGGATAGCTTAATTGGCACCTTCTGTTAGAAGAACAAAATTAAATAAACTGCTGTGTGTGTGTGTGTGTGTGTGTGTGTGTGTATGTGTGTATGTGTGTGTGTACCCATCTGGCTAATCTGTGTGATTCAGGGTGAATCACTGCTGATACATATGATTGTATATAAGTGTTGCATTTGTGTGTGGTCCAATCTCTATGACTGCTTCGAAAACCACAGACGATTATACTAAATAGTGTCAGACAGCTCTCTCTCCATCTCTCATTCTCTATCTCATACCACACACACACACACACACACACACACACACACACACACACACACACACACACACACACACACACACACACCCCTGACCCATTCATATCTCCACTCATTCGAAAAAAAGTAAGTTTTCCCCATGAAATGGATTGATAAATAATATGGGTTGGAATGCACTTGGCTGTTTGCCGATATACTGTACATTGGGACAGTGACAAAGTACAGTATTAGCTACAGTATGTGTGTGGTGAGAAACACGGTTGTGATAATCATTTTTGGAAAAACAAGGTTACCTTGTGAGACTTGAGCTCAGCAGCCAGGTTCCCATACCCGACTACCAAAACCCCATGCTCCATAAGAAAGACTACTGTATGTCAAGCCAGATCTCCATGCCAAATCCCCTTTAGTAATCAGCCAGTGTTGCCTTTCTTGGTGTTACAAACCACATTGTGCCTGAGTATTTAAATGCATAAGTATGCCACCTACTTATAAGCTGTAATGCTCTATTATGGTTTGGAACTGTGTTTGCATGTGATTGACTAACTTCCACATCTGTAGTTTGTTCATAGGAGTAGTACAGAACATGCTACTGTACATCTCATCTGATTTATCTTTCTGTGATGCAGACCTTCAGTGCCACCACATTGACCATCAATCCAGTTTGGGGAAGCAAACTTATTTTTCTAGGTTTTATTTAATCAACTGTGTAATCATTACTGTACAGTGCCTGTGACTACAACCCAATGTGGTAGCATACTGTACATATAAAGCAATGTGTATAGATAGAGCTACAGTTACAGATATACATTCTTGCAACAGGAATTCACCACCTCTTTGTGTATGAGTAAACTGATGGTGATTTTATTGTGTAATACACAAAAAAAAATTCTCTATTACCTATACTCTACTATCTCATTGGACCACCTTTTGCTTTGATTCCGGCCATGACATCCTTTCGATAAGATTATTCAAGGTCATTACATGAACACTGTTGTTAATTTATTTATCCAAACTTTACCACTGGTGTCTTTATCCAAACACTGCTGTTGTACATTTAGCCAAAGACGGCCGTTGGCTCCCTTAGCCATACACTGCTGTTGGTTACTTCAGCCAAATCTGACTATTGGTTCATTCAGCGTAGCAGAGTAGCATTAATTTTTCTCCAAAATATCGTATTGATGATGGGGGGGGGTGTCAGACCTCTGTGTAAAGCACAAAGATTCTCAATGGGGTTAGGGTCTGGAAGCTGTGGTAGTCAATCTATGGATGAAAAAGATGTCTCATGCTCCCTGTACCACTCTTTCACAATTTGAGCTCAATGAATCCTTGCATTGTCATCGTAGAATATATCTGTGCCATCAGGTGGAAAAAATAAATTGCTGGGAAAAACATGGTCATTCAGCATATGCATGTAGTCAGCTGGCATAATTTCAGGTCAGGGGTGCTCAGTGGTTAAGGCATTGGACTATGGTTTGGAAGATCCCAGGTTGACCACCCTTGACCTCCAAGTTACCACTGATGCCCTTGAGCAAGCCCCTTAACCCTCAACTGTTCAAATGAATAAAAATGTAAGTTGCTCAGGATAAGGGCATGTGTCTAAATGTAAATAGTTTTTTTGGATAAATACAACCCCAGATCATAACTCTGCCTCCACAGGCTTATACAAAAAGCACTAGACGTGATGGTTGCATCACTTCATCTGACTCTCTTCTTTCCTTAATCCACGTATCACTCCCAAACTTTCTTACTCTCTAAAGAATCCATATTAAATAACTAATTTAGATATACTCTAAATAATTTTAAAACATTTACATTACATTACATTTTAAATTTACATTTATCACTCGATTAGATGTAAGGTAAGGCAAGCCTTTATTTTCCTCTTAGTTCGCAGTGGTTTTCATCCTGAAAGTCTCCCATACAGTATATAACATTTTTGACCAGTTTCTTTCTAATTGTGAATCTTGACCTTATCTGGAAGCCTCATGCATCTCAAATAAGCTATATTTACTCAACATCCAAGGGAAAGATATAATTTAGCTTTGTGTACCATGGAGAAGGTAATTAGCTTCACCTGATTGACTTTATGAGTCATTTTTAGGAGGCGGTTATCCTTTTCCATATCAGTGATTAATTTTTCCCCCTTTTTTTCGGACATATTATGTGGATTATTATGATATGTATTATATCTTTTACTTGGATGTTAAACAATGCACTGAGTAAATGCACATGAATAAAACAGTCTTCTGACAACATTTAAGACATGAGAAGCTGATCTCTGCCCCTGTTCAAAATTCAAGAGATTTGGCATTTGTACACATACCAACCGAATGAGTGCATTGATTGTCTTCCCTTTTTTCAGTTAGGGTTAAATATCTTGTTGCCAGCTCAACCATATTAAACACTGCAGTAATTATCCAATAACAATTTGCTTACTTACTGTAAATATAACCATGATCATCATTAATTTAGTTTGATTTTTGTAGAGTAACTTCAAAAGGAGAAGAAAAAATATCAACCAAACTATTCTTGTAAAATTTAGGTTGTAACAAAGCAAAAGAAGAAATGAGCACAAAGCGGTAAATACTTTTATTAAACGCAGAGAGAAAAAGAGATTTTCACACATTCTTGGGTGACTTCCCTTTATGTCTTGGCAGTATTATACTGTCATGGTCAAAATATTTCTGTTTTTGCATTTAAGAAGAAGAAGTGGTTATGATCTAAACTGAATTTTTCTTTGTTTGTTTGTATTACTATGCTCTGCAAACACTGGAAAACAATGAAAAAAATTACAGGTTTACTAATATAACTTTTAATTTTTTTCATTTTATTTATATACATCTTTATTTGCATTGATGTTTTATTTAATGTGACTGAGTATGCAAGGTAATTATATTAAAACATATATCATTTACAGCTGACAAAAAATACCCACCTAATAATTTCTTCTTTTTACACGATCCAAATTCTTGTGAATGTTTGTCCTTAGTCTAAGCACAATTTGGTTATGCAACAAAATCAGCAATATCGTATGATCATTATAATCAAATGCTGCGTAACCCAAATGCGTGGAGAGCAGAATGCATAGTGAATCAGCACAGCATTCCATACCATAACACCACCACCATGTTTGCTTGCTGGTGTGATGGTCTTACACTGGATTGCTGTTATAGCTTTCTGTGATAGTCCACTGTAATAAGACCCATGTCTTCCAAATGGTCCACATTTGACTCATGAGTGGAAAGAAAATGATCTATTATGGGTCATAATTTTTTTTTAACATTTATTTATTTATTTATTGGGGATATGTGAAACCATACAGAATATTGGTTAGCAGTAAGCAAATCTTCCATGAATGGAATTTAATGTAAGGATAGTGAGGCATCCTAGTTCCATAGCTGTTTGTCTGCATTCTAAAGTGACTTCCCGGATGAGTCGTCCATTTTTGGGTTTTTCCCAAAAACTTCCCGAGGGAGTTCCAAGTCAATTCTACCAATAGGAAATGTATGATAAACACTCACCAGCCACTTCATTAAGCATTACCTATTCAACCGCTTGTTAACACAAATATCTAATCGACCAATCATATGCCAGCAACTCAGTGCATTTAGGCATATAGACCAGGTCCAGATGATCTGCTGAAGGTTAAACGAAACATAACAATGGGAAAGAACATGACGTCGTTGTTGGCGCTAGACTGAGTATTTCTAAAAGTGCTGATCTATTGGGACATCAGGATAGTGTGCCATGTCACAAAGCTTAAATCATCACAGACTGGTTCTAGAACATGACAATGAGCCGCTGTACTGTACTCAAATGGCCTCCACGGTCATCAGATCTCAATCCAATAGAGCACCTTTGGAATGTGATGAAAGAAGAGTTGCATCATAGAAGTCCAGCTGAATCTGAATCTGCAGCAGCTGTGACGTCAATATAGACCAAAGTCTCTAAGCAAGGTTTTCAGCACTTTGTTGAATCTACTGTATGCCATGAAGAATTAAGATGGTTCTGAAGGCAAATGAGGGTCCAACCCAGCGGAAAGGGGTACCTCCTGAAACAGCAGTGAATGTATATCAGTAGAATTTAAAGAAGAGATGGGATTTAGTTTTGGGATGTTAGCGGCTCCAGACTTAGGGAGTCTAGTTGCACCTGACTTGCATGTTGACCTCGTGGATCATTTTAAAATTTAACTTTGCCACTTGACTTAGACTCTAGATTAAAACCTTGTGAAGTTTGTGTCTTGATAATCTCAACACAAGCCCAACACAGCCCCAAATTAAACCTCTAATTTCCAACCTTTAGTGCACAGTCAGTTTTGTCAGTTTTTATGACTGTCATGCTCGGTCATTTTTCGCAGTGCAATTTCTGTGCAGCTTAGAGTGGTAATTAAGCACAACCCCAGAAGAAAATCAGGTTTGGAAGCTATTTTCATTGCACAGTTGAGTACAAATGGAAGAGGCCCTAAAATGCAAATAAAAATAAAAACATTTATATATTTATTACATAATACACAAAAGTTAGGTATGACAGAGCAATCTGGTTGGATGAATAGTGATAATAGACGGTAACAGTACTGGGAAGTTTAAAAATATGGATCGCTCCACATCAGATATGTTCTAATAAACATCAAGTACATTAGCTGTCAATCACCTGGATTGGCGAAAGTACTGTAGGTCAGTATGTTCACAGTGCTGAGGAGAGTGCAGCAGCCCGAACCTACGTTCAGAAGCAATAACAGAAGCACTTTTCACAAGAAAATATATCTGATATTTTTATGTCATCTTAAATAAGACTTTCTCTCTTTAATAATTGCTTCTAAGTTGTTCAGAAATTTTAGTTTTATTTACACCTAAAGCGAGATACAAAGCTTCTTTCGCAATACGGCACTCCCTCTCATGTGACATTGCTTGATTTAAGTAGCATAGGAAAGATGCAATGTGGTTAACCAGACAGTGCCCTGCAGAGCTGCATAGTGAAATTTTGATGCATTGTGTGTTTTTGATAAAACACTCATAGTCATGCAATTACGTTTTTCTGGGTGTGTTGTCAAAATAAATGACAGGGTGGTGTTATATGGCCCAAAGCAAAGCACTGTTACTGTTACCACCCTAAAATTAGATTATTTACAGTATCACCTAGTGTTTTATTCCTTTCATACCATTTAGACCTTTATAGTATTTTTCTTTGTTTTTAATAGTTTTTATTTTTAATGTACATAGTAAGTGCACTTACCTATGCCAGTTATATGTAATTTTGTGGAAAGTCCACAAGGCAGGTTAGTTCCTGTTGTAACTGTATAAATATGCACTGCCTGTCCAAAACGTTTTCGGTTTAAGAAGGTTTAAATTATTTTGCTGCATTAAGCAAAGAAAACAACTAAGGAGCATTAATGTTACTGGAACTAGGTTAAACGACACTCTAACACATGTGGTTGGGGGAAAAAAATGTCATCTTTTAAAAGCTTGGGGAATCATAACAAACAAAACACTAGAAATGACAGCTATGTCTAATAGTGAAACTTATATCATTTCAACACAATATAATGCCACAATGTAGCCGTAATTCTTGGGACTAAACAGCTGGGTGTACTGTATACAGGTGTGTTAGGGTAAAAAGGAAAGTGCATGAAGCGATGCACCCATAATGCATAGTCCCCAAAGTACAATCGTTTGGAGGCTGTGTTATGATCTGGGTTGCTTCAGTTGGTCAGGTTTTGGCTCAGCATCATTTTCACATAGACACTACACACTGTAATCAAAGTTTAAGATGGTCTATGTTCTAAACAGTTCTAAACTGCTACTCCGCTATTCATCCTCTGACTTGTCATTCATTATTAAAGATAATAATTTGCATTATAGCTGAGGTATAATATACAAATATTCCACATTTACAAACTGTAGCTTGGGTGATCATGATGATGTGTGTTCATGGCGTCCAACCATGCAGTACTGACCAGGATAAAAAGGTTACTAAAAGTGAAAGTTTGGTAAACCATACCAGCAAGTATTAGTCTTGTTGAGATGCCGTAGTTTGCACTTGTAAACTCAAGAGGCCTCATCACCCTGCATTAGGGCCTGACCTTACTAATGCTGTTGTGGCTGAATGAGCAAATCCCTACACCCATGCTCCATAATGCAGCAGTAATTCTTGCCAGAAGAAAAGAGAAGAGGATTTTATAACAGCAAAGGGGGAGTTAATCTGTAATTGTTTGTTTAAAAAGCCCGTATGAGTGTGATGGTCAGAGGTCCGCACAGTTTGTGTCCAAGTTTTGTTGATAGCTTTTAGGTCAAATAGACTTACTGTACAGTATATTACTATATTGGTCCACATTATGACTTTGGATGAGTGTGAGGGAGATTATCATGAGAATTACAACACTCAAAACACACAGAGAAACTACAGTGACTAAGAGAAAGAGTGTAATCAACTCAGCAAAATATTATACCTTTTAAGCAATGGGGGAAAATGGCTGTAAATCTTGGTGCTATACTTGTTCTGGAACTGAATCGCAGTACTCGATTACTGTTATAACAATCCTCTTTCTCGGACCATGAGTAATAGTGAGTCATTTATTTGTTTTCATGACCTCGGGAATGATTAGAGATCATTTTATTGAAAGGAAAAGGAAAGCCAAATCAAACAAACAAAAAAGGTGTAACATGTATTCCATATTATAACACAATGTAAATGTTGCTGTCTATCATTAATACATTAAAGTAATGTGGCTACTTGTGCTTTTTTCTAATAACTATAAATCTACACATATATCTAGATTTATTTAGCAGGCACAAGCCTTTTGTTGTGTTAAACTAAGCAGTCTCTCCCAGTCTCACAGCTGTGACAGACACACACACACACACACACACACACACACACACACATAAACCCACTCCTGCGGTCAAAGGGAGGGACCTGAATTTCACCAAGCACGCCACTGCAAACTTAGTGAACTCTGTTTTTCCCTTCTTGCTGCAGTGAACTATTGTGCATGCAAGATCTCTCTTGCTTTATAGGGTCTGAATACAATCGTGCAGATATAGTATTAGTGCGATATCACTTCTGTTCTCTGCGAAACAAACCACTTATTTTTCATTTAATGTGGCTTAACAGATTTTAACAGTGTCTTTGTCAGAAGGCAGACTATCATAGAAAGCAAGGCTCTAATTGAAGATTATCTGTCTCATTGCACCACAACACGTCCCCTCCCTTTTACTACTTTTTTTTTCCCTTTTCATTTTTTTATGTAAGTATAACAAAAGTAACGTCCTCACCAGGTTCACTCACTTTCCACAGATTCACACTCCACATGTGGTAACCAGTAATGAGAAAAGTGTCCTTGCTGACCCTCCGTCTGCTCACTCACTGTGAGTAAGAGTGACGATGCAAGACGAGAGAGGAAGGTAATGCCTGCCAGCTACATACAGTGTAGGTGCCCAAGTGCTGAAGCTGCTGGAATCATCAAATTACTAGGTTTGATTTCATAAGAAAGCCCTTTTACTGTAGGTTAAGACGCCAAATGGTGATTAGGGTGAAGTTTAGTTAGTACTGAAGATTCATTTCTGATTTTTTTTTTTTCCACATTAGGTTCAGAACTAGCTGTTGCTGTGTCATCCCATCTGACTTTCACCCCACTTTTTGCATTGTTTCTCAACTGCACCTCCTATCTCTTTTCTACCCTCGCTCCCCGCCTCCACCCATCAGATAGCTGTTGTTCCACGCTGACTGTGTTGATTTATTCCAGGCTTGGACTGCAGCCAACTCCTTTCAAACAATCTCCTGAGTAGTTGGCATACTCTAGCCAAGTCCCAAAGGCAATCAACAAAGTTGTAGATTTTGCGCAATACTGCTGCAGGCCTTGACAGCTGTGGAACACATTTCCCCCTCCCAGCATGCACCTCTGCTTGCCTCATCTTTCACCGCAATGAACATTACTACTGCTTCCACCTGGGAACGGAGGCATGTAGTGTAGCGAGAGAAGTCATGTGACAAGATTGCTTTCATAGAGCAAACAAAACTGAACAAAGAGTCACTGAAGTGTGGTTTTGTTCTACGCTATGTTAAAACAAGGGCTAATTAAAACCTTTAGTAATCATTAAAAAAAACATTATAAACATAATGCAAATCTGTTTAAACCCACAGTAAAAGTTAGTGCCTCTTCTTTTTTATTTAATAAGTTTTTTGTGTAAAAACTATGAAAGGCATTTTATCTGAGCTCATCAGAACTTTTTTTTTTCCCACTGTGCAAACAAACATATTCAACAAAAGTGAAGTCAGAAGGAAAAAAAAGTGGTCAATACTAAGTTCCTCCCTGATTTAATCACTTGTAGATCCAACCTTAGCAGCAATAATTATTTCCTGTATTACTTTATCAGTCTCTCATATTATTTAGCCCCGTTTTTTAATTTTATTTAATTTTTTTACAATATTGCTTCAGTTCATTGAGGTTTTTGGGCATTTGCTTATGCACAGTTCTGTTAAAGTTCCGTCACAGCATTTCAATTGAGTTGAGGTCTGGACTTTGATTAGGCCATTCCAGAACCTTGGTTCTTTTATTGTTCAGCCATTCTAATGTAAATTTACTTGTGTGCTTCAGATTATCGTCCATTTGCATAACTTAATTTCAACCCATTTGCCACTAGAATACTCTGGTATACAGAGGAGATCATGTTTCATCCAATGACTGCAAGATGCCCAGGTCCTGTGGCTGCAAAAACAAGCCCTAATAATCACTCGTCCATGACTGTACATGACGGTGGGTATGAGGTGTTTTTGCTAAAATGCTATTTGCTTTTTACCAAAGATGGTGCAGAGCATTAAGTCCACTAACTTTTACACATGACTGTAGGTCATCAGAAGAAGCCATTATTTGTCACATACTGTATGCAGTGCATCACAGTAACACTGTTTCTTCTCATATCACAGATTATTTGGATGCTGATGATACAGCAACCCTGGAGCAAACACTGTTAAGGGCCCAGCAGTGTCATCTTGGTGGCGCTGTGGCTTGAACCACTGCCCTACTAATAATTTCCCCAGAGCCGTAATCATGGACTCATGGTAATAATGGTACCATGAGTCAAAAGTTTGGACACACCTTCTAATGAACTGATTTTTCCTGAATTGGATTATTTCTACATTATAAAACAATCCTGAATTCAACCAAAATATGCAATAATCTCCTTTAAACAGCTGATATTGAGATGTGTCTGCTACTCGTGCTTTGTAATTGGTGAGTGTGTGCTGTTAATTGGTGAGTTTTGTGGTTGGTAACTCATCTGCAGCAGAGGTAATTTTTGGTCTTGCTTTCCTGGGATTATCTTCATGAGAGCCAGTTTGATGATAAACAACTAACCTTCATGTCTTAAAATAACAATTGAATGTCGTTGTTGTTACTTAATTACCTAATGCCATATGTGTCATTTCATTGATTTGAAATGTCCAGCTTGGCGGCATGGTGGTGTAGTGGTTAGCACTGTTGCCTTGCACCTCTAGGGTCCGGGTTCGATTCCCGGCCAGGCTCGATTCCCGTCTCTGTGTGCATGGAGTTTGCATGTTCTCCCCGTGCTTGGTGGGTTTCCTCCGGGTACTCCCACAGTCCAAAGACATGCAGATTAGGCTAATTGGCGTTCCCAAATTGACCATAATGAGTGTGTGTGTGCTCTGCGATGGATTGGCACGCTGTCCAGGGTGTACCCTGCCTCGTGCCCAGAGTCTCCTGGGATAGGCGCTCTTATCCAGAGTGACTTACATTTTTATCTTATTACACATCTGGGTTAAGGGCCTTGCTCAAGGGCCCAACAGTGGCAACTTGATGGTTGTGGGGTTTGAACATGGAATCTTCCGAACCGTAGTCCAATGCCTTAACCACTGAGCTACCCCTGTGACTTTCACTATCTAGTTATTTTGTGGAACCTATAACTAAAAATAGAAAAATTATGTACCTGCGGTGAAATACACAATAATTGGTCTAAACCAAAACTACAGTATCTTTAGTCTGCTGTTTATATGGCCTCTAACATAATATCTTTCTACAACTAAGAATAAAACATTATTGTATTATTTCTACGACTGATTTTAGACCTTTGTTGTACAAAATAGGTCAAGCGGAACAAGAAATGTAATTTAAGGTTGGTCTTGAATCTTTCAGGATGCGGCTGTTACAAGTTGCTCACTAACAAGGTGATAAATCCTATAGACCCCAGATGTTTCTGTAACCAGTAATATGTCTGTCCTGAGGCTAATAGTAAATGCTGTTGTCTATGACCATTTAACGGTCTGTTAGCTCTTGCTGAAATTCCCAATGCTGACAAGAGCAAAGGCATTTTACTGCACATTGTAAGCTCAGTTTAACTTTCTGTTCAAAACAGAGTGTAATTGAAATGATCGTACCGGCTGCTGATTGTTTTGGAAATATTCTTACACTAAAGCACGTACATATTACAACTTGTATGGTAACTCCATAAATACAGACAATAAAAATAATAGTGTAGCTCACTAAAGTGTTTTCACTGCACGTCCCATCAGTAATCAATAGAGTAGTACTCAGCTCTGCGGTCCAAATGCTCTGCAGATGGTTTCAAGTGTTAGAGTTCTTTGACTTGAATAGCACTCATATGTGCAAGTACTCTGTGATTCAAGTTAAGCTGAGTGTAAGTGTAATGTCAAATTTCTTTTGACAGACACACATACACACATAAGCATACACTCACTCACTCACTCACTCACTTATCATCTATACAGCTTTAAACTGTATTTAGGGTTGCGGGGGGCCTGTAGCCTATCCCAGGAGGCACAATGTGGGGTACACCCTTGATAGGGTGCCAATCCATTGCAGGTGTGACACACATACTAACACACACATGGCAATTTGGGAACACCAGTTAGGCTGATCTGCATGTCTTTGGACTGGAGGAGGAAACCGGAGTAACCAGAGAAAACCCACTAAGCATGAAACATGAAAACTCCACGCACACAGACAAGAGGCAGACGTCGAACCCGGAACCTGCCGATGCAAGGCGACAGTGCCACCGTGCCACCTACACATACAGGTCCATAATTATTTGGACACTGGAACAAATTATTTGAAATAAAATAGTCAAGGTATGATTGAAGTGTAGACTTTCAGGTTTAATGCAAGGGGTTTAACAAAAAACATTGTATTACCTGTTTAGGAATTATAGCCATTTTGTACACACTCCTTCTATTTTTACATGAATGAAAGGGAACTTTTCCTTAGTTTCCCCCCCTGAGCAATGGTGTGTTACTCCAATACCTTATTATATTCTGGTAGTTTCAATCACATGTCAACAAAGTCCTTTGAAGAATATTGTGGAAAATGTCTTGGTTATACCAAGTATGTCATACTGTAAAGTTTTTGCGCCAACCCAAAGTAGTTTGATTCACCACCAAACTACCAATCAAGATAAAAACAATACCATCTTTACACCTGTTTCTTTCCTCATGTAAAGTTCCCATGCAATGACACACACTAATGTACTCTCTAATACTAATACTCTCCCTAAAACGGTTTAGAGTACATACATACAATTCAAACCTTCGGACCAAAGTCAAAAACAAGTGTGGCCTGAAGGATATTTTGAGATTATCCGATTATTTTGTACATGCAAAGTCTCTGACTGCTTGATTTACAGCTCTGATGACTAGAGAGTGAGTCAGTTTCAGTTACACCTTAATTATTGTTTTATTGCCCTGTTGTGTCATGTTAGCAGCTTTGCTGTTTGCCTCGTTCTAATCCGCTCTGAAAGGAGGAGACGAAACACAGGGAGCACAACAAGATTATTGTGATAAGAAAGCTGAAGTGTATAACTCACTATGATTTATCCTCCATAAGATGTTGAAAGCCCAAGCTTCTAAGCATGTGTTAATCATATCATGTTCATGTTGGTAAACAAACTCTAATTGTCCTCATCCAGATATCAGCATATTGTGTCAGGTACTTTATGTCACATCATTGTGTTATGGAACTAATTATTCAAATGTTATTATTTTACACTGGCCTTTTTTTTTTTTTTTTTTACGTTTCAGGGGTAGCTCAATAGTTAAGGCATTTGACTATGGTTCAGAAGGCCCCAGGTTCAAATCCCACAACCACCAAGTTGTATTTGTTGGGCCCTTGTGCCTAAATGTAAACTATAATTTATAATGCCTAACCTCAATCCCTGTTGGCTAAGAATCTATAAACCAATATAAAACTATTAATTAGTTGTATCACAGCTGTTATGCTCATACCTACACAAAAATTACATTCACATTACTTTCATGAATGTAAGTCAGAATTTAGGCCTTGTCATAGCACTGAGACAGTGCTAGTTAGGTTAAGTCGTGATCAGGGTTGTGTATCCTTGCATGTGTGGAATGATCTTACTGCAGTTTTTGACACAACTCCTTGATAGACTAGAAAATGTAGTTGGAATTAAGGGGAATAGTCCTCTCCTTGCTCAGTTTTTAGTTGACTGATCCTTGTTATTTTATAGTGGTAAAGAAAATTCTTTATGCATATTAAGGTAACGTTTGATGTTCATCAAGGTTCTGTTTTAGGCCCAACACAGTTATGTGCTTCAGCAAAGCCAAATGACAGACACCAGCTCAATAAAGTTGAGAAATGTTTACATTATATACTGGATGCTTATTCATTTCCTTAACTTTTTTGGGGGAATCACAGGCAGGTATAAGCTTTCTAATTACATAGTAACTATGAATGGTCTTTCAGTTACGTTATTTTTACCTTAGCGCATTTTACCCATTATTTTACCTAACTGAACTTATGGGCTTTTATGATCAAAAAGTGAAGGCTGTTTGCTAGTACTGAACAATCTGTGGGTTACTGAATGTGATTCCACCTGTATTCAGTTCTCACAAAATTATCTGTTCATGGTGAAGTAGCTGACCGCTGTATGTCCCAGGGCGATAATCTGAGTTTTTTTCTCTCTTCCCCCCCCCCCCCCCCCCCCCTCTCTGTTCTTATGTTTGTCCAGCTTCATATGCTGCTCCTGATTTACTAGTCATCATGACTAGTTTTGCCCTATGGAATTGCTTGACTCATCCTGATGCTGTACATCTGTTAGGGGTTATCATTACGTTAAACCATTTGATGCTGCTATAGCACGATCACATAAAAAAGTAGAAAGATGAATGTGGACGTTCTTCTTTGGATAGACTTAAAGTAGGACTGCAAATAATACGAACAAGCTACACTTAAAACTCCATCATTAAACACTTAGTAACTTCCGTTGAATACAATAGACTAATTTAAACCCATTGACCTTTTACAGGCACATGACTACCATGTCTTCAGTTACAAAAGGGAACGGCAGAAGTACCACTGACCAACATTCGGCTGCTATGTAAGTTTGTTAATAATTATGTTTGAGGTGTATTTCAATACTACTACTACTACTAAAATTAATAATGATAATAGAAATATTACCTGATGATTAACTGACTACCTGTTGGATTACCTGATGCTTTGTCACACAGATAGAATAGTCATATTTAGTATGTCAGTGTGAATTTTTCAGCTTATTCAAAAGAGAAACAATGTGAAAATGAATGAAGAAGGTAATAAGGATATTAATTTCCATATTTGTTATCATAACGTGATATGTGTGCATATGTGTACATGTGCAAAAAACTTTAATTCCTCCTAGATTTGGTGGCATGTGCTAGCGATATCATTATATCATTCAGTGCTGCTGTTGCAAATGAGATGTTGCTATGGAATATGGAATGCATAATGATATTCTGATAAACAATACTGACATTTCAAGCTTCCTAATTAATATCTAACTGTTCCAGGGTTGAATCCCCACAAAAAGGAGAAAAAAGGAGTTAGATAGGGATTTGGGATTTAGCCTTGTGTTTCAAACTAGTTAGCACTATACAGTACATGTACAGGTGTAGCTTGGGGTAGCCATGAAACAGAGACAATCAAGTTCAGAGGCAATTTGGAATGACTTATATATTAGTAATTACTAAAGAGCCAAAGTGTTGTTTAGGATGACATAACAATATCAAAAACAGTTTTATTGCTGAAAGTGCTGATTTTGAATGTGGGTTTTGACACAGGCATCCAGTAAGTAACATCCCTTTTGCTGTCCCATAAGAGAAATCATTTGTGACTGTGCTATCCGTAAAGTGCATTTGAATTTGGTAGTTTTCATGTTAAAGTCGACAAGGTCTCTCTGGTGGAAAAGGTTTTACTGGGCCTGGTAGACACAAGTCAAAAGTACAAAAGTATTTTACCCTAAGCACTTATCATTTTCTAAACCACAAAGTGAAAAAAACTAGATTAAATACAGAATTGCTTGTCAAATTATTCTTAATAGCATAGTACTGTGTAACTGATGCCAGAACTAATGGCAGTAATAAAACTAAATAATACCTATCCCTTTTGGAGATTTTGTGTTCTGTGTGATTTATGGTAGTGATTAATTCTGTCTGTGACAGCAACCGACACAGATGGGACATCAAGTTTATACCTTCATTTTACCAGTTACAATATATTAACCCTGCCCTTGCTGACAAATGATTTTTGATATGTAGAACAAAAATGCAAACACAGATCCCAGAAATAAGATAAGAAGAAAAAAATATCACAGCTATGAATTCTATTTATCACTACCCTAGCAAAATCATTAGTATTGATCACAAAGACAACTGTACTGCCTTGGGAAATCCACCCATTGACCTGGGAAAGCAAGATGTGGATTGTTTGTCATCTGAAAGCTCACCCTTTAACTGTAATCTATGAAATGACAGACTGAGGATAAGCACCAATCACAAGTCACAACAGCTGGGAGTTTGTAGCAACGTGGGACCATGTACATGAAAATCCAAAATCTTTTCCATCTTGTACTGCCTTTTATTATTGTTAATAGGGGCCAAGCAAAGAGGAGCAGTCACTGGAACATAGTAAACACTGAGTTTACAGATATCGTTCGGATTTCTACTTTTATTCTTGTTCTTCCAGGCATTATAGTTCTTGATTTTGTCTCTGATAACAACATTTGTGTTCTCTGCAGGTAATAACAGATCTGGCTGCAGTTCCTGTACATATTACTACAAACACTGAGATCATCACATCAAATTAGGAACAAAGAAAAAAAAATCATTATTTTTTTACACACAAGTACAGTGTAATCAAATTATTTACTTTGCATTTCACAGCTTGTTAGTCAGCCATGATATGACACAGGGGGCCAAGGGCAATGCTTTCAAGGGCCCAACAGTGGTCACTTGAAAGTTCTGGGATTGAACTCATACCCTTAGGCCAAAACCTTAACCACTGAGCCAGCAGTGGTAAATTAAGTATGCTTTGTTATAGTTAATGACACCATGGTGGCACAGTGGAGAGTATCGCCATCTCACAGCTCCAGAGTTTGATGGATAAAAAAAGCACATGAAAACATTGTATTGCCACACCACTGACTTAAAAACAAACAAAAGCAACAACAAAAAACTAACAAACAAAGAAGCAAACAAAAAAGTTGGTCCTAGCATAGAGTTTGCCCGAAAACACAATTTATTTTTATTGGATCTGAATTTATGCTCATGAGGATGTACTTTTGTCCACTAGGACATTTGACTGAATGCTGTAAGTAAGGTATGTACCTTGCCACTGTTTCAAAAAAGTCAACTTATTGGTTCGCATCAAGCAAAAGAAACATTAAAATTATTGGAATTGGCTTAAGCATATCCCATTATTAAACATGGAAGGATATTATTAAATCATTAACATCAGCTTCAGAAAAAAAAAAAAAAAACATGAATTACTTTAATTAGAGATCACTTAGATGTTTGGTGACATTGCATCATAAAATTCGATGTGTTAATAGTGAAAATATTTACACATATACAAAAAAGGATTAAAGAGCTGTGTGGGCATTTGTTTGTGAGGGTAATTAGAAAAAATTCCGAAGTCTGGAGCAATAGAAAAAAAGTAGGTGAAGCGATGCACCCATCATGCATAGTGGCCACTGAAGGCATTATTATGATTCAGGGTAACTTTAATAAGTCAGGTCTAAGCTCAACAACGTTAGATGGCAATAAAATGAAGTCAGCTGATAACCTGATCAGTGTTTCCCATCAATACATTTCTTTTTCCTTGATGGGACGGGCATTTTCTAGGACTCAAATTGTGAAAGAGTTGTTCTGGGAACATGAGGAATAATTTTCAGATAAGAATCCACCACTATTTTGCATGCTGTAATCAAAGGTAAGGGTGATCAAACAATATACAGTATTAGAGTATGTGACTTTTTTTTGGTCAGGAAGGGTATATATAATTGCAACATGCATAAACACAAAAGATATAATAAATTCAATTCAATTCAGTTTTATTTGTATAGCGCTTTTAACAATTGACATTGTCTCAAAACAGCTTTACACAATCAAAAGAATTATTTAAGTTTGTATGGAATGTGAATGTGTATGAATCAAAAATGTTCAGATAGTCCCTGGTGAGCAAGCCCGAGGGCGACACTGGCAAGGAAAAACTCCTTGAGATGGTAATAGGAAGAAACCTTGAGAGGAACCAGACTCAACAGGGAACCCATCCTCATCTGGGTGAAACAGATAGCAGGAAATTATCTGCATTTATACAGTGTTAAGTGTTCGGTTCAGCTATAATAGTTTATGTTAATTGATGTTAAAATGGAGTCCAGTAGTTATTGGAGACTCAGATAGACTTGAAGAAAGTTCCAGTCCTGAACTATCGAATTGTCAAGTCCTTAGAGAAACAGCTGACAACACCAGTCGAGGCCAGAACCATCTTCTAAGTAGAGAGAAACATCCCCAGACACCAGACGCATCCCAAAGAGACACACGGGGCATCCATGCAACAAGACCTCCAACCAGAAACGGGGCACCAGGATGGATCAGACAGGTCCGGAGGGCAGAGGGAGTCTGGATCACTGGCAGCTCAGGAATGACATGTGTAGCTCGACAGAGAGAGAGAGAGAGAAAGAGTGAAAGGGGGAGACAGGGGGAGAGAGGAAAGAGAAAGAGGGGGAGAAAGAGAAGAGGAGGAGAGATGGCAATTAGGTATGGTCACAGTCACAATGTATAATATGAATGTATATTTACTGTAGAGTGCAAGCAGGGACTCCGGCAGGACTAACTATGACAGCATAACTAAAAGGGAGAGCCAGAAGGAAACACAAACATGAGGGCTCCCTGAGATGTAAAGCAAACAATCACCTCACAGTCAACAAACCTGAGTGATCAAATGAGACTGAGGAAGACAGCATCTAAACATACCAGTTCACCATAATACTCTACGTCCATGAGTCCCCCAGATCTGCTCCTTTACCTATGGCAAATCTATTTATAAAAATGCTTGGCTAAATAAATAGGTTTTTAGCCTAGACTTAAACACTGAGACTGTGTCTGAGTCCCGAACACTATTTGGAAGACTATTCCATAATTTTGGGGCTTTGTAAGAAAAAGCTCTGCCCCCAGCTGTAGTTTTCATAATATAA
This sequence comes from Channallabes apus, assembly GCA_030522415.1. Classification (NCBI taxonomy): domain Eukaryota; kingdom Metazoa; phylum Chordata; class Actinopteri; order Siluriformes; family Clariidae; genus Channallabes; species Channallabes apus. The sequence continues at coordinate 9,891,421 of CM060116.1, forward strand.
AGCATTATAGCAGCCTGCATCCTTTGACCGAAGTAGGCAGTTCGCTCAGATACTTTTAATGAGACCATTTAATGCTTTATATGTCAAGAGTTGTATTTTGTGTGGATAGTGAAGATAGGATAGGGGTGATGTGCTCATATCTTCTGGTTCTAGTGAGGACTCTCGCTGCTGCATTCTGGACTAGCTGAAGCTTGTTTATGCACCTAACAGAACAACCAGACAGTAAGGCATTACAATAGTTCAACCTAGAAGTGATAAAAGCATGAACTAGTTTTTCTGCATCGTTTACCGACAATATATTTCTTATCTTAGCAATATTTCTGAGGTGAAAGAATGCTATCCTGGTGATATTATCTACATGAGCTTCAAATGAAAGGCTGGAATCTATAATCACACCGAGGTCTTTTACTGTTGCACTTGATGGAACAGAAAGGCCATCTAAAGTTACGGTGTGATCTAAGATTTTACTTCTAGCTGTATGCGGTCTTATGACTAGAACTTCTGTCTTATCCGGATTAAGCAGAAGGAAGTTAATTAGCATCCAATTTCTTATGTCCCGCACACATTGCTCAACTTTAGTAAGCTGTTTTTTCTCATCAGGTTTTGTTGAGACGTATAGCTGTGTGTCGTCAGCATAACAATGAAAACTAACACCATGCTTACGGATTATGTTGCCCAGAGGAAGCATGTAAAGGGAGAAAAGCAGTGGGCCTAAAACTGAACCCTGCAGAACGCCAAACTCCACTAGAGAACATGCAGAATAATCACCATTTAAGTCTACATACTGATAACGATCGGTCAAATAGGGTCTGAGCCAGGAGAGGGCTGTACCCTTAATTCCTACTACATTTTCTAATCTGTGAAGAAGAATAGCATGATCAGTGGTGTCAAAAGCTGCACTGAGGTCGAGTAATACAAGCATAGTTACACAACCCTGATCAGAGGCCAATAGGAGGTCATTTACTACTTTAACGAGTGCTGTTTCTGTGCTGTGATGAGGCCTAAATCCTGACTGATACAGTTCATGTATGCCATTTCTATGTAGATATGAGCATAGCTGCTCCGCTACTATCTTTTCCAGAATCTTAGAGATAAAGGGGAGGTTTGATATTGCCTGTAATTGGACAGCTGACAGGGGTCGAGGTCAGGTTTCTTAATTATTGGTTTGATAACTGCTAATTTAAAAGATTTTGGAACATAACCAATGCTGAGTGAGGAATTAATTATTCTCAACAGCGGTTCTGTTATAACTGGTACTATCTGTTTAAGAAAATGTGTCGGTATAGGATCTAATATACAGGTTGATGAATTTGCAGAAGAGATGAATAAAGTCATCCACATCGAATGATGAAAAAGTGACTTGATATTCAGCAGTTAAGCTGGTTTACATCCTCAGACAAGGCTTGTAGAGGCACAAAGCTGTGTACTGTATACAGTAGCTGTTACATGGACCAGCCAACAGAGCTGATTTCATGATCAGATCAGTGATCCTAAATTCCTCACATGGTGTTTAACATTTTCTGACAGTTGTCCTATGTTGTATATTACATTGGATGTACTATAGATTTGGATTGCCCAAAGAGAATGGTGAACATCTGGTTTGTTTAACTTAATTAAAGATATCCAGCCTTTGATATCTTCAAAGCTCTCACTAAGACACTTTAGAAAGCACAAATCATTAAGCTTCAAAGGGCAATAAAACTCAGAAATATACTGCTCAATATAATGCTTTCTGGGAATTTAGCATAACTAAACAGCTGCATTAACGTTTATTGCTGACCAGGCTGTTGTGACTCTAATTGATTCATTCACTCATCTTACATCCATCTAGAAACCTCTATAGTTCCACTATGGACTGTGGAAGCCAATGGGGGCCATTGTATTTATTCCCATTCTACAACCATGGTGGGAACTCTGGTCAACATTCACCCACGCATTCACACACTATGGGCAATTTGGAAACAGCATGTTGTCTAATCTGCATGTCTTTGGACTGTTCGAGGCAACTGGAGCGTCCAGGAGAAACCCACCAAACACAGGTAGAACATGCACACACCATGCACACATGACCCTCAACCCTGGAGATGCAAGTATTGGACACACAATGGATGATCACCATACAAACACACATTTAATTCTATGAGCACTTTGTCTTATCCAGTTCACCAACCATGAGTTCTGTGAGGGAACCCCGAGAAAACACTGGGAGAACATGCATAGGTTTCCTGGAGAATTGCTGAGATGGTATTGTACAAACAATAGTCTCTGGCTCTGTTGAGTGATTTTCCTGACAGCAATTAGCGAGTGAGTGCACTTGGCTATACTCCAAAAGCTTGGCTAAAACGGCAAACAACAAACCCCTCTAAAACTGCCTTGACCATCCCACAACCCCTACAACCCTTCTCTTTTTATGGAATGGATCTGATTTAAAGACTCCAAGCGTAGTTGCCATTGGGTTGTTTGGACTTTTTTATATAGCTAATTACACAAGCATGGAATACAAACACAGCAGTGGGTGAACTGAACCACAGACCGTTCACATGGAGTAAATTTCTTTGTTTATCCAGTTTAAGCTTCTCTCCACAGTACTAGACCGGGGGGACGGGCATAAAAAAAGTTTCCATAGTGAGTTATTTCAGGACTTATGTGTGTGTGGATGGTTTTGCTTTTTTCATGCACAATCTTGTCACCTACTATATGGTGAGTGTGGGTCTATTGAAAACATATGATTAATATTATGAAAAAAACATGTCACATCAGGGGGTCTGCACTGAAATATTGAATAAAAATCTTTGAAAATATGAAGTCGGTTCAAATGACATCATGTAGAAATAGTTTACAGGCAGTGCAGCCAACAAAGTTGTGTTTTTTGTAATGAATGAAGAAATTGAGGTTAATTTAAAGCTAGGAACTGTGTAAGTAAAGAATCACTCAATCATTCACTCATCATCTATACGACTGTATCTTGTATACAGGGTCATGAGGGACCTGAAGCCTGTCCATGGACTGTCGAAGGAAAATGGAGTACCCGGAGAAAATCCAACAAAACGAACCTGGACCCTGGAGGTGCAAGGCAACAGTGCTAACCACCAAGTCACTGTGCCACCCTAATACCGCTTTATCCTGTATTCAGGTTCACGGAGGGCCTGGAGTCTATCCCAGGATACTTAGGGCACAAGGTAGGGTACACCATGGACAGGGTGCAAATCCATCACAGGACACACACACATACACACACTACTGGCAATTTGGAAACGCCAATTAGCCTAATCTGCATGTCTTCGGGATGAATTTGGAGTACAGGGAGGAAGCCCACCAAGCACGGGGAGAACATGCAAACTCCATGCACACAGATCATCTGCCCTGGCCGCAAATAGAACCCGGACCCTGGAGGTGCAAGTGCTAACCACTACACCACCGTGCAGCCTCCTAAGGCATCACATTACAATTAAATACAACATAATGTCACATAAATAAATGACAGTTTAGCATTAACCTTAGCATTAAAATGGTGTTATATTTGATTAATATTGTGTTTTGGATTATAAAATGTATATTGGCTACACCACTAGGGCCAGGGGTAGCTCAGTGGTTAAGGCATTGGATATTAATATAATAAGGCGTTATTATTAAGGCGTATTATTATATTAAGGCGTTCATATAATAATAATAATAATAATAATAATAATAATAATAATAACACAACTGTTACTATATATTCAGGGTTGCTTTACAACAGCAGTGATAACATTGAAAGTTACATGCGATTATAAACTGGAAGGGTTAGTCCATAGACTCATGAAAAAAGACGTTTTTTTCTGTTTGTTTACCTCAATCTTGTCTTTGCCCATCTCACACACACACACACACATACACACATGCACATGCATACACAAACACATATGCAGTTTTATGACACACTTGTGAGTGAGTGATACTTGTGTGATCCTGACATGCAAATGCTGGTGCTCCCTCCATTATCTATCGAGTTTTGCAAGACATGGAACAAAACAAACATCAGCTGTCATGACTGATAAAACACCATTTCTTCCTGGAAATTATATAAGGATTATAAACATGATGAGATGTGCTGTTAGAGGAAAACAATCATGGCACATCCTCGTTGATGATTGCTTTTCTCTAACAGCACATCTCATCATTATAAACATGATAAGATGTGCTGTTAGAGGAAAACAATCATCAACAACGAGGTGTGATACATTACTATATCAGCATGCTCAGAAATGTTCCTACAGTCAGATTATCGCTGTAAAAGAGCATTAATCAGCAACTTCTGGCTAATAATAAATCAACAGCACTGTTGTTACAAATATAGTCATTATTTTTGGTATTATGGTGCCTGAGGTGGTTAGGGTTGGGTGGGTGTGATTCTGCAAGAAACTCCATTTTCAGGAAAACACGGCAAACATGGCCATCCAGAACAAGTTACTGTGCATGATGGAGTTCTGGATGGAGTTCTCTAGTGTCTAGTCCATAGTTAGAACCCACACTATGTAAGAACGCTCAATTCACACACTCTATGAAAGCCAAACTCGTGCTTGAATTTACAGAGCGTTTTGTTACTGTCATTCCCCGTGGTCTGATGTTTGCAGATCATCCAACCTTTTGTCTGTTTACCTTACCACAGGTTTTGAGCACTGTTTTGGATTTGTTTGCCTGCCTATTTATTGAACGCTGCACTTGCACCTGTTCCAGTTTCTCCTACATGACTAGTGTGTGTGTGTGTGTGTGTGCACGCTTATGTTGACCCTGTGTCCACTTTTGCTGGGATTGGCTCCAGATCCACTGTGACCTTGACCAGGATAAATTTGTGACTGAATGGCTCGTACTGTGGTCCTGTCTGGTGAACAAAACACTTGCCATATCTCTCTATTTTGATTATGAGGGTGCGTCAAAAATGATCCCCACTTTGACTACAGAATTTATTTATATAACTTTTACAAAAGAGAAATACGTCTCCTTGGTTTGTAATTCACTTTGTCTTTTAACAAGCACTTGAATTCCTTCTTTAAAAAATCCTTTAGGTTGAGCTGCAAGCCATGAATACACCGCTGTCTTCACTTCTTCATCAGAAGTGAATCTTCATCCTTGTAGGGCTGCTTTCATGGGACCAAACAGATGAAAGTCTGATGGAGCGAGATCAGGACTGTAGGGAGGATGCCTTAACACCTCAAAACAAGGTTTTTGAAGAGCGTCGACAGTGTGGGCAGACGTGTGCAAACATGCATCATCATGGAAGATCCGCTTTTACTCCGAAGTTTAGACTTCAGTTACTGAATAAGCATCTCACTGCAACGAGCACTGTTGATTGCTGATCCTTTTTCCTGATAATGTTCCACTACTGGCCCTTGAAAATCACAGAAAACTGTAAGCATCAATTTCCCATCTGATGGTTGACTTTTTAACTTTTTCTTGCTTTGCGACTGAGAATGTTTCCGTTCCATACTCTGCTGTTTACTCTCAGGCTCGTAGTGATGAATCCATGTCTCGTAATGATTCTTTTCAAGAAGTTCTTAGAGTATCGGTCCAAATTTTGTTCGCAGATATCCAAATGTTTCTGTTTATACTCTTTCGCAAGTTTTTGTTTTCGGCACCAGGTACACACTCAGACCACAAAAAAATTAAATGAGTCACTACATGCCGCTCTTCTTTTATGATTGCAAGTGGGGCATCCATTTTTGCTCACACCAAAGTTACAAATGAACTAATGTAACATGAACACACCTGCATAGCAGTGACTGAGGAGACAATAGCCTTAAATGGAAAGTGCTGTGTGAAAAACCTTTTGACTGAGAATGAATTAAACAAAATGTAACACTAGTAACCCATGATATGCAGTAAGCTACGGTGGTCCATGGTTTTGTGGCTCTGTTGGATGAATTTGGTGTGCAGTGAGGGTATTAAGGTAATAAAAAGAGAGAAGTGAGCAGCTCAATAACCATAAGGCCAAACACTCAGTGACTCAAAAAATAAATAAAAACTCATGGTGTGCCATTTGCAAGATGTTGTGAATTCCTGTGTGAAACTGAAAGACATGCAGACTAATTTACAACACTGACAACCTTGTATTCCCCAGCTATTCACAACTTTAGAGATCAGAATAATACTATTATAACAGCAGAATATTACTATTATAATGTAACAGTCATATTTAAATATGACAATTTAAAAGGCGGCGGCGCGGTGGTGTAGTGGTTAGCACTGTCGCCTTGCACCTCCAGGGTCCAGGGTTCGATTCCCCGGCCAGGCTCGATTCCCGTCTCTGTGTGCATGGAGTTTGCATGTTCTCCCCGTGCTTGGTGGGTTTCCTCCGGGTACTCCGGTTTCCTCCCACAGTCCAAAGACATGCAGGTTAGGCTAATTGGCGTTCCTAAAATTGCCCATTGGGTGTGTGAGTGTGTGTATGTATATGTGTATGTGCCCTGCGATGGATTGGCACCCTGCCCGAAGTCTCCTGGGATAGGATTGAACACAGGATTAAGCGGTATAGAAAATGAATGAATGAATGAATGAATTTAAAAGGCAAACTCAGACTTCTGGACCCGAGATAAACTCCCACCTGTGCTAATTTGAAAATCAGTCATTCCCATGTGCAAGAAGATTCTCACTTTGTGTGAGTTGTGAATATCACTTACAACACAAGCCACGTTTCCCATCTGCCTAAGTGCCTCCTCAAGCATAGCGGCACAAAATGTGTAGAAGAATGATCTGGCAACTCAAATTCATTCAGTGCATGTAATGAAATAAAATGTTGTTTTACTGCAATAGAGAGTTAAGACGAGAGGCCTCGCGCCGAAAGAACAGATGTCTACTAAAAGGCTACCACAGTGAGTCATATGTAGATCTCAGCCTATTAATAACACTAGCATCAAGATTGGCAACAACTCTAACACATAGTCAGGAGCAGCTAAAGGCTTTCACATAAACAAGTCAAAAGGTCACTGCTTATCCTGTGGAATCAAGTGGCATGTGCATATCTCAAAATTTACCTTGACCTTTTACAGTGGCATTTTTATTTCTTCACAAATATTTCTCTTATAAAGATTACAGCATTTATTTTTAACGGGTGCAAATAGCGTACATTTTTATTTACAGAGTGCAAATGATGTCAAAGTTATCCTAGTATCAGACTATGCCGGCCAGCCATAACATAGCCATTTCAACTCAATTTTATTTGCATAGCGCTTTTAACAATGATCATTGAAACGAGAATGAAATGTGTGAGAAAATATGTATGAATCAAAATGATCAGCCATTAACATTAACACCACCATTAATAATCAATTATATGCCAGGAAACTCATGCTGTCCAGGGTGTACCCTGCCTCGTGCCCAGAGTCTCCTGGGATAGGCTCCAGGTCCCCGCGACCCTAAATACAGGATAAAGCGGTATAGAAGATGAATGAATGAATGAATGAATGAATGCCAGGAAACTGGTGAGAGGATCATGGACACCCAAGGCTCATTTAGCCTCATGAGCCTCCAATAAGTACCTGGACTCCATATTAACATCAATTAACATCAACTGTTAATTACAGTTAGGTGGCAGCTGAACTGGCTGCCACCTAACAAACAGTATGAATGCAGATCAATTTCTACTTTCTCTTTCACCCAGATGAGGATGGGTTCCCTGTTGAGTCTGGTTCCTCTCAAGGTTTCTTCCTATTACTGTACCATCTCAGGGAGTTTTTCCTTGCCACTGTCGCCCGCGGCTTGCTCACCAGGGACTATCTGACCATTCTGATTCATACACATTCACATTCCATACAAATAATTCTTTTGATTGTGTAAAGCTGCTTTGCGACAATGACAATTGTTAAAAGCGCTATACAAATAAAATTGAAAATTGAATTGAATTTAAAGGTTAGGCCTGTCTGGTCTGATCCCACAAAAAAAGCCAATGCAGCACAAATTTATGAAAAAAAAAAAAGGTTAATACTGGCTATGATAGAAAAGTGCATAATTGCATGCGCCTTATCAGCCAAATAATTCAAGGTTGTTGATCCTGCCTGCAAACTGCCCAGATCTTAATCTGATTGAGCATCCATCCATAGAGGCCTCGCCTTGCAACTCACAGTAATTAAAGGATCGGCTGCTAATGTCCTGGTGCCAGACACCACAGCGCCACACCTTTAGAGGTCTTATGGAATATTGCCTCAAGTGGTCAGAACTGACAAAAACAGAACCTAAAACCTAGGAGATTTTAAAGTTAATATTTTTTATGACTTTTGTTATGACTTATGTTTTTGACTAGTCAGGGTGTCTAATATCAATTTGCTTATTTGCTTAAATGAATGCATAGATATTAAAAACATTATTAACACTATGCACACACAGACTATTTGGAAATCTGGGGAATTTGGGGTAGCTCAGTGGTTAAGGCATTGGACTACGGTTCAGAAGGTCCCAGGTTCAAATCCCACAACCACCAAGTTGGCCCTGTTGGGCCCTTGAGCAAGGCCCTTAACCCTCAACTGCTCAGATGTATAATGATAAAAATGTAAGTCGCTCTGGATAAGAGCGTCTGCCAAATGACTAAATGTAAATGTAAATCTGCATGTCTTTGGACTGTGAGGAAACCGGAGTACCCAGTACCATGCACACAGACCCCGAGGTTGGAACTGAACCCTGACCCTGGAGGTGCAAGGCCAGTGCTAACCAATACACCACCATGCCACCTAATGTTGCCACACAGAAAGAAAATGTGTCTTGACACAAAGCAAGTCTACTCTCTAGGGGAAAAAATGACATTATTTTTATTTGTATGATGTGATATGATATAATATGACCATAAGTATCCTATACTTAATAATACTCTTTTTATGAAGAACATGTGGCTTAATGGTTAGCATTGTGATCTCACACCTCCAGGGTCATGGGTTCAAATCTCGCCTCCAGTCCTGCCTGTGTGAAAAGGCAACCCTTTATAAGGGTATACAATGTGTTGTGCACTCCTACACGGGATACATAGTAAAGATTACGGAAGGATGAAGAATAGTCTAGAGTATGTGATAGAAAAGTAATAGGAAAAGTCCTATAATGTGTCATAAAGTCATACAGTTTTTTTTTGAAAATTAGCAGTTCATTAATTTGTCCCTATGTTTGACCTGTTGGCTCAAAAGCCATTTTAAACGCAATATAACACTATAGAAGTCAAATACACTCAGTGACCACAGAGTTATAAAAAGGAACAATAAATAGTAATGGTAGAGAGGAATAATATCCATGAGTCAGACAGCAGCTGGATCTCGCTCTCTCTTTCTCTCTCTATCTCTCTCTCGGTAACATGAGATATGGAGCCAGAGAAAGAAAAGGGAGAGGTGAAGCAAGTAAGGGAAAAGAAAAACAATCAGGGGCCATACAAAGTGAGGGTGCAGCGGGCATCCTGCCAAGAGTAACAACTCACGCATCTAGTCGGGGAGGACGAGAGCGAGAGAGAGTGATAAAGGAAGCGGAGAGGTAGAGCGAGGGTGTGCATATCTACAGTGATGATTTGAAAAACAGGGCGAAAGCGTGCGGCTAAAACCTAGCTGAGGTCTTTTGCCTCTTCTGAGTCACCACAAGTCTAACCTTTTCAGCGTTTGCTCTACTCTTCCACTACTCATAAACAGCCCTCCTACACAATTTAAACACACACACACACACACACACACACACACAAAGTGCACAGCTGCATGTAGCCATTCTGCCACATTGCCAAGTGGTTACAATGTTGGTTTTTGCCATCACACCACATCACACACAAACTCACACGCACGCACGCACGCACGCACACACACACACACACACACACACACACTAACAGATCGTGTACAGCTGCATTGTAGCTGACGCAGCAGGGTACCGAGTGATAATGTAGTGGTTTTGAGTTGTCATCTAAACTTGGCCTATCTCAGACTACATCTCTCCTTCTCAGATGGTACGCATTCATCTTGTTCTCAGGAACACGAACAGAGCTTTTCTTTTTCTTTTTGTTTACTCATTATCGGAAAAACATTAAAGAGCAACTTTGAAATGAAAGTTACTGCTCATACAATATATGCATATAAATATAGTTTTTTTATTCTTTGTAATATTCTATGCCGTTCTTAAGTGTAGCAAAAAAAATAAATCACTGAATCATAAATGTGTGTTTTTCTTTAATTACACAATAAATAAAGCAACAGTCAAATTCCTACGACATAAAATAAACAGAGAGACAAACAAACAAACAAGTCCTAACAAGGGTGTCTAGGATTGCTTGTGTTTGTATGTCCCTGTACTTGTAGTGGCATTTGGTCTCAAACAAGATAAAAACATGCCCACACACACACACACACACACACACACACACGCACACACACATGCACACACACACACACACGCATGCACACACACACAAACACACACACACACACTGTGACTGTCTCTGTAAAAACAAAGGATGGGATATCCTGTTTTCCAATGAGACAACAATGCTTGTATGTTTAAAAATAACAGTTTTATACTACAGCTTTTAAACACAAACAAACACAAGGAGAGAGATATTTATGTACTCGGATAGTGACATAATTATAAAATGGTGCATTTTACCCACTGCAAAACACAAATGTTACATAGGCTTTAGATCCACCTGTTATAGAAAACCTGAGGGGCGTTCAAGTCAAACCGGGACTCATGATAAAATTCCTTGTGGACAAATGTATACAACCGATTGACGCAAAAGACTTCAAGTATAGTGCGGTGCCGAGACCCTTAGCTGCAGTATTACATTTGAATGGTGCAAATGTTTTTTAAGATGACTCGGACCATGCTGCAGCCGTTCCCGTAAAGAGTCAGCAAGTAGATGACGGTTAACTTGTCATCAATCTGCCTGTGTGAACTGTACACACACCATTCACGCATTACAGGAACTCAGCTGGGGGTCAGTGCCACACAGTCCTAACCTCGCTCCAAGTGATTATCCATTAATAGTGTTCCTGGGAGGCCAGCGTTTCAGACGTGAAGCAGGTTTTCTATCTTGATGGTATCCAAGCACTAGTGAATCACTGGGATAAGTGCATTAGTGTAGCAGAAGATTATATAGAGAAATAAAGGTAATTTTCACTCTAATAACTGTGTTACAGTATGTTTTTCTGCAAAACCAAAAGTCCTGGCTTGACTTGAACAACCCTTGTATATTATTGATTGCTTGTCTGTGTCTCAGTGTATGATTGCCTGAATAAAAAAATCACAGTTGCTGTTAACAGACAATGCTTTATGTGTGTTGGCACCAATAGATAAACCATTGGATACTGACTTTTGGCTTCATTAAAGTTTGCTGTAATTTCAACTAATCTGCTAAGCAGATCAGATGCACTCTCCAAGGCACAGGTGACAAATTCAAGACCTGTGCGTAACCTACCATGTACAACACGCATGCACTTGCTCATTAAATTCTAATTAAAAGCATTGGTCTTATTTTATCTAGCTGAAATGCAATTCTTTCTTCGTGCTTGATATTCCTTTAGTTTCACTCTTTTCCCAAAGATGCTCTTTACGTTTTTGTAGCCAACCAGAATAGAGGGACTGAAAACGTCCAGGTTCAGGACCATGTCCAGCATTTTCCAGCCATTTTCAGGCTTTTCCCACCTGAATGTCTGACAAGTAACACAAGGGGAAGTACTGTATATGTGAAATCATGAATTCACAATAACCAACATTATCAACATGAAGTGTTTAGCTCTATGTTAATATACAATAAAGGTTAATACATTAATAAAAGCTGAAGTAGACTAGGTTAGATGTTAATGGTTATCTTCTAAGCGCTAATTGGTAACGTCAGGTCACAATTTATTTAAGCCCCAGTCAATCCAGCATGGAAAAAGGGGAAACAGCAAGAAAATGTTTTAAAATGTTTTTATGTGGACTGGAGACCAATTAGAATGTGTAAAAAGTACTGAAGTTGTGAAATTTGCGTAATAAATCCGCGTTAAAGTCTGATGGTGTATTTGGCCATGACGATCAGATGATTTTTAATATGTTTTACATAAAAGCATATAGAAATAATAGAAAACACTACTTGTTTTTATACATTACTGTACACCTATAACGACGATGACAACAACAACAACAATAATAATAATAATAATTATTATTATTATTATTATTATTATTATTATTTTTACTTTTATTAGTAGTAGTAGTATTTTTGTTTAGTGTTTTTGTTTACATTCTAGAACAGTACAAAACACAGATGGAACTGGAAAATATGACATATGGCATTAGGTAGTTACATAACAGCAACAACAACAGTTAGTTGTTATTTTAAGACATGAAGATCAGCTGTACTAGAATAGTTCTTGTAAGAACAGCATTGTCAGGTGCATTTGTAAAACCCATCAAGAACCATGATGAAAATGTATTCAATACACACTACCGTTCAAACGTTTGAGGTCACTTTCTAACTCCATGATGGTTCCTGATTTATATTTCTTTCTACATTGTAAAGGAATGCTGAAGGCGTCCAAAAAATACATTAATCTCCTTTGAACAGTTGATATTGAGATGTTTCTGCTACTTCTGCTCTGTAAAGACATACAGTATTAACACCTCTAATCTGAGGTGCTGTTAATTGGTCATTTTTCAGGCTGATAACTCTAAATGAACTTCTCGTCTGGGGCAGAGGTAGGTTTTGGTCTCGCCCTCCTGGGACGGCCTTCATGAGAGACAGTTTCATTATGGTGCTTGACGGATTTTGCAAATGCACTTGACAATACTGATCTTGTAAGAACTATTAGAGAAAGGCCGACCTCTGTGTCTTAATATAACAACTAACTGTTGTTTTTGTTGTTGTTATGTAATTACCTAATTCCATATGTGTTATTTTATATGTTATATATATTTTTTGGAAATCCCCAGTATTGTTGTAGAATGTAGAAAATAAATCACTAAACAAAAACAAAGAAATTTGCAAGTGATCTAAAACTTTTGAACTGTAGTGTATGTATTTTTAATGCAGTTTTTATATTTGAATACTTTAGCCAGTATAATAATTGTTGTTACCAAACAGTTCCTATTTTCTTAAAAAGTCCTATTTCAGATCCTAGGCCTTTTTGTTTGGAGATAGACCAGATTCTTTTTGTTTTCTTAATTTATTTTTTTTTCTTTCAATCCTATGAGAAGCTTATCCTGACAAATGAGAGACGGCAAAACAAGTACTGATGTTTTATTTAACAAGACATAACCATGTTCAGAAAGCTCTATTGTTATCAGGTTACCAGAAAACCATGTGTTATGAAATAAGATCACAAGGAAGATCCTCCTGGTCTTGTGTCAAGGTCAGTGAGTCTCAAAGAAATATCAGACAAGCTGACATTTTAATGACATAACAAGTACAAGTTAACATGGTAAATAATATGGCTGTAAGAAATGTTTTAAAGTTCAAGATGTTTGTAAAAACATCCACAGCACTTTGCAAAAATCTTCATACCCATTGGAATTTTCCTAATTTTGTCACGTTACAACCACAAATATAAATGTGTTTTTTGGGAAAACACATTTATACAGAAAGAGGCACATAATTGTGAAGTGGAAGGAAATAATAAATGGCTTTCAATTTTTGTTACAAACAAATATCTGGAACGTGTGGCATGCATTTGCATTCATCCCCGCTGAGTCAATACCACCTTTCACTGAAATTACAGATGCAAGTCTTTTGGGGTATGTCTCCACCGCTGTGCACATCTAGAGAGAACATTTTTGCCCATTCTTCTTTGCAAAATAGCTCAAGCTTAATCAGGAGAGCATCTGTGAACAGCAATTGTCAAGTCCTGCCACAGATTCTCAACTGTATTTAGGTCTGGACTTTGACTGGGCCATTGTAGCACATGAATATGCTTTGATCTATACCATTCCATTGTAGCTTTGGCTGTATGTTTAAGTTTATTATCCTGCTGGAAAGTGAACCTCTTACCCAGTCTCAAGTCATTAGCACACTTCAGGTTTTATACAAGATTACCTTGTATTTAGCTCCATTTATCTTCCCAACAACTCTGACCAGCTTCCCTATTCCTATTGAAGAAAAGCTTCCCACAACATGATGCTGCCACCACCATGCAAAGAGTTAGCTTTTCGCCAAACATAGCGTTTTGCATTTTAGGCCAAAACGTTAGATTTTGGTCTCATCTGACCAGAGCAACTTTTTCATCATGTTTGCTGTGTCCCGCATGGCTCGTCACAAACTGCACTTTTTATGGATTTCTTTTAACAATGGCTTTCTTCTTGCTACTTTTCCATAAAGGCCAGATTTGTGTAGTGCATGGACTAATAATTGTCCTGTGGACGATTCTCTCACCTGAGCCATGGATCTCTGCATCTCCTCCAGAGATACTATGGGCCTCCTGGCAGCTTCTCTGATTAATGGTCCCTTGCCCGGCTAATTTGTGATTCCACAATTGGTTCCATTTATAATTCTCCTTACACTACATTTCATAATTATGTGCCATTTATATGTTTTTCTATCACATCAAATCCATACAGTTCAAGGGATATGAATACATTTGCAAGGTTCTGTACTGTATACATCTGGGGTGACGGTCAGATGCTAATATACAGTAGGTGTACTGTAAGTGAAAATGCTTGTCAAGTCTAACATACCATAAGACTACATGACACCAATAAGATATTGTGTCTACAGTTTATCTTTAAAACCACAATTATTATTGGCGGGAATAAACTGTTTTTATAACAACATAAACATGTTAATTAGACAGTTGTAAATTTTATGATGGTTGAGTTCATTTATTTATCAAGTAATTGAATTTAATAATCCAGCCATCCATCCATCCATTTTCTTCCGCTTATCCGAGGTCGGGTCGCGGGGGCAGCAGCTTCAGCAGGGATACCCAGACTTCCCTCTCCCCGGCTACTTCTTCCAGCTCTTCTGGAGGGGATCCCAAGGTGTTCCCAGGCCAGCCGAGAGACATAGTCCCTCGTGTGTGTGTGTGGGGTCTCTTTCCGGTGGGGCGTGTCCGGAATACCTCACAAGGGAGGCGTCCAGGGGGCATCCTAAATAGATGCCCAAGCCACCTCATCTGGCTCCTCTCGATGCAGAGGAGCAGCGGCTCTACTCTGAGCCCCTCCCGGATGACTGAGTTTCTCACCCTATCTCTAAGGGAGAGCCCAGACACCCTGCGGAGGAAACTCATTTTGGCCGCTTGTATTCGCGATCTTGTTCTTTCGGTCACTACCCACAGCTCATGACCATAGGTGAGGGTAGGAATGTAGATCGACCAGTAAATTGAGAGCTTTGCCTTTTGGCTCAGCTCCTTCTTCACCACGATGGACCGATACAGAGCCCGCATCACTGCAGACGCTGCCCCGATCCGTCTGTCGATCTCCCGTTCCATTTTACCCTCACTCGTGAACAAGACCCCAAGATACTTAAACTCCTCCACTTGGGGCAGGATCTCACTCCCAACCCTGAGAGGGCACTCCACCCTTTTCCGGGTGAGGACCATGGCCTCAGATTTGGAGGTGCTGATTCTCATCCCAGCCGCTTCACACTCAGCTGCGAACCTATCCAGTGAGAGCTGTAGGTCACAGGGTGATGAGGCCATCAGAACAATGTCATCTGCAAAAAGCAGTGACCCAATCCTGAGCCCACCAAACTGTACCCCCTCAACGCCCTGGCTGCGCCTAGAAATCCTGTCCATAAAAATTATGAACAGGATCGATGTCAAAGGGCAGTCTTGTCGGAGTCCTACTCTCACTGGAAACAGGTCCGACTTACTACCGGCAATGCGGACCAAGCTCCCGGTTGTACAGGGACCGGACAGCCCTTAACAGGGAATCCGATATCCCATACTCCCGGAGTACCCCCCACAGGACTCCCCGAGGGACACGGTCAAATGTCCACAAAGCACATGTAGACTGGTTGGGCAAACTCCCAAGCCCCCTCCAGGACCCTGCTAAGGGTGAAGAGCCGGTCCACTGTTCTGCGACCCGGACGAAAACCACACTGCTCCTCCTGAATCCGAGGTTCGACTATCCGACGGACCCTCCTTTCCAGGACCCCTGAATAGACTTTCCCGGGGAGGCTGAGAAGTGTGATCCCTCTGTAGTTGGAACACACTCTCCGGTCCCCCTTCTTGAAGAGGGGTCCACCACCCCGGTTTGCCAGTCCAGAGGCACTGTCCCCGATGTCCATGCAATGTTGCAGAGAGGTGTCAACCATGACAGCCCTACAACATCCAGAGCCTTGAGGAACTCCGGGCGGATCTCATCCACCCCCGCGGCCCCGCCACCATGGAGCTTTTTGACTACCTCGGCGACCTCGGCCCCAAAGATGAAAGAATCCACCTCTATGTCCCCTCTGCTTCCTCATCGGAAGGCATGTTGGTGGAATTAAGGAGGTCTTCGAAGTACTCCCCCCACCGACCCACAACGTCCCGAGTCGAGGTCAGCAGCGCACCATCCCCACTATACACTGTATTGACCGTGCACTGCTTTCCCCTCCTGAGACGCCGGATGGTGGACCAGAATCTCTTCGAAGCCGTCTGGAAGTCATTCTCCATGGCCTCCCCAAACTCCTCCCACGCCCAGCTCCAGTCGGCCGCCTAGACAATGGAGGTGCGGAACATAGTCCATTCGGACTCAATGTCCCCCACCTCCCCCAGGACGTGGTTGAAGCTTTGCCGGAGGTGGGAGTTGAAGCTCGTCCTGACAGGGGACTCTGCCAGATGTTCCCAGCAGACCCTCACAATATGTTTGGGTCTACCAGGCCTGACCGGCATCCTACCCCGCCAATGGAGCCAACTCACCACCAGGTGGTGATCAGTTGACAGCTCCGCCCCTCTCTTCACCCGAGTGTCCAAGACATGTGGCCGCAAGTCCGACGACACGACCACAAAATCGATCATCGAACTGCGGCCTAGGGTGTCCTGGTGCCAGGTGCACATATGGACACCCTTATGCCTGAACATGGTGTTCGTTATGGACAATCTGTGACGAGCACAGAAGTCCAATAACAAAACACCGCTTTTGTTCAGATCGGAGGGGCCGTTCATTCCAATCACGCCCTTCCAGGTCTCACTGTCATTACCCACGTGAGCATTGAAGTCCCCCAACAGAACGATGGAGCCCCAGGAGGGATGTTCTCTAGCGCCCCCTCTAGAGACCCCAAAAAGGGCGGGTAAGCCAAAAACTGCCATTCGGCGCATAAGCGCAAACAACAGTAAGGATCCGTCCCCCCACCTGAAGGCGGATGGAGGCCACCCTCTCGTCCACTGCGGTGAACCCCAAATTTACAGGCCCGAGCCGGGGGCAATAAGTATGCCCACACCTGCTCGGCGCCTCTCAACGGTGGCAACTCCAGAGTAGAAGAGAGTCCAGCCCCTCTCAAGGAGACCCTCTCGAGTCCAAGCTGTGCGTCGAGGTGAGTCCAACTATATCTAGCCGGAACTTCTCAACCTCACGCACTAGCTCAGGCTCCTTCCCTGCCAGAGAGGTGACATTCCACGTCCCTAGAGCCAGCTTCTGCAGCCGAGGATCAGACCGCCAAGGCCCCTGTCTCCGGCCACCGCCCAACTCACACTGTACCCGACCTCTTTGGACCCTCCTACAGGTGGTGAGCCCATGGGAAGGGGGACCCATGTTGCCTCTTCGGGCTGTGCCCGACCACCATTTCTTGAGTTGAGTTTTTGAGACTTTTTGACAACTTTTAATGTATTGATTGATTGTGTGTGATCATCTTTTTAGTGATTGTGAAGCACTTTGGTCAACCATGGTTGTTTTTTAACTGTGTCATATAAATAAATAAACTAAACTAACTAAACTAAACTTCCTAAATTGCCCGTAGTGTGTAGACGATGAGTGAGTGAGTGTTCTTCTTAATAGTTACACAAAATAATAGTTTAACAGCATTAGCTAGGCTAGCCAGCGACCTAAATGTCTGTATGTGATTTAACCATCAAAGCAGGTTAATACACACTAGTTAAGCTCACCAGCTGATATTAAATTGTATTAAATATGACATTAACAGGTAAAGGTAGTCTACTACATATTACTTGCATGCATTGACAAATGTTAGTCAAGTCTGTTAACAAGGTAAATATATACTGTAGCACTAATAAATTAGCTAGTATGATGTTACCTATTGTAAAGCCAGATAGCACACTTTTTATCTCATTTGCATATGGCACCTTGGCTCATACTGTTTTTCAATGTTTAAAATCCTTTTCTTTTTTTTAAGGTTTTTCTCAGAATATATTGGAAACCATTTATAGCACCATTATACAAGGTGTGTTCAAGTCAATCCAGGACCTTTGATTGTACAGAATAACAGAACACAGTTATGAGAGTAAAAAAATCCCTTCATTTCTTTATATAATCCCCTGCAACACTAATGCACTTATTCCAGCTTTTCACTTGGAAAACATCAAGGCAGAAAGATTTCCCGGTACACTGGAGCCATGATCAGACTGCCTGCTTCATGTCTGAAACAATGGCCTCCCAGGAACTCCTCTACTGGCCTAACCATGTGGAAATGTCCTGGAGTGAGGCCGGGACTGTGTATTGGGGATGAGGTGATACCTCCCGGGTGTGTTCCTGTAATGCAGTGGTTCCCAAACTTTTTGCTGTGTGCACCCCTTTCTAATATTTGGTTCAAGCACCCCTTTGATTAAACTCCACATTTTCTGACTACAATAACAAAATACACATATTTTCTGTATATTAGAAAATATTAAAACCCGAAACCAATGTAACTGTCGTTATATTTGCGTTTCTTACTTGACATTTTCTCACTTTCTAGCGTAGGCTTAATTCTCTTCATCAGTACATCTCTGCTGGTTTTCTCTGTTCCCATCTGCGCCTCTTCACCTCATTTGTTATCCTCCGAGTCCATATATTCAAGGCCGCTGCACATCTTCATAGAAGAGGCCGATGTAGATGGTTCATCCCTACTGTCACTTGACTTCTTTAAAGTGCCAGTTTTTAACCAGGTGTCCATTTTGATGAATTTAGTAAGCGAAAAAAAATTACGAATGAATCACTTAGCGCCTAATGTGAAATTGTGACGCAGACGTGAAACCGCATAGGTTGTAAATTACAATTTGTAATGTGATTTTCTTTTTTTTCTTTCTCTCAGTGAATTTATTTTCTCTCAAAAATATGACATGTTACATGTAAGTTTGCCCAAGATAAATACATAAAAATAATAAAATATATTTTTTTCCGCCATTACAAACATTCTCTCGTGCACCGCTGATGGTCAGACTGTGCACCCCTTGGGGTGCGTGCACCCCAGTTTGGGAACCGCTGCTGTAATGTGTACAATTGCCACGGACAGATGCATCTCTTCCACAAGATGGAAAAAGTTCTCTGTCGATTTTCAAGGATCAGGAGTTGAATGACCCAGTTGACTTACTGTAAACACCCTTGTAATAATGTTTTCTTCATTACCGATGTCTTATTATTAGAGTTTTGAGACAAAGGATTCATGCAGCCCATCAGTGACAGTTGTGTCAGTTGATTACGCACCTTCTTGGGTCTGTCAAAAAATTTTCAGCCTGCTCTGCTGACACCTTCCAAATGTAACATTCATGACACATCATCAGCAGAAGACTTGTAAGAGGAAGAAGAAAATGAAACATCCACATTTTGTGAAGTATGTGAAAAGGGTGGGAAATTCACTTTATATTACTTTACAGTACATAGAATTGTAAATAAATAAATAAATAAAAACTAAAAATATACAGTATGGACGACGCATAGAAATAGTGACGAAAGAGCTGTTTTGTGTGTTTTGGTTTGAACGTGAAGAAAAACTTGAACTTGTACAACAAGCAGTGAAGCAACAGAGAGTAGACATATCTCTGTTTGTAATTCTCCATTTGTCTCTGTCTCTCATATTCACACTTTATGAAATTACATTGCAGTGTAAATTCTAAGACCAACAATGCAGAATATGCCAAGCTGCCCGAAATCTGCAGTGCTCTATGAACTTCCATTAACCTTGCCTTAAATGCTTTTGGTATTTGAGTCACTAATAGCATGTGAATGCCTGACTCGTGAAGAGTTCAGATGTGTTAGTGAAGGTCAGCATGAAAGCATGCAGAGACACATGCTACATGTACTGTAAGCTGAAAGCTGTCACTTGATTGACAGGTACTCCATTTTAGTCCGTTGTGTCTGGGGCCTCAATAGCTATTTCAGTCATTTCTGCACACACACACACACACACACACACACACACACACACACACACACACACACACACACACACACGAACACACACACTTTTCTTAGTGTCCTTGTGCCGTATTTAGAATTGGCACCCTAGGTCCAGTAATTACATTAATGTTGTATGTGGTTAGTCAGGCATGGTCTTAAGTAAAACATCTGGCCTTGCCATTCAGATTATGCAAATCCCATGCATGTAGTTCCATGGTTGCCAAATTATTGCCATGATGCCTGAGAGAGAGAGAAAGTAATAACATTTCTTCTTTGCTCTCAATTGTAATATAATGTAAAGCCAGAGACTGTATGTGTTCATACTGTTTGGTATATCACTTCAGGGTTATGGAATTTGTACCACTTCTTCTAGGGAAAGTCAGATGAAGAAGAATATTCAACATACACTTCAGCATTCTAAGAGCTACGTTCCTGGTGGAATTATGTCATTTCTGATATAATTGCTTTCAACAGACGAAGTGGTAAACTGGACATGTTTTGTTAGACAGCTAGACAGCTAATCCGAGCGAGTGATATATACGTTTCCTTTATGTCTCTATGTTGATTGCTCTAAAGCTAATGCTTACAGTATACAGTATGTACAGTATAGCATTTACTGTATGTCATGAAAGACATCCCCCACATGTACTGTACTCTTTTAAGAAAGTAGGGTTCACTGAGTATCTTTGAATACTCAAACATAGAAACACTGACATCAACAAGTAGAAAATTGTGCAAATAATTTTAAAACAACAATCTTTTAAAAAATTCCTTATTTGTAAGAACAACTGTTTGCAATATTTGACTGTGCTGTTACTATTCTTAAAAATCTTAGTGCACCTAGATACCTAGACTTTTTGGGGATTTTTTTTTGGTGCAATGCTTCATTGTCTGGTCAACAAGTTTGTTCAAGTTTACAATATATGTTTAATAAAAAGAATAAAAAAAATTCACTTCATTGTATCAAACATTGACTTAAAAACCGAGGGACGTACTGAACTGCAACTTTTGAACTGCAAATCGTTTCACCCCTGATATGATTGATACGATAGCAAGCACTCACATAATCTAGTCTTTCATTACATGAATATGTGTATATTGTACGGTAAGTCATATTGTAATATTGCAAGTAATAGTATACGGTTGTGTAATATTGTAATAGAATATTTTTATCACAACAGCCAATGCTAATTTCTTTACTTCACAAGAAATTTAATTGCTATAATTATTATCTACTTGTCATACTGTAGATACAAGTTTGTCAGAAATTAGCAATAGTGTATAGCTACAAAACGAGAAACTAGAAAAAATGTATGCCTCTCGATATTGAAATGTGTTAGTTAATGGGTGCAACAAAAACACTATTACTCACTCAGACTTTATGCTATGTACTGTATATAACCTCTATATTCTCTCTATATAAAACCTCTATATCAGGGGTACTCAAATATAAATTTGAAAGGTCCACTTACCAAATTTCTATTCAGTCCGAGGTCCGGAAAAATTACAGTCCAATTTCAAATAGAGAACTACAAAAAAAGTCAAACCCAAAATTTTCGAACAATACCCAAAAATGACATGGTAGAACTTTTAGTGTGAAAGGTGACATCATCTTTGTGCCACCAGTTGTTTGAACTTGGGCATAAAAGGTGTGAGGACCAAGTGGAGGCACTGATGTAAATATTCATTGGTGATGGAGCTGCGATATGTGTTTTTCACCGTGCTCATAGTTGAAACGGCAGATTCACAACAGTACATTGAGGAAAACATTGTGAGAATTTGATGGGCCATTTTCTGCAGGACAGGAACACCTGCTGCAGTAACCATCTAAGGTGAGAAGGTGACCACGTTTAATTGCTAGATTAAGCACATTGGTTTTCTGCATCCCACGAATGCATATTTTTCTGTCCACTCACTCTTAAATTCGCTGTTTTCAAAATCAACTTATATCAATGGCCAGCTTTGAACAGGCCATTAGGATATTAAGGACATACCACGAGTCGTTCATTCTTTTGAATCTACTGCACCACATAGTGCCTATGGGAGTCACGTGACAAAGGACCGAACAACTCGGGACTTGACGATTCGTTGAGAACCGTTTAATACATAGCCTACGGAGGATTTGCGATGATTTGCGCATGCGCGCCCAGTAGAAAACGAATCACTCTCGGAGACGACTCATTCTTCTGAGTCACGTTAAAGATTCGTTCAAAAAGAAAGAATCGTTCATGAACAACCCATCACTAGAAGACTCAAAGATATATCGCGCGGAAACACAGTTGCGCACGTCATTGTGAACTTATTTGGATTATGATTAAATTAGCATGTTTGTTTTGGCGTCGGTCCAGATTTATCCGTATTTGGGTCCGGATGCAGACCGGAGTCCGCCTATTGAGTTCCCCGGCTCTATATAGTCTATATGTAGGCGGTACAGTGGTGTAGTGGCGGGTTCAATTTTCGGCCAAGAGTGTGTGCATGGAGTTTGCATGTTCTCCCCGTGCTTGGTGGGTTTCCTCCGGGTACTCTGGTTTCCTCCCACAGTCCAAAGATATGCAGGTTAGGCTAATTGCCGTTTCCATATTGCCCGTAGTGTGTGAGTAGTGTAAGAATTTGTTATTAGTGCCAGTAGTAGTGCCACTGTACCACTTTACATGGCAGAGAAAACAGACATTCTTGTTCTATAGTGATTTCACCTACTTTGTTCCCAGCTTTACCATGGTGTCGTGAATAGTGTTTTTGCCTTACAGTATAACTCCTGGGTCCCCGCCTCAATTCTGTCTTCACTGGTTCTCAAGTTTTGTCCTTCTTTTCTCAAGAACTTGGCTAAGATAAATTACCTCTAGCTATGTATGAATGTTGTGTATACAGGTATGGTGCCTTGTGAAAGGCTGGTGTCCCCTAATCAGTGTGTGTCTTGCTCACTCAGTACTCCCTGAGCCACTCCAACTCCACCAAGAATAAAGTTGATAATGGTGTAATAGATAGGTGAACTACGTATATTATTGAGCAAATTAGCTATATTTGGTGAATATGAAACAAGCGTTTTATTTCCACTTTATCCAAGCATTATAAGGTTGTGATCAAAAGAATTAGCTCAATGTATTTTAGTTTAAAAATAGGTGCAATGAGTTTCTAGTCAATTATATGTTGGCGAGGGATTGATTTTTTTGTTTATACAGTGCATGTTTCCCATTGGCTTAGTGCCATTTATCAGCAGGACATAAAATACATAACTGGTTGACGGCTTCACCTCTGCTCCACTCTTTCTTTTCTTTTCTAGAGACAGGAAGTCCAGAACACATGGAGGCCAGGCGTAGTAGTTAAGAGCCATTGTTCCTGCACTGTCAATGACAGCTTCACTCAACACAGAGGTAGAAAAAGGACATCTCTGTGACCCCATTACTCTTCCAGCACACAGCGTCACCCTCCTGTCCAAATCCCATAAACACTTTTGTTCATCAACACAACACATGGAGTGATAATAATTTATTCGAAAATTTAGACCAAAATGTAAAATGTCTCATATAACTGAGACTTTGTATATATCTTAAGCTCTCTTATTTTTCACTGTGATTTCAGACGTTGGTGAGTGAATTATGCAAGAAAAACTAAAGTAGCCCTTAAAGCTCTGAGCATTTTAGTCATTATTGGATTTGCTGTTTGTTTGTTTTTTAACAAACATATTTAGGGCTCAGTATTGTGCAGTATAGAATGACATATTCTTTTTTCAGCACAAAATAGGCAATATGATGAATATACTGAGTTTCAGTTCATTTTAACCAACTACCCAAACATGACTAAGCAATAAATAGCACAGATACACTCACACACTCACTAATCATCAATACCGCTTTATTTTGTATAAAGGGTCATGGGGGGCCTGGAGCCTAATCCAGGAGACTTGCAAAGTACGCACACACACACACACACACACACACACACACACACAGTGGGCAATTTGGGAACACCAATAAGCCTAATCTGCACGTCTTTGGACTTCTTCATGCACACAGAAGAAGACGAAATCAGCACCAAGAAGCCACCATGCCGCCAGAACATAATTCTTCTTGATATTTTCGGTTGTTTCTATAACCCCTCCCCACAAAAACAAATTCATATTCTCATGTTTTATATGCTACATTTTCCCCATGCAATGTCTGAAGCCTCCCTGTTAACACACACTGGCACAGGCTTCCATATAGGCACATATTACACTCTAAAAAAAAAAAAAAAAAAGCATTTCGAAGCTCAGCTTGTGCAGTAAAATCAAAACCATAAAACTAAAAGGAAATTTAAATCAAAACTGTATGAAATGCTATATGATATGACTATATAAAAGTCACAAATTCTGTAATTTGATGTAAAGCCAAGAACTCCATGTTACCCTGCCTGTTTTTTATTTTTTATTTTTATTTTTTTTAATAACATTTGATAATGCTACTCTACATCTTTATATCACTGTAATCAAGCCTACTTTTTCAATTGTGTGATTTATTATGCTAGTAGTTGCTTATCTTCAGCGAAGCATATCTCAGCCCTACCTGATGGTGACTTGCTGCTGGCAAACGTCTTGCCTTGAATAAATAAAAATTCATAGTGTACACTCTAAGAGCATGCTGAGGTTTTATCAGTGTTTTCATGAATGTTTACCTTAAACTAGACTGATTATAGATTGTTGAGCGGGTCTTTGCAGAATCTTTATAGTGCTTTATAGTCTGGAGCAGAGGGAAATATGTGGTGATGTTCAACTTCGGTTGTAAAATGCTTGTGTGTGTGTGTGTGTGTGTGTGTGTGTGTGTATGCGAATACATTTGTTGATAATTAAAAAGTAATTGAGTAAGTTATGGACAGAAACTATTGCTTATTATTTTTCCAACAACGGTCATGCTGTATGAAGTGAAACTTTCCGCATTATTCAGCTTATTATTAAGTTATTCATCAGAAGCAGTACGACTCACAATTCAGTTAAACTAGTAGCACAAGCGTATGTAATTATGTCCTTGGTACTTTAAAAGTTAAAACTTAACCTTTTGTTTGGTTTAAAACTCTACGGGAACTTTTAAACTTGAAATCTTTCCTGATCCTGATTCCCCCCTCCCTTTTGCTCTCTGTTTTTCTTTCTCTGTTGCTGAGTGGCAGACGTGACCCAGTATGACCCCTGAGTGCTATGTTCGTGTGCTCTGCTTTGCTGTTAGTGCTGATGTCAGCATCTTACAGGCAGATTTTAGTGTGCGCCCTCTGTAACAGAGTGCAGCAATTTAAAGGCACAGTACTGTTTTTAGCAACAATTTTTTTTTTTTTTTTTTTTAGATTCAGCTAACTTCTGTAATCTAGTTAGGAGGATTGTACAAATAGCACTGGAAAAGA
This sequence comes from Channallabes apus, assembly GCA_030522415.1. Taxonomy (NCBI): domain Eukaryota; kingdom Metazoa; phylum Chordata; class Actinopteri; order Siluriformes; family Clariidae; genus Channallabes; species Channallabes apus. Next base: position 9,917,002 of record CM060116.1, read on the forward strand.
GGAAACATTGAAAATGTTGTTTACTTATTTACTAGTTTCGGAAACGTCTTATTAACATCTTTATATCCTTTTACCAATGAGATATACTGTACATCTTTGTGCATTATTATTATTCTTATTATTATTATTACTCATAATGCAATAATAATTCAGATGACGTTAGATGAAACGGTGTAGAAAGAGCGACAAGGGGCAGTGGTGGCTCAGAGGGCTAAGGCACTGAGTTACTGATCGGAAGATCGGCGGTTCGATCCCCAGCTCCACCAGGTTGCCACTGTTGGGCCCTTGAGCAAGGCCCTTAACCTTAACTGCTCCAGGGGTGCTGTACTGTACCATGGCTGACCCTGCGCTCTGACCCCAGTTATGCTGGGATATGTGAAGAAGGAATTTCACTGTGCTGTAATATATATGTGACAAATAAAGGCTTAACTTAATAAGCATTGCTGTATTGAGTCACAGTTTTAAACATTTTATTCAGCTTATCGTTATATTTACCAGCCTGGAACATTCACTCACTCATCGTCTATACTACATTACCCTGTATTCAGGGTCTCAGGGGAACCTATCCCTGGAGGCTTAGGGCACGAGGCGGGGTACACCCTGGACAGGGTGCCAATCCATCACAAGGGACACACACACATGCATACACTTTGGGAAACTTGGGAACGCCAAATTGCCTAATCTGCAGATCTTTGGACTGTGGGAGGAAAGCGGAGCACCTGGAAGACACAGAGACGGGACTCTGGAGGTGCATGGCGACAATGCTAACCACTACACCACCATGTCACCATTCTCTTTGTTGAATTTATTCAGGCAACACGGTGGTTTAGTGGTTAGCACTGTCAACTCACATCTCCAGGGTCTGAGTTCAATTCCCACCTCGGGTCTGTGTACATGGATTTTGCATGTTCTCCCCATGCTTGGTGGGTTTCCTTTGGGTACTCTGGTTTCTTTCTTTAGTCCAATGACATGCAGACTATGTGTTTTCAAATGGGAGAAAACTGGGGTACCCAGAGACAATCCAACAAACTCTGGGAGAACATCCAAACTCCATGCAAAACGACCCATGGTGGTAATCAAACCCAGACTCTGAAGGTGCAGCATTGACAATGCTGAGTTCAACAGTGTTGAATTCAGCTCATGATGGCATGAAAAACAGCAGTAGTGGGATCCAAAGGAAAAATCACACACAAAAAAAATACGTAACTAAATTATTCATGAAATGGTGCAACGTGTTATTCAGTAGTGCCTTTTACTGCTTGGAGGATTTGTCAGCAGGATGTCCTCAGTTCCCTCTGTGAAAATGTGTATGGTCGTATCTTATGAAACCCACAGTCTCTCTTTATAATCTCTCACGCTCACAGACACACCAGACACTTGTCGTGACAGACATGTGGAGGTGAATAAATTTTTTTCTGTGTAATAATGAGTCAGCTTCTTTTTTTAATTCTAAAAAAATGCCAGCACATTCATATGTGAGAAAATAAAAGAGTAAGGGTGTGAATTCATGAGTTGATGTATGTGAAGTATGTAGAAATGAAGATGTTGTATTAAAAAAAAGAGGGAAAAAAAACTCATGACGTACATGTGGTTTTAACTTCTCTATTGAGTTTGCATGCGATGTGCATCTCTGTCTAACACCTTTTACCCACCAATCGCTGCAGTGGATTTGTGATGGAATATAATGTAAGTGTGTGGGTAAGTTTGCTAGAGTCTGTAAGAGAAAGTACCACATGTCAGTTTGTGGTCACGACTGTGGTTGACAACAGCAGCGAATATCAGACAGGGTGGGACATACATTTAGGATATGATTAAAACATTTCTGTAAACAACACACACATGCACGCACACACACGTGGGCAAATTCAGTTTCAGTAAAAGAATACTGAGGTTCTTGATAGAAACTCATGTGATGTTTTGCCTTAACTTATGAGAATGAAAGTGCTGAGCTGTTTTGACCCTTCCCAAGCACCTCTGAAAAAAAAACCTGCAGTTCAGACATTTGATTTGTTCTCATATCACACAAGAGTAAATTCCCATGTAAACACACAGTCACAAGAACCACTTGTTCTCTGCACCTGATAATACTTTATAAGCTGCTGGATAGGCAGCATAAAATGACTTGTATGAACAGCTGTGTTAGAGACGTCACCACCTTCGTCCCAAACCATGCTATTCTCTAATGCCTCTCCAGAAGCCACATGAAAGGATTTTTAACTCTCTGGTGCACTTTAGTTGAGTACAGTGTGTTACATGCTGACATAAGTGATGGAAGTGATATGTGAGGAAAACACAACAAATAAATGCCTTTCGTACCTTTTCTGTGTAATCAGACAATTAATTATATATATATATTCTATTTGAAATGATTTTGGATTTTTTCCTGATTTTCTCCCTAATGTCCAATTCCTCCCCGTCACTAGGGGGCTCCCTCATTAAGGCTACTAGTACCACTCATTCAGGAGGGCCGAAGACCCTCCCGTTCGGAGGAAACACGTGACGGCCAGCCGTCCGCATCTTTTCGAACTGCTCGCTCACGCACCGTTGGGCGCGGCGTAACACACTCGGAGGACAGCGCTATCCGCTCCTTCCGCTTGCATGAGATCACAGACGCCCCTGATTGGCTGTAGAGCCGTGATTAATGTGGGAGCATGAAGTAGCTCTCATCCCTCCCCTCTGAGAGAGCTCGGCCAATCAGCTCTCAATCTTTACCACTGCGCCACTCAGAGGCCCCATTCATTATAGTTTTTAATGTAACATCTTTTTTGTGAAAACTTAATGAACTGTTCACTGATAGAAGTGCAAAACTAAAGCTCTCATAACAATTGTGATCCTAAGCTTGACCACCTTCATGATACTATTGGTATAGCAGCTCTGGATCTTTGTCTGCATTTCTTGTGCATATTCGAGTACTAACCAGAATGGGTAAGGCTGTTCTTCCCACGCCTCTTTTGTCATGTTGAGTAGCCCTCATGGTCTCCTCCGAAACAGAAGTTCGAACAGAGTAAATCCAGTGGACACTTGGGGTGTCTCTCGAAAAGCAAAGAGCTTGTAGGTTAAAAGCTCTGGCCACCCTCCTGAACATCCTGTTTAGTGTCTGGTTGAAGCGCTCCACTAATTCGTCTGTTTGTAGATGGTAGACTGACGTGCAGAGACACTTCACCTGTAACAGCTGGCACAGATCACCCATTTGTTTAAAAAGAAGGGCGTACCTTTCGCAAGGAGTTCCTTCCTTCCCCATCTGGCAAGTGGGATGAGGGAAGCTGGGGCTGGTTTTCTTGGGGAGGTTTTCTGGCATTCAGGGCACATTGGTCAGAAGTTTTCCACATAAGCGTCCAACCCATACCAGTGGTCTCGGATCTTTTTAATGATTTTACTGACCAGTGGCCACCAAAGGGATGGGAATGAGCAAGGTGCATTACAGTGTCTACTTTACCTTGAGGAACCACTAAAAGTTTGTTTGGTTCGTTTGCTTAATTTTACTGTAGTAGAGCAGCTCGGTGGGCATGGGTTCGTCGGTTGGCGGTTCGGGTTTCAGTGGTTTCTCCATTCTCTGGCTCATTAGAAGGGTGGGGGCGGGGGGGCTGCTCTCCAGACGGGATCACAGAGAGAGAGTAGATACTGCACATTGTTACATCTGTGGACTCCCATACTGATGTTGGGGTGCGCATGCCCATGCTGGTGGTTTAGAGCCCTTGAGTGATCTGTTTCAGCACTATGTTTTGTTGTATGTGTAACAACGCGGGTCATACGAGTAGCAGAATCAGGCATAAATTGTTCAGAACGGGCAGATCCGCTGGCTCCTACCACACGGAGTTCTGGACAGGCAAAGGCGTGGCCATATATACACACATGGTTGCCAGGCAATGCCGCAATCTGTTTGAACCTATATTAGGGTCCTGAAGCCTCAGCACTTCATGGGATCATTTAGGTAGGTATTAGGGCCAAAGACCAAAAGAAAAAGAAAAGACAAAAAGAAAGAGAGAAAGAAAAATAAAAGAAAGAAAGACAAAGTGTGCTGTTCAGAGACAGAGGCAAAGTCCCAGCCTCTGCCTGTCTAAGACACCGGCAAGAGAGACAGAGAGAGAGAAAGAGAGAGAGAATGGGCAAGAGAGAGAGCGGCATGCATCAGTCCAGCGTGCGTGCTCAGATTAAGTAAATAGTGCACAGCAATAAAAAATATAACTCTCTCTCTCACAAGTCCTCGGTAAGGGCATAAGCCATTAGATGATCTAAAGTTTTGTTTTAATTTCCAGAGCCCCGTCCATTCTCGTGTAGACGGCGGAGCTCTGTTTATTTTTGCGTTATCAGGTTTCTTTTGTTTCCTTTCAATTTCCCTAATAAATAAATTCCGAAGGTCTTCCCATGCCTGTCATAAGCACTCTCACAAACTCCTGTTTCATTCACCCTCTAAAGCCCTGGGTCAGGGCTCTTAAAACATTCCAACATCTCGTGGTGCGGCTCTCCAATCCGCACCACGTAACAGTGATGACTTGGTCCGGGGCAGATGGTGCCCCCTGGCCTGTGTCAGATGCCTGTATCCTCCACCAATCTAAAGCCTTCAATAGCGGGGCACAGACACAGCCACAGAGATGGTAATCTTCTGAGATGGCTTTTCACAAGGTTTAGTAGTGCAGTGTCCAGTGTTCTTAATGCTTCAGCACCAAGACATTTTTTGGACAATTTCATGCCCCCAACATTGTGGGAACAGTTTGGGGATTTCCCTTTCCTGTTACAACATGGCTGCACACCTGACCTCAACCTGATAGAAGACTTTTGGGATGAATTAGGATGGAGAATGTTATCCAGGTATTCTTGTCCAACATCTGACTGGAAGAATTCTGGAAGAATGGTCAAAGGTTCCCATAAACACACTCCCAAAGCCTTTCCAGAAGAGTTGAAACTGTTATAGCTGCAAAGGGTGGGCCAACATCATATTAAACCCTATGGATTAAGAATCGGAAGTTTATATGCATTTATAAAGAATAAATTGCCTGTGTATGCAGATGTAATCATCATCATCATAATGACGCATTTTATTTATATAGGCATATTTCTAGTCACCCAAGGTCACCATCAAAAAGTCATGCAAGCAATAAATAATTATTGTCAAGTAATAAATAACAGTGAAACAAAATAAAGTAAAACAAGCTACTGAGTATCGCTTAAAAACAAATAATGTCATATGGAGATTTGAGTGCAGCCTTATTATGTGGGATAAGTGGTTTTGTATAAATTGGTCTTCAGATGTGATTTGAATGTGGTTGGTGAGTCTATATTAGGGATGCTTTCTGGCATAGAATTCCAGAGACGAGGAGTACAGTAGTGTGGCAGATGGGCAGCTGTTGTAAAGAGAAACCTTGATGAGGAAGAATGAAGAGTGAGAGGGGGGTGTACAACTGGATGAGCTCTCATAGATAAGGAGGAGCAAAGATATAGAGTGCTTTAAAAGTGATCAGAAGAATGTTAAACTCTATACAGTATTTGATAGGGAGCCAGTGGAGTTGTTGAAGGATGAGGGTGATGTGATGCATAATGTGTATTCAAGTTGATTCGGGCAGAGTTCTGGATTAGTTGAAGTTTATGGAGGAGATTTAGTAGACCAAATAGAAGTAATTTACATTAATCAGTGTGGAACGGCACCCAATGCATGTATAAGAGTGGCAAGCCGTTTGTGGGGTGAGCAATGGGCAGAGATGAGAACAATGTGCAGGCAACAATGCACAAGGTAACAATGTGCAGACACTGTTAACATGGGACATAATATCTGTCAAAGTGCAGAGTGCCATCAAAGATAAGGAAGACACTTAGGAACCAACACTGTTGGATTTAGACAAAGTAGATTGTGACCCTATGAGGAGACCCTCATTATTTAGTTGCAGGAAAACCAAGTGTTTTGTAACGACGTGGGTCTCATAGCTGCGCAAAAATACTTGCTACCCTGCGGAGTTCTGAACAGGCAGAGACACGGTCATTTACACATGAGGTTGCAATCAGCCTGGTAATCAGCTTCATGTCTATTTAAGGGTCCTGATACCTCCGCACTTTGTGCGATCATTAGGTAGCACCGGTAAGGTATCAGGATCAAGACAAATACAAAGACATCGTGCAGCAAGCAATGGCAAAGGGCAGGTGAGAGATTTAACTGATTTAAGAGATTTAAGATTAAGCTCCTTTAAGCATGCGCTCTCAGGTTAAGTATAAAAGAATAAAAAAGACACAACTCTCTCATAATTCCTGGGGCATAGGCCCCGAGAGGATATATGTTTTTTATTTTTAGTTTCCAGAGCCCTGTCCGGTCTCGCGCAGATAGCAGAGCTCTGTTCATTTTGAGTTTTCAGTTTCCTTTCATTAATTAATAATCTCACACTATCTCCAAACTGGAGGGTCTTCCCGTGCATGTCATAAGCACTCTTCCAAACTCCTGTTTCATTCACCCCCTCCGAAGCCCTTATAAACCTTATTACATCAGAACCGCACCACATATAGTAACGTTTTTTTTTTTTAACAATTGGTGTCATTATGGCGAGTATGGACATGTTTTGCAAATGCTTTTTCCAGGATTTTTTAAATGAAAGGAAGATTTGATATTCTACAGAAATTGTTGAGATTATTAGGGTTAGTTACGATGGCCCTGAAGTGCAAAACAAATTAACAAAACCCAAAACAAAATAACAAATTCAAAACCAAATTAACAAAATGGAAAACAAAATAACTAATTAAAAAACAATATATCAAAACCCAAAACAAAATAACAAAACCCAAAACTATTTTTTTTTTGTTTTGTTATTTTGTTTTCAGATTTGTTCATTTGGTTTTGAATCTGTTAATTTGTATTGCACTTCTCGGCCAGTCAGATATAAACCGGAAAAGGTAGGTATAGTTTGCGAATGGAATTCTTACCGCTGATTGGACGAGCCATCTGTCACTCAAGGTATATAGGAAGTACTGTAGTAGCGGTAAATTCGTGTGTGTATGAATGTGCAAACATTATTGTGGTTTCAAATATAGCGTTCTTACGGTGGCCCTGAAGTCGGTTTTGTTAATTTGTTTTGCACTTCACAGCCATCATAGTTTAAAGTGAAGCAGAACACACGAGAAACAAAGATAGAGAAACAAGTTTACTTCCTGTATATCTTGAGTGAGAGATGTCTCGTCCAATCAGCGGTAAGCATTTCATTCCCAAATTATACCTACCTTTTCCGGTTTGTATCGGACTGGCCGAGAAGTGCAATACAAATTAACAGATTCAAAACCAAATGAACAAATCTGAAAACAATTTGTTAATTTGGTTTTTGAATTTGTTAATTTGTTTTGCACTTCATGGCCACAGTAGTTAATGCTGGGTTTTTAACGAATAGGAGTTATTGAAGCTGTTTTAAAAGAGACGATGGAGCAATGCAGGAAATGAGAGAGGACTGAATAATAGCAGTCCTCTAACTACATAAAAGTATGTAAAAGACAACAAATAAAGCAGCAGTCCAAAGTAGTTATTATTCTTTCTTTATTTATTTATTTATTTACTTTTATTTGTGACTAAATTAGATTGAGCAGTACGTGTATAATAAATGATATAAATATTTCAGTATATTGCACAGGGGTAAGCCTTAGTCCTTGGAGGTATGTAAGTGAACGTAGTGCCCCTAGATGTATTGCAACATGTTCCAAAGTGACAGCAACATGTGAAGAGAAATTCTACAAGTTTCCTTGAGCTGTCGGTAAGGTGACCAGTATGTGGGAGGTAGTGGAGACACAAATGTAAGAGTGCTAGAAGGAGTAATGACAAATGACTGGATTACAGTTTATTTCTGGTGGCCTGCAGGTAGAAACTTCAGCCTGTTCATTCTGCACTGCATGTTGCCTGATGGCATTAAACAACATGGGTGCTACAGTAGGTGATTGGGATGGACTGCAGTAATTTTGTGAATCTTTGATTGAACATATGGGAACTGAGTCAAAATAATTATAGGTTATAAAAATTTTTTTTTGCATGTTAGTGAAATTACTTTCATTTTAGGTTGACTCTTAAAAAAAACCGCCTACCCTGTGGATCTTTTTGGCAAGCATTCTATCTTTAATCTAATGTGAGTAAGTAAGCAAGCTCTAAGGAACATCGTTTTGCCCATACTCGGAAACTGTTGTTTATAGTTGATAAGTAATTTTGTGCGATTTTGGAGCTGTGGTTAGGGTGGGAATTTTATAGAAAAATTTGCCAATCGTGGTTGCCAGCTTGTAGTCTTTGCATTTAAAACACTGTATTGAAGCAAAATGTCTCAATGACTCAGTGTGAAACTTCACTTCACAAGCTTTCTAAAACTACTGCCTTTGACACTTTATCGCCTTGTACTGTATGTTGCAGCTACTGTAGGTCCTGGGGACGATTTTCAAGTGACGTATGGGTGTTGGTTCAGATGTGATTACACCGTATAAATCTGACTGCTCTTTCACAATGCTGTTGCAGCATTGTTTATCTATTCTTATCTCTTGATGTCTGTTTGCATTTTAAGTCAAAGTCAAGTCAAAGTCAAAGTCAACTTTATTGTCAATTCTGCTACATGTACAGTGCATACATATAGAGAATCGAAATTACGTTACTCTCGCCCTATTTACAAATAACACTGAAGAGGTTAAAAAAAAAAAAAAAAAAAAAAAGACTTAAATAACACAAACTTAGAAAGGCAACAGAGGTGAGGTAATTTAGTTACTATCCTGCAAAAAGGGACAGTTAACAACACAGAAGGCAGTTATGGAGAGAAACGGTACAGTGCAATTGGAATAGTGCAAGTGTGCTTATTTTAGTTGAAAAGAAAGTGACAAGTGACAACATAATGAGCTATATGAATCAGTAAACAAAATGGGAAATAAATCCAGTGAGAACAAGGAATGTTTTTTTTTTTTTTTTTTTTTTTCCTTTTTTTCCCCACCGGTTTGAGGTAGTGAAAGTACCAATGGTGCCTGGAGCACAAAGTGACAGGTGCAAGTGTATGTGTGAGTGGGTGAGTGTGTGAGTTATTGTGAGTGTTGTGTGTCTGAGAGCGCGTGTGTGAGTGAGTGTGTGTGAGGTTTTTGTGAGTGTTTGTCTGAGAGCGTGTGTGTGTGTGTGTGTGTGTGTGTGTGTGTGTGTGTGTGTGTGTGTGTGTGTGTGTGTGTGAGAGAGTGAGTGTGTGCGAGTGTGTGTGAAAGATGAAGGAGTCAGAGTATGACGGTTGGAGAGACCGAGGAGCACAGGGGAGGCAGAGCTGGAAGAGAGTTGAGCCTCCTGATCGCCTGATGGATGAAGCTGTTCTTCAGTCTGCTTGTCCTGGCTTGGAGACTCCTTAGTCTCCTCCCTGATGGTAGCAGACTAAAGAAGCTCCGAGACGGGTGGGTAGGGTCACGGGCAATGTTGATTGCTTTTCGTGTGAGGCGGGTGTTGTAAATGTCCAGGAGGGGGGGGAGAGAGACACCAACGATCTTCTCAGCTGCTCTCACTATGCGCTGGAGAGTTTTCTGGCAGGACGCATTGCAGGCGCCGTACCACACAGTGATGCAGCTGGTAATTAGTTGTTTATTCTCTTTTTAATCTAGTAAATCTACGATCTGTTCAAATGCTGCTCTGGGCATTGCCACGTCTATCCTTATATGCTCTGGCGAAAATGCATTGTTTATTAATAAGACTTCTTCATAAGTTGTATTTGAATCAATATCACAATATCACTAAAATGTGTCTTTGAGACTTCATAATTTTCAACTTTCAATTTAAATTCATATTAGTTTTTATTAGAAATTAATGTTGGCCAAATTAATGTTAGCATTAATGAGCACATGGTGGACCTTAAGTTAGTAAAGCAAATCACTGTTAAAGGTGACTGTGCTGTTTATGACATATATTTTTAATTTCTAACAAGCTTTTTTAGATTCATTAATCTTTCACTATAACAGGGTGGACATATAAAGCTATAAAATATCAAACTACAAACACAAAAAAATAAAGTGTAATTACAGGAGGTTTTTTTTTACCACCCATTGTCTACACTGCTTTATCCTGTACACGGAGCCACGGAGGGCCAGGAGTCTATCCCAGGAGACTTAGAGCATGAGGTGGGGTACACCCTGTACAGAAGGCCAATCCATTGCAGGGCTCACACACATACACAAACCTACATGATCATTTACACACTACAGGCAATTTTTAAAATGCCATTTATTGTAACCTGCATGTCTTTGGAATGTGGGAGGAAACTGGATTACCCAGAGGAAACATACCAAGCACAGGAAGAATATGCAACCTCCATGTACACAGACCCGAGGCAGGAATTGAACCCTGGAGGTGCAAGGCAACAGTGCTAACCACTAAGCCACCATGCCGCCCTTGTACAAACTTTTTTTTAATTATTAATATGAAAAGGCAATATAAAAAATTTTAATTCATTGTTTAAGTAAAGAATTTGCTGAGTAAAATGAGAACATATGAATTTTAATTTTAGGTCAATTAATCACTTATTGCACTCTCTGAATTTTTCAGAGCAGCATGTAGGAAAATTCTTTTAAATGTGGGATGACAAATTTGTACACACACAGACAAACAAATCCTATAAAATTATGGAAACCTGTGTACATATTTGTTCCTTCATATTTAAAAAAGCAATACAATACTCAGCCTAACTGTATTTACCTTGCACTACTCATAAATACTACTATACAGACACTGTAAATAGAATTGCACTACCCATAATTGCTGCTCATAACTCTCTTCTGTACATAAACTTAAACACTCAGGACCGCACTAATCATAATATCTTGCACATATTGTATATGGTATAAAATGACCTACCTCATTCCACTTTCAATAACAAGTTTGCACACATGTATATAACCTTCATAACTGCAATATTATAACCATGGTATACACTATGTTTCTTTATGGCAACCATCTATAATAATTGCCCACATTGTACATAACCCTTCTCTGTGTATTATTTACATATGCATTTACATATGCTATACATCTTCCTTCATTGCACAGTTTACAGGTCCTTCTCAAAAAATTTGCATATTGTGATAAAGTTCATTATTTTCTGTAATGTACTGATAAACATTAGACTTTCATATGTATTTTAGATTCATTACACACAACTGAAGTAGTTCAAGCCTTTTATTGTTTTAATATTGATGATTGTGGCATACAGCTCATGAAAACCCCAAATCCCTATCTCAAAAAATTAGCATATTTCATCCGACCAATAAAAGAAAAGTGTTTTTAATACAAAAAAAGTCAACCTTCAAATAATTATGTTCAGTTATGCACTCAATCCTTGGTCGGGAATCCTTTTGCAGATTCTTGTGTCTTGTGTCTCTCAACTTCCTCTTCACAATATCCCACAGATTCTCTATGGGGTTCAGGTCAGGAGAGTTGGCAGGCCAATTGAGCACAATAATACCATGGTCAGTAAACCATTTACCAGTGGTTTTGGCACTGTGAGCAGGTGCCAGGTCATGCTGAAAAATGAAATCTTAAACTCCATAAAGCTTTTCAGCAGATGGAAGCATGAAGAGCTCCAAAATCTCCTGATAGCTAGCTGCATTGACCCTGCCCTTGATAAAACACAGTGGACCAACACCAGCAGCTGACATGGCACCCCAGACCATCACTGACTGTGGGTACTTGACACTGGACTTCAGGCATTTTGGCATTTCCCTCTCCCCAGTCTTCCTCCAGACTCTGGCACCTTGATTTCCGAATGACATGCAAAATTTGCAACCTGTAGCCCATTTCCTGCACACGCCTGTACACGGTGGCTCTGGATGTTTCTACTCCAGACTCAGTCCACTGCTTCCGCAGGTCCCCCAAGGTCTGGAACCGGTCCTTCTCCACAATCTTCCTCAGGGCCCGGTCACCTCTTCTCGTTGTGCAGCGTTTTCTGCCACACTTTTTCCTTCCCACAGACTTCCCACTGAGGTGCCTTGATACAGCACTCTGGGAACAGCCTATTTGTTCAGAAGTTTCTTTCTGTGTCTTACCCTCTTGCTTGAGGGTGTCAATGACGGCCTTCTGGACAGCAGTCAGGTCGGCAGTCTTACCCATGATTGCGGTTTTGAGTAATGAACCAGGCTGGGAGTTTTTAAAAGCCTCAGGAATCTTTTGCAGGTGTTTAGAGTTAATTAGTTGATTCAGATGATTAGGTTAATAGCTCGTTTAGAGAACCTTTTCATGATATGCTAATTTTTTGAGATAGGAATTTTGGGATTTCATGAGCTGTATGCCACAATCATCAATATTAAAACAATAAAAGGCTTGAACTACTTCAGTTGTGTGTAATGAATCTAAAATATATGAAAGTCTAATGTTTATCAGTACATTACAGAAAATAATTAACTTTATCACAATATGCTAATTTTTTGAGAAGGACCTGTATATAACCCTTTCTGTGCACAGTTTACATATGTGTAGACTTTACATATGCAAATTATTTATCAAGGTATACTGTACAATATCTTCCTCATTGCATACATGTAAATCATTGCACTCATTGTACATAACAACTTCTCTGTATAATGTTTACATATGCAAATTCTTTATCACAGTATACAATACCTTGCTTATTGCAGCCACTTATAATCATTTGCTCATTTGCACTCATTGTGTTTACCTCCTTCACAGTATACTGTTTATACATGAAAATTATTCTGCAGTGTGAAAATACACTTCTGGTTAGATGCTAACTGTATTTTGTTGCCTTGTACCTACATCTGCAGTGACAATAAAATTTAATCTAATCTAATCTGATCTAAAATATTGTTTTGCAATTTTTGCCCATAGTGTGTGAATGTTCATGTTCAAGTTCAAGTAGGCTTTATTGTCACTTCCACCATATACAGTTAGTACACAGTGAAACGAAATAATGTTCCTCCAGGACCAAGGTGCAACATGCAACATAAATTACAACATAAATGAACAGAAAGACTAAACTAGCTAACTACAGTAAGAGGCCAAGTTAGCTGGCTAGCAGAGACAAGACAGATTGACCTAACATAAATTACAACTTAAATTAACAAAAACTAACTAGCTAAGGAAGACTATCTACAGGGTTTTTACAGACAACAGACAACATAAAGTGCACGTGCAAATGTGACGGTGCGACAACAGAACATAATAATAAGGTGTTGTGGTGATGAGTTGAGGTAGTGGAAAAACAGTAAACATTCCTTGACTTAAAGTAGCAGCAAGATTTAAGAAGTTAAGAAGTTAGTGCAAAAAGTAGTCCAGTAGTGAATATTGTGCAAAAGAGCATTTACTGGTTGGTGTGTACGATAGGTTTGGTAGTGTAGGTCAGTGTGTTTGCGCTTGTGTTGATTAGTCAGTCCAATCTCAATGTTCTGAGGTAGTTGAGTTAAGCTGAGTGATAATTTGATAATGGATGGGTGTGCCCGAATGCTTCGGTACCTTTTTCCAGATGGCAGGAGTGTGAAGTGTGTGTGAGAGGGGTGTGTCCGATCAGCCACAATGCTGGTGACTTTGCGGATGCAGCGTGTGGTGTAGATGTCCTCAATAGAGGGGAGAGAGACCCCGATGATCTTCTCTGCTGTTCTCACTATCCGCTGTAGGGTCTTGCGGTCCGATATGCCACAATTCCCAAACCAGACAGTGATGCAGCCGCTCAGGATGCTCTCGATAGTTCCTCTATAGAAGGTGGTCAGGATCGGTGGTGGAAGCTGGGCCTTTCTCAGTCTTTTTAAAAAGAAGAGACCCTGTTGGGCTTTCTTGTGTAGGGAGCTGGTGTTGAAGAACCAGCTGAGGTCCTTCTCCAGGTGGACGCCCAGGAATTTGGTGCTTTCGACAATCTCCACAGAGGAGCCGCCGATGCTCAGCGGAGAATGGTCGCCTCATGTCCTCCTAAGGTCAACAACCATCTCCTTTGTCTTGTCAACATTCAGAGACAGGTTGTTGTCTTTACACCAGTCCGTTAGCCTCTGCACTTCCTCTCTGTACGCTGCCTCGTCGTTCTTGCTAATGAGACCCACCACGGTCGTGTCATCATGATGTCAACTTAATGATGTGATTCGAACTGCGTGTTGCTACACAGTCGTGAGTCAGCAGTGTGAACAGCAGGGGACTGAGCACACAGCCTTGTGGGGCCCCAGTGCTCAGTGTGGTGGTGCTGGAGGTGCAGTTCCTGATCCGTACTGACTGAGGCCTTCCAGTCAGAAAATCCAGGATCCAGTTGCAGAGGGAGGTGTTCAGGCCCAACAGGTTCAGCTTCCCGATTAGTTGTTGGGGGATGACAGTGTTGAATGCTGAGCTGAAATCTATGTACAGCATTCGAATGTATGTGTCCTTCTTGTCCAAGTGTGAGAGGGCAAGATGAAGTGTAGTGGAGATGGCATCGTCCGTTGAGCGGTTAGTACGGTACGCAAATTGCAGTGGGTCCAGTGAGGGGGGCAGCAGGGTCTTTATGTGTCTTATGACGAGCCGCTCGAAGCACTTCATGATGATGGGTGTAAGTGCAACGGGACGGTAGTCATTGAGACAGGACAGAGAATACTTCTTGTAATATAAGACTGGCATTTCAGCAACGTTGGAAATTTTAGCAATGTTTGTTCTTTTCAGTCACTTAAAACAGTGTGAGGTTGTAATTCGAGAAGGACTGTTTCAGGTCTTTTTTTTTTCATAGCAGGTGTGTGCAAATGTTATTTTTAAGGCACACTAAGCATTTAAAGAGCTTTACACTCTTTGTAAAATGGATTATTATTTTTTTAAAATGTGCCCTACTTGGCATCTCAGAGGAAATTTCCTTACAAGACTGTAAATAGTGAAACAAAAATTTTAATGGCTTGACTCCTAACAAAAGGGGTAGAATATTTAGTAGTACACAAAAGCAAAGTGTATGTGAATTATTCTTTTTATTTATAATCAGCAAAAAATTTTAAGTTGTTTTGAATGGTATGCACACTTCAAAAGTGGAAGAACATCACTGGAATACCTTCAACAAGCTCATCTCCCAAAAATGTTGAAATGTTGTACAATTGTGCATGATGATCGTCAGACAACAATCCACAACACTGCTGCAAAGTTGGTGTGTCATATGGAAGCATCGAGGCAATCCTCATATGTGATTGGAACGTGTGTCGTGTTGCTGCCCAGTTCATCCCCAGGTTGCTGATCCAGGAGCAGAAGGCACCTTGCATTGAAGTCTGCCAAAAACTCCAGTGTGCCGCAAGTAACCTTGCCTTCATGTCGAGGCTCATTACTGGTGACGAAACTTGGTGTATGGGAATGAACGTAAGACAAAGCATCGGTCTTCACAGGGGAGTCTCCAGGACCAAAATTGACACTCATCATTTCCATGGCTGAAAAAGGTGAGATAGGTCTGCAGCTCGATCAAGTGCATACTCATCATCTTTCTCGTCATTCGTGACATTGTGCATCGAGAAGTCGAATATCATATTCTACTACCAGGTTTTAAATCAGCTGATGGAGGACATATGGCAAAAAATAGAGATAATCGTCCCATAGAAATAGCATAAATAATTCTGAAGCTTATAGACCAATACTTTCGCTTGGACTGAATCAAATGCTGTAAAACTGATTGGACAGCACTTTGTAGTACAGAGGGATAATGACTCATAACATACCACAAAACCTAAGGAAAATAAATATTTTTATTCACCATTTTTTGTTTATTGAACTCACAAACAACCTGCCAAAAGGCAAATGCGAAAGGCAAGGAAAGGCAGCACAAGGGACGAACGAAACTCAGCATTTGGTGATGTCCATGAGTTTCAGACTTCATATATACTTATATGATACTTATTATATACTTTTTAGGCAAGGGCAGTGGTGGCTCAATCGGTTAAGGCTGTGGGTTTCTGTGTTACTGATCGGAAGGTCGGGGGTTCGAACCCCAGCATCGGCAAGTTGCCACTGTTGAGCCCTTGAGCAAGGCCCTTAACCCTATCTGCTCCAGGGGCGCTGTAAGCTGGCTGACCCTGCGCTCTGACCCCAGTTTCCTAATTGGGATATGCGAAGAAGAAATTTCGCTGTGCTGTAAAAAGTACATGTGACAATAATTGAATATTCTTCTTCTTCTTCTTCTTGTGTAATGATTTATATAATTAATACTATTACTAGTATATTTCTGAGCCTGTATCCATGTAGTCAGCAGAGAGTGTGTGTATCCTGTATCCATACTCAACAGCAGAGAGTGATTCAGCATTAGGGAAGCTGCAAGCAAAAGTTGAGGCATCAGGATGGGTAAGGCAGGTCTGGAGGGCAGAAAGAGCCAGGGTCACTTGCATCATGGAGATAAACATTGGTAAAATGCTATATTATAAGAAAAATAACACTTCTGGGTGGCTCATTGGCACTGTTGCCTTGAACCTCCATGGTCCAGGTTCAGTTCATACCTCGGCATGTCAGAGTTTGCATGTTGTCCCCATGCTTGGTGGGTTTCCTCCACATACTCAGGTTTCCTCATACAGTTCACAGACATTCAAATTAGGCTAATTGGCATGCCCAAATTGCCTGTAGTGTCTGTGCATGTGTGTGTTAGTGTGTTTATGTGTGTGCGATGGATTGGCACCCTGACCAGGCTGTACACTGCATCATGCCCTACTGTAAGTCTGCTGGGATAAGCTCACAGGATAGGTACACAGGAAAAGGCGATAGACACAATGAGTGAGTGAGTAAAATACTTCTGGATGCGCTGTTATTGGAAAAAAAAATTCTTCATATTTTAAATATGTCACATCAGCAATATCATATTCCATCCTTCGATCTAGGAACATCTGTAGTCCAATAGGGACCGTGGAGGCAAATGGTGATTACTATTGTATTTATTCACATTTTGTTTTTTTGTGTGACCATGGTAGGACCTTCGGTCAACATTTACACACACAGAACGCAAACTAGTCTAAGCAGCATGTCTTTGTACTGTGGGAGGAAACTGGAGCACCCGAAGGAAACCCACCAAAGTACATGGAGAACATGCAAAGACCATGCACACAATCCCCAAGGCAACAGTGCTAACCACTACGCCACGGTGCCACCATAATCACATTGCTTCACCATGAATTTTTTTCCTATATAAAATAAAACATACCTATTATAGTTTATTCCATGCTTAATTAGTAGAGAATTAATAGCTATTTTTGGGGGAAAAATTGCATACAAGGTGATACTGTTTAATGCTGTTTGCTTTGTTTTAAGCTGTTAAAATCTGTAACTGACAGCAGAAGAAAATGTTGGTTTAGAGTTCCTTATACAATTCCTCCATTATTGCACCTTCTGAAAAGGTATCATTTTATCTTGTTTAAGTGACAAGAAAATGAAACAGTGTTCCATTCAGGGAGCAAGAGTGGATTGTTTTTCTGGCTTGTCTCCACACTCCGCTAATCGCACTGTATTAGTCTGTCAAGGAAAGTCAGACGCGAAAGCACTCTAAATGTATTGTTTTAAAATTGCATGAAAGCCCATTGAATGATTTTTTTTTTCTTTCAATAGTACAGTCCAAGCCCAAAGAAAACAGAGCTGTGCTTCCACACTGAACAAATAGGAGGACATGAGAAAGGAGGAGGGTGGTAAAGGGAGTGTGGCAATTCATTTGTAAGGTTTCCGTTTTGGGTGACTTGGAAAGTATAGGGCAGACAAAATGAAGGGATGTCAATTTGCCCTCATTTCCCGTTTGAGTGTTTACAGATCCCAGTGTTCAGCAGTATTATCTTAGTGTTATGAGCTTCTATAATTGCTAAATTGGTCTACATAAACAGGCTTATTGAAATCAAGCAGAGTAAAGAGTAAGAAAGAGAGAGAGAGAGAAAATGGAGCAGAGAGTGAGAGGTAAGCAAAATTGTTTGTCTTGGCACAAGCATCAGAAATATGATCCAAGGGCTGGGATGGGTTTAAACAATAACATAAACCCAACAGGGTCATTTCAGGATACACGGACAATATGTCTGCCTTAGGTCCGGTCTCCGTCTCTTTCTCTCCCTCCATCCCCCAACCTCTCTCTCTCTCTCTCTTGCTTTTTTTCTCTCTTGCTTTTTATCACACCAAATCAGATTAGAACATAGTGCAGTATTCGTTTTTGGAGAAAGAACTAGAAAAATTTTGAGGAAACACTTCAAAACCGTGTTAACATTTAAAGCAAGACTAGTACAGACGTTGCTTTTTTTCCTTCACCCGTTGTAACTGTAAACTCTCCGTAAACATTGTATGAATGAGTGTATTCTTAAGCTATTAATCATATTTACCATAGAAAGCAATTCAGGCTGCTTTATACAGTATTCTTAAGCTTGCACACGTTGGCTGTTTCAGAAAACTCAGACCACAGGAGCTCAAATACAGCAATGACTGAGTTGGTCGTTTCAAACCACAGATTTTGTGTTCCCTTTGTGTACTCATGTGTAACTTGGCAGTATGTTTGTGGCCATTATTTTGCAACCAGTTTTGAGGTAAAATATTCTGGTACTTAGCAGAATTAATGATGCCATCAATTTTCACTAAAGCTACTAAACCACAAACTACGAAACAATAGACGTATCTTACTTCTTAGGCTTAGTTCTTTAAGGCATGTACTTTTCCAGTTGAATTAGATACAATTACTACATTATTACAAATTTTAATAATTAAAAATGAAGACTGAATTGAATATGTAGTATTAATAAAATAAGCAGCACAGTGGCTTCGTGGTTAGCACCTTCAGGGTCTGGGTTCGATTCCCACCTAAAGGTCTGTGAGCATAGAGGTTGCACGTTCTCCCCATGCCTGGTGGGTTTCCTCCGGGTACTTTAGTTTTGTCACACATGTCCAAAGACATGCAGATTACTACCTAATTGTTGTTTCCAAATTGCTCATAGTGTGTGAATTTGTGTGTGAATGCTGACCGGAGGTCCTACCATTGTTGTAATATAGGAATAAATACAATGGTAATCAATATTGGACTCCACATTCTCCAGCTTGACTACAGAGGTTCCTACTGTAGATGGATTAATAAAATAATAGTTACTTGTTTCTCCAATTATTCTAGTGGCCATTTTGTATGTAGTGTTTAATCACTAACTTAATTGGCACCATTCTATTTAACTAAATGTCTCTCACCATGCTAGTCTGCTTGACTTGTATGTCTACTTGACATGTGACTGCCAATGGCAATGATGTCTATTATTAGCAAATGCGAATTGCAGGAGTGGTTTTAGCTAAGCCGTTATTATCACATAAGTGAAAATTCTCCTTTGGACATAAAAAATGGTTATTATATAGAGAATGTGACAGTATGAAACCACAAAAGTATGTTACACTGGCTGCGGTAGGGGTCAAAATTGTAACAATAATATTTTTTAATGTAAAATACAAAAAGCTTGTATAATTGGAATAGCCTGCATTTGCAAAGAGAATAAAAATGAATCAGTGAAGTACAGTAAAATAGAACTGTCATGTTACTGTATAGTGTGGTATTAAGTTAATTAATAGTAGTCTGTTCTATATAAAATATTCTAAGTGAAATCAAACCCAGGTATTAGTGTGGGCATACAGAAATAGTTTTTGCGCTTACAGTGGCTTGGGCGGAGGTGGAGTGGATCCTCGGACTCGGACTGGGGCGGAGGTTCACCTTCCAGCAAGACAACGACCCTAAACATAAAGCCAGGGCAACAATGGAATGGTTTAAAATAAAACATACTGTATCCATGTGTTAGAATGGCCCAGTCAAAGTCCAGATCTAAATCCAATTGAGAATCTGTGGCAGGATCTGAAAACTGCTGCTCACCAACGCTGTCCATCTAATCTGACTGAGCTGGAGCTGTTTTGCAAAGAAGAATGGGCAAGGATTTCAGTCTCTAGATGTGCAAAGCTGATAGAGACAGACCCTAAAAGACTGGCAGCTGTAATTGCAGCAAAAGGTGGTTCTACAAAGTATTGACTCAGGGGCTGAATAATTACGCACACCCCACTTTTCAGTTATTTATTTGTAAAAAAAACTTTGGAATCATGTATGATTTTCATTCCACTTCTCACGTGTACACCACTTTGTATTGGTCTTTCACGTGGAATTCCAATAAAATTGATTCATGTTTGTGGCTGTAATGTGACAAAATGTGGAAAAGTTCAAAGGGGCCGAATACTTTTGCAAGCCACTGTACATTTGTTTACATGTGGACAAATACAAAAGAGATTTTAAGATTGTGTAGTCAATAAGTGATGTACACTGCCTGGGCAAAAAAAGAAAAAACAAAAGGCACACACTGAGGACATTCTGCACTTATTTCAGGTCATAGTTGCATTCATTTTTCTCCAAGATCTTGCATTGTCAGACTGCTGTGTAAAGCCTTCTCCAGCACATCCCAAAGATTCTCAATAGGTTTGGTTTGGACTCTGTGGTTTGGTTAAGGTCTGGACTCTGTGGTGGTCCATCCATGTGTAAACTCTCATGCTCCCTGAACCACTCTTTCACAATTTGAGCCCAATTAATCCAGGCATTGTCATCATGGAATATGCCTGTACCACAAGGGAAGAAAAAAATTCCATTGATGGATTCAATGTGTCCAGGTAGTCAGCTGACATCGTTTTTTTTTTTTTTTTTTGGGTGGGGGGGGGCACACCTAACCCTGACCAACAGATCATAACCTTGCACCCTAGACTTGTACGGAAGGCACTAGGCATAGTGAGTTCCTCACTTTATCTGCCTCTCTTCATACCACGATACACCCATCAATCTGGTATGATGTAAATCTGGACTCTGGAATAGTGACTTTTTTTGGCCAGGCACTGTATATACAGTAGCATGAAATCTCTTCTGAGTCTCTGGAGTTACAGAAGATCTCAGCTGCCAACATGGCTTCAATGTGCACTCCTGATCATCATGCAGCCACTACACTGCAAGGTCACCTGTAAGGCACTCGGGCCCATTAGAACATTTCCTTCATTGTCAAAGAGCTCATTTACATTATCAAACTTAATGAAGTAAATTAAGTTCACATATCCTATGACGCAGTAGCCTCATCCAAAGATGAATCTGGAAGTAAATCTGTCTAGACCATTCCCAGTTCACTACAATAAGCATGATGGTTTTCTGGAAAATCCAAGTGTTTTACTACAACACTATATTTATTGCTAGTTCTCCAGCTGTTTACCCCAGGGACATTGGCAAAGCAAGGTTAGTGGTCTCCAATCTCACTAGACAAGTGATGGAAATGAGGTCTTTAAATTCATTGACAACCTACTTTTTATACAATATGCAGGTTGAAGGCCACTAATTTCCAAACCAGGTAAACAGTTTGCTGGTGTCTTTGCATTGTATATTTCATACACTAGTTGCAGAAAGCAGACAGAATTAATCTGCATTAAAAACTGGTTTCTGCAGATCGGTTGCCCTTAAGTCAATTTATTCAACGTGCTACTTGCACGAACATCCTGATAAAAACTTTGATAACAAGCATTCCATCTAAGTACATACCCTACTCCAATCCAGACCTTCATGACCTTTATGAAAAAATTATGAAAGTTGGACATTGACAATATATGTTTGCATATCTTTTTTAAGGGTGGGCAAGCCATTCAGGTGAACCAACCCTTGAAAGTTACAAAAGTACAACCCAAGTCTCACATTCTGAATATTTTCCAGCACACACTGACTCTGGGGCAGCAGTGAACCTCTTATCTGTATTGTGCTTAGACTGTTTTATGATCTATATTAAAGAATGAGTCAATTGGAAAACTTGGTTTTATTACCACAAATGGACATTATGGCTATTTTTCATCCTCAGAAAATCATTTAATCATAGAACTGCAGTACAGCCCCTTGTAAATCTCTCATTGAAAATGGACCATTCGTACAAGTTGGCGACAGTGAAAACAATGGTCCCAGCACCAGAGCACCAAGAAGCTGCAGAGGTTCTATTAATATTACATACAAGTAGTCACTTACCCTAGTTGGGGGTGGTGAACCCATTGTTATTCATCCTAGTCATTCCCCTAAATTCCCTTTGCCATAGAAACAGCCATAAAACAGCTTAGGTCATATTAATTGGAGTATTCAGAAAATATATACTTTCTGAGTCTACATTAGCAAAGTCTATTTCATATCGCCTGTCAGAGAAGCCTTCTGACACAAATCACACTATTAAATGTCACCCACAGTCAGGAGCAGGTAAAAACAACCTTAGAAAGTGCCACATTCAACTGCAATGACCAATCTTCAGAGAGAAGACCCAAGTTGGCAGACACTCCAGGTTTTTTTCATTTCCTCAAAAATTGTATCCCAAAAACAGGGTATAGCATTTTACCTGGGATCTCCAGCTCAAACCTCTGTTATGAAGTCCATATATTATTCCCAAGCAATTAGACATGTTATTTCAGTAATATCTTGCTCAGGATTACCATTCAACTACAGAATTTCAACCACATTCTATTATTCATTACTCAAAACTTCTTCTTAAACCCAGGTCACTGGAGCTCAGCTACCACCTCCACAGATAATAAAGGGAGACCCATCCTACCAGGCAAATCTTTGACTCCAGAGGACAGGGCTAATAGAGGTTCTCCTGTGAACTGTGAGGGGTATGGTCCAGAGAAAAGACCACTTGGACAGCTTGCTCACTAATGACTTTAACCAAGAACATCCAGACCAACCTGTTCCTAGACCCAGGGGGTTGCAAGGGTGGTTCGACATTGGGAGATGACAATTGGTCATATTAGCTTATATCATGGCTCCAGCAGATGGCTCCATCCTCTGAGTACCATCTGCCATGTTTTCACTTCCTGTCTCTAATTACTTCCTCTTTATACTGTATACTTTATACGTATTATCACATTCACAGTCATGTTGAAAAGGCTTACCAATATTTCCTGTTGTGTAATCTCTGAGCCATTGTCTCATGATTGCTTTTTCTAGTTTTTATCTCTGTCATGGTTCTTTGCTTTTCCTTTGGCCTTGATTAGTTTGTGGATTACCTGTGTTTGACCCTCTGCCTGTTTCTCAATATTGTTTTTGGATTCTGCTCTAGGATTTTATCAAACCACCAGCTTAAAAGCTCTCCTGAGTTATGAAGATGTTTTGAAGCAGCACCGTTTTAGACAGAAACTGTTTATTTACACCAGTAAGGCCAGTAAAAGATAAGTGGCTATGCCTCTGCAGTGTTGAATTGTGTAGAAGAAACCCTAAAATGATGTAAAAAAAACTCTTGTCTAAGCCAAGTGTGCACATAATAGTTTTCTTTTTTTTGCATGGATGAGAGTGGTTACAGTACAGTACATCCAGTACACTAAGAAATATATTTCTTCCTGTTTCTATCATATTCTCACACATGGAGCTCTGATATTTCATATTGCAACAACAATTAGCAGCAACTTACACAATTCAAGAAAATATATGAATCATATGTTTAGGATTGGCATTAATACCACGTTTTGAGTTCATTCATTCATTCATTCATCTTCTATACCGCTTTATCCTGTATTTAGGGTCACGGGGACCTGGAGCCTATCCCAGGAGACTCAGGGCATGAGGCAGGGTACACCCTGGACAACGTGCTAATCCATCGCAGAGCACACACACACACACACACACACATTCACACACTATGGTCAATTTGGGAACTCCAATTAGCCTAATCTGCATGTCTTTGGACTGTGGGAGGAAACCGGAGTACCCGGAGGAAACCTACCAAGCACGGGGAGAACATGCAAACACCATGCACACAGAGACGGAAATCGAGCCTGGCCGGGAATTGAACCCGGACCCTGGAGGTGCAAGGCGACAGTGCTAACCACTACACCATCGTGCCGCGTTTTATGAGTTCATTTATTCATTAATTTAAGTAATGGTCTAGGTACAGTAGAGTGGGATGAGGAACCTAGTCCAGGAACACTGTGTGTAAGTTTGGGATACACTCTGGATGGGATGCCAGTTTCATCACAGGGCACCATGCATAGACATTCACTCCTTATTTACACCTACCAACAGGTTATGGGAAAATGGTATGAAATCCAATGACCAGAGGAAATTTCTGTGGTAATATACTAGTGATGCTGAATCCTGAGAGGTTGGAACAGACAAGAGGGAACATGAGGTTGCTGCTGAGGTTGTTACATGAACAACCAATTTTTACACTGTATCTTTAGGCACTGTAAAATATTGGTTCCCATTTCTTTAAATTCATCTACATAAAGTAATTTTAATTACAGTAGTATGAAAAAAATGTGCACTTGGTCAAGACTTTTGCACAGTACTGAAAATCCCTCTTGCTTATTTGAACCTGTACACATTTATAAGATGTTTTTTTTTTTTTTTTTGCCAGTGGTCCAGGGTACTAGCACAAAGATTCACAAACATTCTAACTGCATTTCATCATTATCTCAGAATGAGGGGCAGATAATATAATTTGGTAAACACATGGGCCTGGTTCCCAGGAACTGATTAAGCCTGATCTTGCACCTAATTATGCTGTCAGAAGAGAATCCCGGAAAATCCTCTTTAGGCCCTGTTAGCCTCAGTTAAGTACAGAAAACTGGCCCTCACATTTCCAAGCAGGTCTTTATTATAGAAACATAGGGTTATTGAGTGCACTGTTCCTCTTGTCTTCTATGACTAAGGTTACCTACAGTTGAGGGAAATTTGCAAATCCAAATGTCCAGGATATACAGTAGGACAAAGCCTTCAAAGCACCTTCAGAATTTATGATTATGAACTACTTGTTTTAATATACTGTATAGAAGCAATATTTTATTCTCAGATATAGTTTATTTAATAGCAAAATAATGTACAATTAGTTTTAGTCTTCACGTTTTACAAATTGTAAATAACATCAGAATGTCTCCAAGTTGTGTGTAAGTCACTATAAAACCATGAACTCGTGATTGTAAGTCAGGTTAGGATCAAAGTGAAGAGTCGGCTTCAGTACTGCATTACGGTGGATTAAGGTGGCTAAAAGTTTGTATCCAAGGGAGAATGAGAAATCTCCTTACACTGTGAATTGATATAGTTTGTAATTACATTCAATATAATGAGAAATATCCTTTGTTTGTTGTTTATTACATTGAAAAACTAAAACAGATTAAACAAGAGAAAAAGAGAAGTTGCCTTTTCAAAATCCATTCAAAAACTACAAAAAGTACTTCATAACAAATGCAGTCATAATAAAAATGACATTTAAATCCCCAAAGAATCTACTACAGTACAGTACATACAGTATACCGATCAGTCAAAACACTTCGACTATCGCCAGCTGAACTGAATAACACTGATTCTAAATAATTTACACTATCTAGTAGATATATCTATCTAGGCTAAACTGCTGGAAAAAAAAGTTAGTTCTGGCAATGATAGAAAGGTATCAGCATCACACAGCATCACAGCCTGCCACGTTTGGGGCTTCGCAGGCAGATACTGTAGTTCATGGTGATGGATCTCGCCTCCCCTGATTCCCACAACCCACAGCGGCCGGCACAAGGGAACCTACACAATACCGGGCTTAATGTTTTGTGTTTTAATATTATAGCTCATCAGTGTATGCTTGCATCCAATAATGGGGCTACCCTGCCATGTGCCTTCAGATCAATGGGATAAGCTCTAGATGGATGGATAATGGATAATATACATACATACATGCATACAGTACATACATACAGTACATACCTGCGTACCCTAAATAGTTTTTGGATTCCGTTCTTTGTGATTTATTTCATATAATTGAATTTTAAAGCACTGAAAAATGATTGAAGCAATTATTATTTTGTACAATATTTCAGCTGTTAGGCTTCAGAATCCAATATACTACACATACTACACACACACACACACACACACACACACACACACACACACACACACACACACACAATGAGGACATTTAGGGGCTAAAACAGCCAACCCAATAGTTCAATTTAAATAATGAGCATCGAATGTAGAGTCATTAAGAGCATTTGGGCTGAAACCACATGGTGACTCAGTATGTAAAAAGATACATGTGTAGACACACGCACACACACACACACACACACACACACCACACATACGCACACACACACGCAGCACAGCACACATACAGTGGTAAAGAGTCCGTACTAGGAGTCATGTAGGCCTGTTTTGTGTATACTCACTCACTCTCTCTCTCTCTCTCTCTCTCTCTCTCTCTCTCTCTCACACACACACACACACACACACACACAGATAGTGTTAAAATGCTAGGAATCATGCAAGCCTGTTTCGTGTTTACTCTCTCTCTCTCTCTCTCTCTCTCTCTCTCTCACACACATACACACACACACACATACACACACACACAGATGGACGGCATATGACCAAGACTTTTTACAAATAAATGCATTTGAAGACACAGTGCTTTTTAGTGGTTAAAGCATGAACATGCTATGGATATACTGTCTCAAGCTTTACTATTTGCACAGGGAGAACATGCAGGATGGACCCGGACCCGGACCCTGGAGGTGCAAGGTGTTAGTGCTAATCAGTAAGCCACCATGCCGCTTGTGACTGCTAATGCTCCTACTGAAATACCCTTCACATAATGCACTTTTTTAATATCTCAAACTCTTTTTATTTATTTTGTTTATTTGCGCACACCTGCACAAATTCCAATTCTCAAAGATATTTGAATATTTTACTCCAACCCTGTGCCACCTGCTGCCATCAACTGGATCAAATTGTGCACCAAAGTCAATGTCCTGTACCCAATGGTACAAATTACTCCCCTAGTAACTGCTTTATCCTGGTCATGGTTGCTGTTGAGCCCTGAAAAAGATAAATGATAACTTTCCATTTGAGTTTCAGCTTTGTTTAGACTTTAGGAGTTGAGGTTACTGAAGAATGTAAGCTGGACAAATGACACAGCATTCATGTAATTCTATAGTGCCTTGCAAAAGTATTCATAACCCTTGAACTTTTCAACATTTTGTACAACCACAAACATAAATGTATTTAATTGGGATTTGATGTGATAGACCAGCACAAAGTAGTCCATAATTGTGAAGTGGAAGGAATATGAGAAATGGTTTTCAAAATGTTGTACAAATAAAAATCTGAAAAGTGTGCCATGTATTTGTATCCTGCCTCCCTACTTTGTAGACCCACCTTTCTCTGCAATTACAAAGGGGTATCAATACTTTTGTAATTGCTTATCATTGGCTTTTCTTGCTACGTACAGTACCTGAGGTCACTACTTGATATCCCTGCTCATAAACCCCATAGGCCTATATTCACTATTAGCATTTGAAGGAAGGCCCTCTTTTATGTCTTCACTTCTCTTTTTGACAATTCTTTCCAGACACGTACAGCCTCTGTGTTCAAAACATTTTCCTTGGCCTTCTGTCACTGAAATCTGCTAAAGTGATCAAAGCCCTGTTTTCACGCAAGGAGTTGTTTCACTTTTGTGACACTACATCTGCCAACACTAAAGGGTGTAATAACATAACGCTCCACCAACAGATTCCTTAAAAATCCTCTGTGTCCACATGACAATCTCCATCATCTGGACAGCATGAATTGTTCATGAATGTTGTTCTGATATTAGGGTCCATTTCTTACAAAAACTGACTAGAGATGAGGTACCACAGCTGCATCCACAACACAGCTCCTGCTAAATGACTCCAGATGTTTCAAGAAGTGGAACAAGGGGTGGGGGATGGGGCAAATGAGGACAGATTGAAAAAATAAGAAGTGATACAGAAAGAAGACTGGCGTGGTATGTTAAGGGGAGTTAAAGGTTCAGTTGAAGGTTCAGGTGCAAACAGACTGGAGGGAATAAAGTTATCCCTTACTCTTTTCCCCCTTATGCTTCTGGATCAAATGCCGTGTGGAGTGGTCATGTGTTGCCGCAGGGTGTTTGTACTGCAGGTCGTTTGAAGACATTTTGGCATTAGTTCAGAAAGTGGCATACAGTACCATATGATGCATTTGAAGTGTCCATCAAAAGGTTTGCCAATATGGGTTAAAATAGGGGAAGGTCACCAGTAGAGTTCCCTCAATCTTTTTTACTCCTTTTTTAAAATTAACTGCTTATGCCTTGGGTCACTTCAAGTGCCCTTGAGGGTGACAGTTTCCACATGTTAAAGATGCTTTTGATCATGAGGTTATAGAGATTATGCTTCTCTTCATGGAACTGTATTCATTTAAATACATCAAACTATAAACTCTTATTATAATTGTTTTTATTCCTTTCATTACAGTATATTCAATAATTCAATTATGTTCTAATGAAATCTCATGTCTTCATAAAAACACAATAATAATCAAAAAGTCACGTTATATGTCTTTTCAAGTGCCTTTCATAGTCAGAGGCGAAATACATCTATAAGAATAAATGTTGCTATTCAGATTCTTAATTTACTCATTCATTCATTCCTATTTGTATTCATTTCGGATACAATATGGTCTCAATGGTCACAGTGGCTGAGAAATTTGCTCTAGGCTTCTCGATTCCCAGCCACATGTCCCATCTCTTCCTGGGGGATCCCCAGACATTCCCAAGCCAACTGTGAGATATAATCTCTCCTGCATATTCAGGGTCTGCCCAAGCATCTTTGCCCAGTGGGAAGTCCCTGATGTACTTCTAGGAGAATCTGACCAGTTATGGACACAAACTGTCTGTAGTGACCAAAAAAATTAAGTGACTGGGACCTTAGACAGATCTCAGAGATGAGTATCTTAACAGTCTGAGACAGCCTAGGAGACAGACTACTGTTCCTTGATTTCAAGTGTTCAGGTGGTTCGGACCTGTGGCCCATTTCCCTGACATTCATTTCATGTATGCGGCTTTCAAAAAAACTCTAAACAGCAATAGTTCGTTAATTTGTCTTATGTAGTATATAAAGTAGTAAATAAAACGAAATATGGTAATATCACTTTTTTTTATTGGTTACATTTGGTGCTTTGCAATTCAAGTTGAGAAGAACAGTCATTTAAATGTCTGCAATCCATTACATGCAAGAAAGGAACAAACAGCACATACTGAAGAAACAGATATGTCTTAAGTCGTCATTACATCATTACGCTGTACGGACGTCTACTGTAGAAGAAGTTCGGTCTACCACCTAGGTGCCAGAACAGAAAAGAGTCTAGATGTCTTCCTAGATCTCTGAGAGATGGTGGGACCAGCTGAGTAGGAGGATCAGCGGGAACATGATGCGGTGCGGGATGTGATCCAACAGCTCTATGGTTGCTCTTCGACTAGAACTCAAAATGTTCTCATGTTCTTATACTAGCTCAGAATCTACCAAGAGGAAATGTT
This sequence comes from Channallabes apus, assembly GCA_030522415.1. Classification (NCBI taxonomy): domain Eukaryota; kingdom Metazoa; phylum Chordata; class Actinopteri; order Siluriformes; family Clariidae; genus Channallabes; species Channallabes apus. The sequence goes on from CM060116.1 coordinate 9,946,216, forward strand.
CTTTGAACTAAGCTTAATTTCTTTCTGTCCCAATAGTTACTTAAATGATTGATTAAATGAGTTAATCTTAATATACTGTACAATATATTATAATTATATAATAATTGTCTAATTAACTATTTGCCTATAAACTTTGGAAATGAATACAGACTGAGCACGAATTGCTCTTACTTGTACAGTACAGTATGTCCAGGGTTTGGGTTCAGTTCCCACATCAGGGGCTGTGTGTGTGGAGTTTGTATGTTCTCCTCAGATTAGGCTAAATTGCCCGTAGTGTGTGAATGAGTGTGTGAGTGTTAACAGGAGGTCCTAATGGGAATAAATACAATGGTAATCACCATTGGTCTCCACGGTCCCTAGTTGGTCTCCAGTGGTTCCTAGATGGATGGATGGATATTAGGTAGATAATCTCCTTGTAGTAACATTAACTGGGAATAAATGCAGGTCAGTAATTAATTATCTACAGTATTTTTTATTCATTCTATAATTTTTTATTTATTTAAATACTTACTGAGCCATGACTTTAAAGCCGAGGGTACCGAACCATGACTTATGTGCATTGTTATACCTCTACTAGATATTGATGTTTAACGGGTGAATGAGCAATATGAGTGACCCATGGTGATGTGTGATGTGGAAATACCCCCAAAAGAGGGAGAAATATTTTGTGCAAAACAATTAGAATTTTCAGTCATTTGTGATAACTAAGTGATGAACATGAACTCTCCATGAGCGCTTGACGATATGTGTAGTAGAGGGTTACTGTAGGTCTTAGATTAGATCGAAAATGACATTTTGAGGTAGTAAGGGAGAACACAAATACTTAACTTGTCACTCAGGTTGATGTATCCACAGAGTAAAAGATCCAGATGTGGCTTTTATCACAGCATGAGTGCTTCAGTCCAAGCAAATTGTTTGGTGTCTTCACTAAAACCTGGCTCAAGTTTACTTCTTTGCCTTAGGACAGACTTTTAATGCTTCACTGTAAAGTTTGGTGCTGGACACATCTCTCTCTCTCTCTCTCTCTCTCTCTCTCTTTCTCTCTCTCTCTCTCTAAACACACACACACATAAAAAAAGTAAAAAAAAAAAAAACGGGGGAAAAAACCCAGGATGCTGACGCCACCTATTACACTAACTAAACTGGTGCTCTTGATTAACAGAGTGGCCTTGGCTCTCCCTAGGGGAATAAAAAACTGCGGCTATAATTAACCTTTTAGTTTTATGAGTTTAACACTAAAAACAGAACTCTTTCAGCCTCTGGCACATGAACCTGATGCCATCCAATTAAGTAACTGACACAGGGCAGCCCTTCAGTTTCAGTATCAGTATTACAAAAAAAAAAGTACAAACCGGATTCCAAAAAAGTTGGGACACTAAACAAATTGTGAATAAAAACTGAATGCAATGATGTGGAGATGGCAAATGTCAATATTTTATTCAGAATAGAACATAGATGACAGATCAAAAGCTTAATCCGAGAAAATTTATCAGTTTAAAGGAAAAATATGTTGATTCCAAATTTCCCTTTGTCAACAAATCCCAAAAAAGTTGGGACAAGTAGCAATAAGAGGCTGGAAAAAGTAAATTTGAGCATAACGAAGAGCTGGAAGAACAAGTAACAGTAACTAGGTTAATTGGCAACATGATTGGGTATAAAAAGAGCTTCTCAGAGTGACAGTGTCTCTCAGAAGCCAATATGGGTAGAGGATCACCAATTCCCACAATGTTGCGCAGAAAGATAGTGGAGCAATATCAGAAAGGTGTTACCCAGCGAAAAATTGCAAAGACTTTGCAGTTATCATCATCAACTGTGCATAATATCATCCGAAGATTCAGAGAATCTGGAACAATCTCTGTGCGTAAGGGTCAAGGGCGTAAAACCATACTGGATGCCCGTGATCTCCGGGCCCTTAAACGACACTGCACCACAAACAGGAATGCTACTGTAAAGGAAATCACAGAATGGGCTCAGGAATACTTCCAGAAACCATCGTCAGTGAACACAATCCACCGTGCCATCCGCCGTTGCCAGCTGAAACTCTACAGTGCAAAGAAGAAGCCATTTCTAAGCAAGATCCACAAGCACAGGCGTTTTCATTGGGCCAGGGATCATTTAAAATGGAGTGTGGCAAAATGGAAGACTGTTCTGTGGTCAGACGAGTCACAATTCGAAGTTCTTGTTGGAAATGTGGGACGCCATGTCATCCAGACCAAAGAGGACAAGGACAACCCAAGTTGTTATCAACGCTCAGTTCAGAAGCCTGCATCTCTGATGGTATGGGGTTGCATGAGTGCGTGTGGCATGGGCAGCTTGCGTGTCTGGAAAGGCACCATCAATGCAGAAAAATATATTCAGGTTCTAGAACAACATCTAGTCATCTCTTTCAGGGAAGATCCTGCATTTTTCAACAAGATAATGCCAGACCACATTCTGCATCAATCACAACATCATGGCTGCGTAGGAGAAGGATCCGGGTACTGAAATGGCCAGTCTGCAGTCCAGACCTTTCCCCTATAGAGAACATTTGGCGCATCATAAAGAGGAAGGTGCGACAAAGAAGGCCCAAGACGATTGAACAGTTAGAGGCCTGTATTAGTGTATTAGACAAGAATGGGAGAGCATTCCTATTTCTAAACTTGAGAAACTGGTCTCCTCGGTCCCCAGACATCTGTTGAGTGTTGTAAGAAGAAGGGGAGATGCCACACAGTGGTGAAAATGGCCTTGTCCCAACTTTTTTGGGATTTGTTGACACCATGACATTTTGATTCACCATATTTTCCCCTTAAAATGATACATTTTCTCAGTTTAAACTTTTCTTCCGTGATTTATGTTCTATTCTGAATAAAATAGACATTTGCCATCTCCACATCATTGCATTCAGTTTTTATTCACAATTTGTTTAGTGTCCCAACTTTTTTGGAATCCGGTTTGTATGTGTATTTCTGCAAGAACAAGATACCTATCCCCAAATACACTCAACAATTACCTTTATCATTCAATGTTAAAGGCAACATGTTAGTTAATTTTAGTTAAGTACAAGTAATAACAATTCTGTATATTGTTGGTATGATATATACTGTAGGTACAAAAGCTGGCTTCACTCTTGTTCCCAACTTGATCACTTTCTTCTTTGTGTCTGAATAATACCGGTTATACAGTATGTGAGTCTTTTTTTTTTCTTTTTTTTTTGTAATGTTGCACCAATTGAGTATTGAAATATTTGTACACCTACATTGCATCGACTGTCAAGAAGGTGATTTAGCATGACAGGAAAAGTATAGGTTGTGAAAACGATTCTGTCTATCACAAACAAACTGGAATGCTGTCAAAGACCCAACTGTCTCATCTACAGAGTTGCAATTTAAAATGTGTAAAAGTCATCCAAATGTTTTTAGATTAATTGCAAATCTTGAGAGATTTTATTCACTGTATTATATACACTAGTTTTATAAATGTTCTTTTTCTTTGAATCTTTCTTTTCAATTTTATGTAGTTTAATGCCTTAATGTATTCTGAAGTTAGATACATGTAGAACAAAAACCTATTTGGCACTAAAAAGTAGTCATGGAATTAATCTAAATAACACAATTTACTCTAATTGAATTACAAATTACTCTTTTACTTATTCTCTATACCGTTTATTCTGTTCAGGGTCAAGGGAGGCCTGAAGTCTATCCAAGGGTACTCAGGGGACTAGGCAGGGTACACCCTGGGTGTCAGTCCATCGAAGGGCACGCAAGTACACACATTCACACACTCACTTAGGCAATATGGGTAATTTGGAAATGCCATTGGCGGGATTCGAACCCTGAGAAGCGTGGTCAATGCATAATTAAATTTTAGTTATCAGTTTATCCCTCTTAAGCAATCCCGGGGTGGTGATGGCAAGGAAAAACTCCCTGAGCCAACAATTAGAAGAAACATTGAGAGAATCCTGAATCAAAAGCAAACCTCATTTGGATATGACCATAAGTCTATCTATGTGCTATTAGGCTGAAAGTCGGGTCTAATGTGCACTGCTTGTGTTTCTTGGCCCAAACTCCTATGCTTGTTCTTCTAAAGTCATCTTTTTTTCTTTCTTTTTTTGCTGCTATTAGACCTGGAAGGCCTGACTCACTCAGTCTCCTCTGACCAGTGGTACTATATGTTGAAATATGTATGTCATTTGAACTCTCAGAAGGCTTTATTCTGAGATTCCTTAAATTGGTGGTTTCTGAGGCTACTAATTCTAATAAACCTATCCTCTGCATCAAAGGTACCTCTTGGTCTTCCTTTCCTGGGAAGGTCCTCATAAGATCCAGTTTCATAATAGCATTTGCTGGTTTTGGCAACTGCACTTGGAGGATGCATTAAAAGTTCTTGAGTTTTTTTTCAGATTGCCTAACTTTTATTCTTAAAAATAACAATAAAAGTGTATTGTAATACAGCCATAATACTGATTTGTTCAGTAGTTGTAGTAGCACAAGTACACCATTGACTCTGTAAACTAGTACACCTTTCTTGTAACCACCACCAGCTTGTCATCTGATTACTTGTATCTTGTAGCTTTGGGTCTCCCAGACCTTTTCCTGTCATTTCCATGTTTTCCACATTTCCAAGTACCTTTTGATGTATTCAATGACACCTTGGATTTCTTTTCTATTTCCACGAAGAAAAGAACTAAGCTTTAAAGGATTATAATGAACTGACATTCTTTATTGTTTGCCTCTATCTCACCATTATAGTAACAATATTCCACTGTAATGGAGTATTGTCCAAATAATGCTTCACATGGTGTAGTAACACAGTCTATTATAACATTGATTTTATACAGATGGGGGTTTGTAACTAACGACTAAGTTAAGACATCTGTAGGAAATGTTTACATCAACAGGCATAATCACCATGAACTACAACTCCCACAGCACACATTCCCCTTCTCTTGGTTTGGTCATACACGTTGCTATTAATTATTGTGGTCAACAGTGGCTGTCCCGAGAAGGCTGCTCACAACAACTGGCTCACCAGTGCAATCTACGCTCTCTATGCATCCTCCCACAGTGTGCCCTTTCCATCTTATTCACTCTGAATCATTTACATTTCAAGTTCAGCTTTAGTACTCAGTGCATGATATATCTCTCCTAGCATTGATCAACTTTGTGTCTGCCCAAAAACTGCACTCTCATTGAGGTATTATCCAGAACCCCACCACAAAATCACCTATACTGTATGTCCTCACATTGGAGGAACTAGCAACTAGCTGTGAAGCAAAGTACTTACTGGAAAAACTACAAGTCGATGAAGCTGTAAAACAAGGTTACATCCATTCATCCATATAATCAGCATCGGTTCTACTTTGTTGAGAACAAAGGCATCGATCTTCATCACTGTTTTCACTATCATGGATTTAAAAAAATCAAAGTTAAATATCTTGAAACATCTTCCATTGATCCCTTTCAGCCCCCACTTTCAAAATTCGCTTGAACCACATCAAGGTGGACTTGTTCAACCCTGGACATTGTTGCAAAGCAAGGTGTACTGTATGTGGTTACAAAATGTCCAACATACAAAACAGTCAAGGGCTTTCAATGATTCCTGTTCAATTTCTACAAATGATTCATAAGAGGTTTTATTATCTGGAACAACCCAACCTGTACCTTCTACCTATGCTACTAACATATTTGCTAAAGAAGCCCAAAGGCCTAACATGAAATCCTGCTGCTGCAAAAACTTGGCACACAAAGCTTGGAAAATACTATGGCACACATCCTGAAGCACCCACATCCTTTGAAGCCTTTAACAGTGGAGGTTGATGCATTTGAAACTGGAGATATTCTGGAGATATTGTGACAGAGGTTTGAAGAAATATGCAAACTCTATGCCAAGAAGCTCCCTGCAGCTAAAAAGAACTACTGTACGATATTGGTAGTTATGAGCTGCTGGCTATAAGGCTTGCCCTACAGTAGATGCATGGAGTTATTGGCTCTACGGATCTGCACACCCTTTCACTATAGAAACAAACTTCAAGAACTTGTAGTACCTGACAACTACCCTTATTAACATTCATTCATTCATTCATTCATTCATTCATTCATTCATTTTCTATACTGCTTAATCCTGTGTTCAGGGTCGCGGGGGACCTGGAGCCTATCCCAGGAGACTTCGGCACTAGGCGGGGTACACCCTGGACAGGGTGCCAATCCATCGCAGGGCACACACACATACACACACTCACACACCCAATCACACACCACGGGCAATTTGGGAACGCCAATTAGCCTAATCTGCATATCTTTGGACTGTGGGAGGAAACCGGAGTACCCGGAGGAAACCCACCAAGCACGGGGAGAACATGCAAACTCCATGCACACAGAGACGTGGGCATACACAATGCCAGCAACAGCACCCAAAGAACTTACCACCTTCTGAGATCAAAGTATTTGTGGTATGACAGGCTTTCAAAACATTTCCTTCTGTACTACTTGTGCCAAACTTACAGTATGTTCATATAACCTCCCCTCCTGTAAGCTAGAATGAATGAGAACCACTATGAAGGTACTGTATCATTGGATGATATGTTTCTTTCTTTCTTTTTTTTTTTTTTTAACCATGTGACTTATGTCTTTACATGGCCTTCCGACATTGTTTTAGATATAATCAGTGACAGAGTCTAGTTAAATTTTAAGAAACAATTGATCACAATAAATCCCCTATTGGTACAGTACAGTATATCAATCCCAATTCAAGGCAGGTTGAGTGGTCAAAGTAGAAAAGTAGATGGTCAATTCAGTTGAATTAAATTCTATATGTGTAGCAATGGAAAATGTGCAGTTTTAACAATGGACAGTATCACAAAGCAATTTTACAGAAAAGCAGAATATAAATTAAGAAAAAAACATTTTAAGTATAAAATTTGAACTATAATCTGTTTGTCCCGGACAAGCAAGCCACAGTAACAGTTTCTGCAATAGGCAGAATATGCACAGAACTCTTTACACCACTTTACCACTAAGTTAACACAACTGATTTACTGCTCATGCTTTAACCTTGGCTTCTGACTGCTGGTTCATGTTTGTTTGTACTGTTTTTGTTAAAAACTAATCTGCATCTGCATAACAACCCATTGCTTGTTCTCTGATAAAGACTTTTTTAAAAACTCTTAAATTTACATTATTTTTCAGTTTTGGTGATCTGAACACTTGTTAACCTCAGACAGTTTAAAGATTACTTCTGTTATATTTTAGGACATTTACTAGACTTAAACTACTTAAGTTTCAATACAACTTGAAAAATGGGGTGTTCCAAATATTTTGACCCTTAGTGCAGTTTGTGCTATAACAGTAATTTTACAGGTCATAGATGAACAAGCAAGGTACAAACCTTATACACATTTATTTTGCTTAAAACTAAATTATATTAAAGTTGCAATAGACACACATGTGACATAACCAAGATTTTGATGATTTTATTGAACTCTTGGGGGCTAGTTAACCCAGACTATGAATAGCCATTTAGCCAGATAGCATGTTTATGTATTTTAAATGTCAAATGTGTAAGTCTGTTGATTAATTGATTAAAATGTTGACTTATTTTGATAATAATTATTATTGGTTATTTCATTTCATTTTATGTATGAGCACAAACAATAAAAGACATTTGTGTGTGCATAGCTGTCAAAACATACTGTACTTTTAAATTAGTGAGATAAATGTTATATTAGGCGTAAACCCCTTTCTTATATTCCTAAACTGGTCATGAAAACATGCTGAATTACCCCAAATTTACATTATTTATGGTTCTTGATCATTTAGTTCTCATGCTCCCCTTTGATCTAGTATGATTTCTTTCTAACTCCCTATGTTTTGTCAAGTGTTACAAAAGCATACCTTCGAACACTGACTTAGACACCCCTGTTTTGTATACCTGTGACTACAACCTCTATGAAGCTTCCATTGCCAAGTCAGGGCAAGTAATTGATACAATATAGTGTGCCATTGAGGAGGAAAGAGCAAGTTTGTACATTTTGTCAAGCTGTCCCAGAAAGGAGAAGTAAGCAAAGATCTGCTTGGACATAGCAATAAAACAAGGTAGAAAAATAGGGGACTATTTGGTGCATTCTAACGAACAGATATCGGCTATCGGCTGTAGGAATTTGCCCACCAGTAAAAAAAAAATATATACACACTTTAGTGTATTACAAATATATTGAAATCCTCAATTAAAGTTAGTTAATCAGTTAATATCTAAAACGTATACTAACATCATGCTTTTACCAAATTTTGGAATTAAACTTTAAATATACTTAAAAATTATTGTATTATAGTACACTTTCCAAAAATATATTATTGGAAAATATACTTTAAGTGAAAGGTTGGCCTAATTTCCAAAGTATTCTTATTTAAACTTGTTTTCCAATGAAATTTTGGTATATTTTTAAAAAATATGCTCGAAATAATCATTGTACCGAAAGTATATATTAGAATACAATTTTTAATATACAGTGGTCTCAGTATATTATCAGTTAAATTTAAATGTACTTATTCATATGTACTTATACTTAGTGCACTACTCTCTCGTACGTGCGTGCTTTTAGACTCGTTTCTGCACGCTGAATCTCTCGCGCGATCTCAAACTAATTTTTGTGCGCTGAAAATCACTTTTGCGCGTTCAAGATAATTTATGTTTATCTGAGTTACCCTCTCACTCTTCTGTAAAGCTACACTTGCACAAACTACAGCAGTGTATAACTCTTCCAGTGTGCAACTATTCCAGCCAACCAGAGACTAGATCCAGCGCCACACCAGCCAATCAGAGACTGGAGGCAGGCAGATTCGGACTGTCCGTTCTCTGATTGGCTCCTCAGTCCTCCACTTCTAATTTGAATTAACGGCTGGAAGCTGCATCATCGCGTGCGTTAGTTCGTATCGTTATTATTTTATTTTCATCGGCATAATGTAAATTTAACGGTTTTTGTTAGTCAGTCAGTCATCTTCTATACCGCTTTATCCTCTATTCAGGGTCGCGGAGACCTGGAGCCTATCCCAGGAAGCTTCGGGCACAAGGCGGGGTACACCCTGGACAGTCCTTTAAAATCATCCCGTATTTGAGAATGAAATTGCGCGTCCAGTTTTGAATCAATACGTGACATTAAATAAAGAACAGTCTGTGAAATTAATAAAAAATATATTGTATTTAATATTAACTGAGTAAAACCATGTCAACAACTGAAATCACAATGAAATTAATGTCTAAAATCAAACTTTATCTCAGAAGTAGATTTGGCCTGCATGGTTTTCACACACTGGGTCACAAATTGTAATTTGTAAAAATTCTGTAAATGCAATGTAAGTGGATCACATTCCAATGTAATATTATGATTCCTTTGCACTTTCTATTTTTACTTTCTATATTTTTTTTGTGCACTTTCTATATTTTTCCAATTGTATTTCTGAATATAAAACGTTTAACTTAGAGTTAATAAGTTGTGAATCTTATTTAATAAGTTATTAAAATTTGGTTCACATATCACAAGGTCACCCAAAGCCTGTTTTTGTGGTTACTGTCACACTTTGTTTGACCTATTTTGACCTATGTTAATTATTGTCAGCTATGCCTATGTGTTCAGCTATGATTATCATTAGAGAAGTCTGTTGAGTTGTAAAAGAGAAAGACAGTTTATTTTAATGTCCAAGTGTTCATACTTTCCTGAAAACATATTTTAAGTTGCAATTTACCACCACTGGCATGCCATTGGGCCTGTGATCACCGTGGTCTTGGCTCCCAAGGGATGTGGCCTCCCATGCAGTATGCATCCCTTATTTTTTTGTATTAAAAGTGGTAACCCTAGGTACAGTATAATGGCTCGGTAGCTCTCTGCCTATTTTCAGTCTCTGTGTAACAGAATCAACACACCAGGTTTAAACTAATACTGTACCTGTAGATTCTAATACTAATGTCTGTCTTTAGTTTGTGTGTTTGTGAACACGTTTTGTTGAACACAAATAAACTATAGTAGTGCCTTTTTGTAACCTTGTGCAAATTAAATCTGTTGAATCCCTCATAATTACTGGTGTAATGCGTTTCAAAAACATGTTATAGTGGAGAAAATGCATTTAGCATTTGTAAATTATCCTACACCTTTAGTGTACTGGTAATACATTTGCAATACAGTATTATAAAAGGCTGCGATGGATTGGCACCCTGTCGAGGGTGTACCCCGCCTAGTGCCCGAAGTCTCCTGGGATAGGCTCCAGGTCCCCCGCGACCCTGAACACAGGATTAAGCGGTATAGAAAATGAATGAATGAATATTATAGAAGGTTGTGTGTACTGTATGACATAATGAAGTATATTTGTATTAACCACAAAGTGTACTTTTTTAGTATTTGTAATTGTCCAGAAGTATAACAGCACACTACTGCTGCAATAAGAATATACTCATAGTATATTAATCATGTATTTGTAATACAGTAAAAAATAGCTGTAATGTACTTACAGTATACATTAAATATATACTTAAATTATATTAATTACTGTCAGGTATGTACGTTAGTACACACAGCCATATACTTTAAGTGTACTAAGTATGCTTAAAGTTGTTCCACTTTAGCACACAAAAGTATACTTAATACACTTAACATTGTGCTTTTCTACAATTTAATTACAACTTAAATACACTTAGTACAAAATTAGTTGTTCCAAAATAGCAAACTTCAAGTATACTAGTCATTAGTCTGCTGCAAGCATACTTAAATATGCTTGGATTTAATATACTTAGCATACTTTTTTTCACTTGGGCTACTGCTACAATTTATTATTATTATTATTATTATTATTATTATTATTATTTACCAGACACAATATAACTTTGCAATACATATAGCCTGTGCCTTTAGTTATAACCTGTTAAGGAGCATTATTAGAAAATTTCCAAGAGTTAAAGTGTTAAAGTATTTGTTGTAAAGTGATTTTTAAGCCTTTACAACAAAGGCTGATTTAGAGCAATCAAAATACTTTCCAGGGTGAGAGGAGACTGGAGCACTGGGAGGCGGTCCACACAGGTAAGTCACTGTGAACACACAAAGTCTTTTTTTTTATTTTTATTTTTTTACAAAGATTACATGACAAAAAGTTGTGTCTCAGTGAAACACCTAGAAGATTCATGTCTCTTGTTTGTACAACAGGACGTCTGACAAAAAAAAAAATCAAAGAAAATTAGAACCTGGATATTAACTTAATGTGACAGTTTCTCTGAGAGGCTGATTGCATCCTCTTTGGCTTCATATTGCAGTCCAGCCACATCAATGAGGTCCAAAGTAAAGTGTTTGTCTTTTCATTTCTGTTCAAAAACACATTCTCTCAGACAGACTAATCTATCCCCCTTTAGGACGCCACTCTTTTCCAGTCTCATCATCTTCAGTCTCATAATGTCTGATTCATTCCAGCCTATGACTCAGCAGGAAACATTATTAAAACTTGGATATTGGACCCCATCAAGGTTCCATGATACAGTTTCTTGATTTTATATTAACCCATGTACTAAAATTATACTGTAAGTAAGCACAAACATGTGTAATCACTTGGATTTACAGGTTTTTCCTAATATGATTCTACTGTACAGTATATAGAGCCTTTTAAGCTAAAGGGTTTCCTTTCAAAATTGGTTCCAATCGAAAGATCTCTTTTTAAAGAGTGTTAGAGATCATGGATCAGAACCAATTTTTTAATCATTAGAACTCATTGACTGAGACTTATTGCCTCTTAAAATACTAAAATACTATATTTACATACATACAAATATAACACCTTTTAAACATTTGTGACAGTCTGTTAATCACATTATTATTATTATTATTATTATTATTATTATTATTATTATTATTATTATTACTACTGCTGCTACTACTACTACTAATAATAATGAAGTACATGTCTCCCCGGGCTAGTGTGTGTGTGTGTGTGTATGTGTGTGTGTGTGTGTGTGTGTGTGTGTGTGTGTGTGTGTGTGTGTGTATGTGTGTGTGTGTGTGTGTGTGTGTGTGTGTGTGTGTATGTGTGTGTGTGTGTGTGTGTGTGTGTGTGTGTGTGTTTTGTTGTTGTTGTTGTTTAAGTAACCATAACAGTAGATAAGTCTTTGTATTGAATTTGTGTATAACGCACGCTGAACACACATTTCCTCTTGTGTAGGACTTCAGGGGGTCAATGTTCTTTGATGTCCAAAGACATGACCGTTGTCCAGCACCACTGCCAGGAAATTGCATGTCCCTTCCGTCTGTCTTTCTCTGCTCAGATCAGGGCCTCTTTTTGATGTTGTCTACAGGGACACTGACTATAATTTCCTCTTTCATCTGCTTTTCTGTGATTCATGTCCTCTTAGCAGGAGTTGACAGTTAAAAGTACAAAAACAATTAATGAAGCTTGTAAAAATAAGCAGCACCCACAGGAGGACAATGGGCCATGGAAAAAAACAACAAGTGGGCACACCAGTGTTCTTTTTTTCATTTTTTTTTTCATATATTGTCATTGTTTTACTGATATGGTTTATGAACTCTATAAAGGTCCACAATTATACATTTTTGCAGTGAAAAAAAAAAAGCTGTGTGAAGAGTACCGAAGGTTAATATGTTTTACAGTATGACACGCTGGATTCTATCCCAGGGGACTCAGGGCACTATGTACTGTACTGTAAGGTACAAGCTACAGTAGATGGGGTGCTAGTCCATCACAGGGCACAAGCATGCACACACTCATGAACTCTTTCACGCACTATAAGCAATTTGGAAAAGCGTAATCTTTTCCAAATGAAGAACATGCAAACTCCACAAACACAAACTAGAGGCATGATGCAAACCCACAAACCTGGAGGTGCGAGGCCACAGTGCTAAACACTACATCACCATGGGCCCATTACATGATACAATATGATAATAGGCCTGACCCATACTACCTACTACTTATTAGTTACAGTAAGTGTCACAAAAGCAGCAATGTCACTGCAAATTGCTGTGGTTTTAAACAAAGATAGGAACTTGAATGGTCCTTAAAAAACAATACCCCATTGTCAATATCGGCACCTGTGTTGTTTAGTGCTCCAAATATCAGATATTTAAACTTGACGTGGCCTAAACCCGAATACTCTCTTTTTTATTATTATTAGTAGTAGTAGTATTATTATTGCGTATGAACACTACCACTAAGCTGCTAGAACCCGCTAAACGCTGGAGCAAACCTCAGATGTAGAAGTACCAACAGTGCCAATATATTCTGTGAATTTTGTCTCTGACAGATCCTCAACCTCATAAGGATTCATAATCAGCCTCAGCTTGTGCGCAGGTGTGTGTGTTTTCACAGTTACATTATTTGTCCGTGTACTTGACCACAATAGTTTCTGACTAATTTAGTTTATTCTGTTTTCCCCACAGACAAACTAGTAGCCTCATTTAAACCACCATGACCTTGACAAGGCAGTGACTAAAGACTGTTGTGGTTTTGTGCTAATGACTATAGTCTTTGTATCTGACCACTCTCTTGAGCCCACATTTAAACTAAACCCCATTTGTGCAGCTTTTTTTTTTTTTTTTTGGGGGGGGGACCAGGTGCCCTAAAAATCTTTTTCCAAGATAGAGTGCATATCTCTATTCGTATCAGTCTAGCACATAATAACTAAATACACAAATAAGAGGAAAGGCTCACTAATGTACATATCTTATCTACATATCTACTTACAGTATCTACTTATTTAGCTTACTACATATCTACATATACACATATTACTACACATCTTTTACATACATCATTTGTTGTGGGTAAACGTTACATATTTAAAATACATAAGGTGTGTACTTAATAGTGCAATGCAGCAAAAAGGAGTGATAGAGTTTAGCACCTAGAATAAACCCAAATTAATGGTCATTTTTCATCAGAACTGCACTAAGCACTAAAATGCACAAATACTATGACTTTATCCTTCCTGAGCTTTTACAGTACAAAATCTGAATTTAAATGCATCTTAATCTAAAGTGCAACCAGACATCTCCATGCACATTTCTACAAAAAACAGGTGGTCACCTATACTCCTACACCATCTAAGCATTTTTTTTTAAGCGCTCTTATCTAACATTAAGCTTCATGCTTCAATGGACCTGTGCGTAAGAGCCAAAGAAAATCCAGAGGCTGCAATGTTTACTCAAGTGTTTGCCAAGAGGCAAAGAAGGATTAATGGTTTTCAGGTCCTTATTTAAATAAACAACAGTTTCTTAAGTAGGCAAACACTTTCAGTATCCAATGTTCCATAAACTATTCAATATGAGTCAGAATCAAACACACAAAACACCCTAGGGTCACACTACTCAGCAAACAACAGCTGCCAAAATGTTCTTAACTACTTAACATGATGAAAATCTAAAACGTAGAGTGATTCTATCATAGGGAGCTGCACAACTTAGTAATGTTTAAGTGTTAATCTCTCAACGCTGAACCTAAGCAAGCATGCATTTTAACATTCATCATGTGTTCACCCATCTTATGCAATTGTAATGGCATTTAGTTCTTAACTGAGTCGATTTAGAAAAATAATAATGATTTTATAATGATTTTACAATAATAATAAAACAATATAAAATTAATTGTTTTCTTTCAATATATAAAATATCTTTTGAAATGACATTGTCAGCCAATTTCATAGCCCATGTAAAAAGAAAAAAATACTACATCATGCTAATTATATGAATTCCTAGCACGCCAAAGCATACTTAATTACAAACATAAAATTTACCTATGCAGACCAACATAAAATAATAACAATAGCAACTATCGCAGACAATGATGCAGCGTCCAGCCGTGAATTCAAACTAGAAGTGGAGGACTGGAGAGCCAATCAGGAAACAGACAGTCCTAATCTGCCCGCCTCCAGTTCCTGATTGGCTGGTGTTGGCCCTACTCTAGTCTCTGGTTGGCTGGAATAGTGGCAGAGTTCTAACGCTGCTGCACTTTGTTCAAGTGGAGCTTTATGATATTGAGCGCACAGAAGAGACAGAGTTCAAACACACATAAATGATCTTGAACGTGCAAACAAACATTTTTTTATGCAATCTTAAGAAATGCTCCTCTAGGCTTTTTTGGCAAGGTTTTGGCTCTCTCTCATTTTCAGTCCATTCTTCTTACCAGTGTCAAAGGAATGTTTTTAGTTTGTTAAACCACACAGTGACTCAAACATAAAAAAAAAACATCTCACTTAAGGAATGAACCAGTGAGAAACAAGTATAGATGATGACAGATGATCAGGCCAGTGATTAGTATACTGGTGATGCGGAAAGCTGAGTGATTTGAATAGATGCAAGAGGAAATGTGGTTGCTGCTGAGGTTGTTACATAAACAATATAATTTTAGATTATATCTTTTACCTGTTAAAATATTTATTTATAATTTATAATTGTATTATCAGTGTGACAAATATAGAAGTGTCACTAATACAGAACCCTAATCACACAATCCCTAGATAACACAAAACTACTTGACCTACCTTTCTAAACTAGTCTGGATTTCCTTTGCTGTCTGTTTGACTATTAAGCTGTTGACACTTGTATATATAATACGTCTGACAGTGCCTTAAATCACAAAAATACCCATCCACAGCCTGAGGGAGCACTTATGGGACAATGAACTTAAAGCAGAAGAAGCCTGAGAACATTATATAGGTCACCCTCTTTCTAGGCAATAAAGCAAAGTTCAATGTAGTGTCATGACTCCCAAGATCATACAACATCATATATCAGGAGGATTACAACATTCAGCCTGCATCATTAAGCACTGAGCTTTCTGGAACATTTATCACATTTATAAAGGTCACGAACCTCAAAGACCATCATCAAACAGTCCAATTAATTACCATAAACTGAGTTCAACTTATAATTAAATTATTTGGTCATCTATATGCACATCTACAGTATAAAACTATCATTACATACATTCAGTCTTGTTCATAAGTTAGTACCCCTGTTTTAATTCTATGTGTTTTCGTGTAAAAATGTTGTAAAAATCATCTGATCATAGCTTATATCATAGGTCTTAGTATTAGACAAACATAACCTCAGACGAATGACAACTTTTTTCACTGTGCAATTATTTATTTAACAAAAATGAAGGGAGAGAGAAAGAGAGAGAGCAAAATAACTAGTTTTACACTCAGTCTCATAAAAGAGAAGGCCAATGTATATGTGCAGATTGCAAGCAGAAACGTCAGCAGGATTAGCTACAGTATGAGGGCTCCATCGAAAATAAAGTAACCAGTCACTTTAGTGCCAACAAACCTGAGTGATCAACAAGAATGGGGGAAGACTGCATTCAAAGGTTAATACTGTATACTGTAACACTGCTGTATATGCCCATGAGTCCCCCAGAACTGTTCCTTTATCTAAAAACAAATATATTCACAAAAAAACCTTTAGTAAATAAATGTTTTCAGTAAGTAAATGTTTCAGCCAACACATGAACACTGCGATTGAGTCCTGAGCATTATTTGAAAGCTCTCCCATAATTCTGTGGCTATGTAAGAAAAACCTCTGCCCTATGTTACAGTTTTCATTATAAGACACCAACAAACAGCCTGCACCCTTTGGCTGACTCAAGATTCTCAAGAACAATAGTTCTTTTTAGGCTAATATAAGTCGTAAAAATGTATATGCATCATGCAGTGACATTATTTTTCTTATCTTGTGTATATCTTATGTTATCTTCTTATCATCTATATTTCTGAGATGAAAGAAAGCTTTCATAGTAATATTAGCTACATGGGTTTCAAATGAAAGACTGGAATCAGTATTCACACCAAGGTCTTTTACTGCTGCACATGAAGAAAGAGAAAGACCATCCAGAGCTACTATGTGATGAGGAAGCTTACTTGCTGCCTCTGAGTCCTCGTACCAGTACTTTTGTCTTGTCAGGAGTAAGTCAGAGAAAGTTAATACTGTAAGCATCCCAAGTATATAAATGAAATAAACAACTGTGTGTCATCAGCATAATAGTGGAAAGTAATACCCTGCTTATGAATTATTATACCCAGAAGAAGCATGTATAGGGATAGTAGCAGTGACTCTAAAACCGAACACCAAACCTTATATTAGTATGCATACAGAAATTACCATTTATATTTGAAAACTAATAATGATCAGTCAAATAAGAACCAAGCCAGGAGAGGCCTGTTCCTTTAAATAGTACAGCATTTTCTGATGATTGTTTATTAAATGGTATCAACTAATCTTACCCATAATGCCACAGCATGTTTTTTTGTTTGTTTGTTTCAGTCTATTTAGTGTAGCAATAAATGGTGAACAGTTTGTCCCATATACAGTAAATGATGTCATTTAGTTCCTTGAAGGACTAATGGCTAGTATGTGACACTTTTACCGCCAAAACTCTACTAAACTCTACTGTATTTCCAATTAGGGAACCTACTTTAGCCAATGAGGGGTTGTTTAAGCCAGTACCAGTCCCAATGAATGATGATTCTGGCTGAGGTGGCTTTGAGCATTACTGCAGTCTTTCCCATGAAAATTCAGCAAGCGAAATGCCTGATCCTTAAAAATCAACAAATTATTTGTCACCAACTTGCAGAAAAGACACATCTGTCTGTAGAAATTGCCCAGATGCATGAAGAATTTACTTTGCTGTTGCAATTCTTTTATATCGACACCAATTCTTAATATTTTGCCATAGAATGAAGAATGAAGACAAGGTCTTTGCACAAGGTGTTGTGTGGCCATCCTCTTTTTCTCTTGCCTCAAGGGTTCCATGCTTGCCACAGCTGCTCATTGCTGTTGATCTGAAGGATTCCTCTCAGGCAGGTGTTAGGAAAGATCTGGACTTTGTTGGTGGTAGCACTGAGGTTCTCCATGTCTCAGCCCCATACAGCAACACTGAATTGACATGTCGTTGGACAGTCTTATTTTAGTTTTCAAAAACAGGGTTTTTGAGCTCCAGATGTTCGTTAGCTTCAAGAAGGCCAATTCTTGTTTTCATGTCCGTTTCTGTAATCAATGATGCTGTCAATGATGCTGCCTGGTCTAACAGTGTCTGTGTTGGTTGTGTTCACCTGTGGGTTGTTGCTCTTTCCCCATGTATGTTTAGTCCCATATGAGGTGACTGCTACGTCATTTGTCTTCAGCATTTGCTCTTGATTTCCATATGATTACCAGAAGTAACAGGAAAGGTGTGAGCAATCTGCTTACCTGATGCTTTTTACTTTAAAACTTGTGTTACAGTAAGTAACTCCATGAACCATTCGTTAGTTCATTCCCTCATAAGAGTTCCTGATGATGACAAGCATTTTCCCAGGCACACTGTAATCATGCAAAATATTCCAGTACAACTCTCCATCCACAGCCTTCTCATAGTTAAAATTGACATAGAAGGGAAAGTTCCATCCCAGTGATTGTTCCATAATGTTATAGACTGTTGCACCGTGTCCCTGTGAAAGCAGGTCAGTTGGTCTTGAAGCAAAACAGATATTGTTAAACAACCTTGACTGGAGTGGACAATAGGATATTTCTTTGCAGTTCCACCAGGAACCAAGGTGACTTTACAGTACTTGGGCAGCATGATAACGTAAACTTCCTTCCAGTCTAAGTTCACTTCTTCTTTCGAAATCTTTTCAAAGCATCGTAATAATTTATCTTCATAATTTATGGTGGTCTTAATATTTTTTATGGTGTTGCCTTGCCATTCTATAGTCATTTGATGGCCTTGTGGGTCTTATGTTTATGTTGGCTTGTTGCTCACTGTGGGCAGATTTCATTCAGCTGGAGCAATGTCGGGTTGCTCCAAAATACTGCACCCTTAGCTATCCTTTAGCTTTTTGTTCTTCCTCTGCTAAATTATTTTGTTGGCTAGTCTTTAACTGTTCCGTTCAACTTGCTGAATTCCCCTGAAAGTTTCTTGGTAGTGTTGTTGGGATCATTCATATTTTGATTTTGGATGGCCTCTTCAGCGTTCCTGCCAGTTTAGTGGGTGGCCTCTTGTGCTGTTTGCTGCTGGCTTTTCTCTTTCTTAACTTGAATCCTCTGTAGCATGTCTGAGGAA
Organism: Channallabes apus; assembly: GCA_030522415.1. NCBI lineage: Eukaryota > Metazoa > Chordata > Actinopteri > Siluriformes > Clariidae > Channallabes > Channallabes apus. The sequence goes on from CM060116.1 coordinate 9,965,271, forward strand.
ATCCATTCGTTGTGCTAGAGTTACCTTGACTCCAGTACTTCTTTACATGATTTTGTGACTGCCTCTTTAATCTTCTGCCATTTGGAGTCTATGATTGCTTCTTCTTCTTGATCATGGTCAGTTCTTCTGTCCAGTTCTTTTTCAATTTAATTTTAAGTTTTACTGTAAGTCAACCAGTAGATGAAGGTCTAAAGCAATATCCACACTTTGTCTGGATCACAGATCTTTGAGGGATGAACAGAATTTCTTGCAGATGCACACATGGTCCATCTGGTTCACAGTGGCTGAGTCAGGTCACGCCCATGTAGCCATGTGGATGCGTTTATGGGGAAAATGCTAACTACAATGATGTTGACCTTAATGTTTGAGGCAAAAGCTCAACAAATCTCTCTTCATTCTCATTAATCTACCCATGTCGTTGTTGGAACATGACCTCTTCAAGGCCACTGTTGTCAGTAAAGACCCCATAATAGTAACCGGTCAGTAATGATAATGCTTGGGCCATGGGCTTCCCAAGAGATCAGTACTGTCTATGTGGCTTTTGACAATATTATAGCCACACCATAGATGTGTGGAACATCATCCTGTTTGTGACCTATCAACTCTCAAGTTGTTTCTGAAGTCTCTTCTGGCCAGAGCCAGTCGACCTAGATACACTGACTGTACGGCAAGGTTGTAGTTTCTCATCTCTGATGTGACTTTTTTTTTCATTTTTTCCAGTTTCATAAATTGTTTCACTTTCCATGTACTAATGTTAATTGTCTTGGCCTAGAATGGGGTGCTCTACTTTAACCACATGGCATCACACATTTTCTTGACAAGGTCATATACTGTATCCTTCCAGCGTTGAAGCATGTTGGATTATTATTCTTGTTGCTTTTGTAGATGATTTTTATGTGGTGGGGAAGCTAACCACATGTCCAAGCCTCCACTTTTCTTATCCTGACTTGGGCCTGGCAATGGCAGAGTTGATATTAATCACAGATCATGACTCATGATGATAGCAGAAGAATGGATGAGTCTACTGTACAGATGTCACAGATGCCAATGTACAAAAAAAATGCATCCAACTTATTTGGGAAGCAGTACGTTTGCATTTCACATTGCAAACATCCAGATTTTAAACATTTAAATGATTCAGCACATCATATACATTTTAATAGTATACAAAGATTATTAGATTGAGTAAACACAAAATGCAGTTTTTAAAAGATGATTTCATAATAAATAATAATTGCCCAATAAACCTAATGACTGGTTGTGCTTCCCTTGGCAGGAAAAACTGCAATCAAGCATTTGCGATAACTGCCAATGAGTCGTTGAATGCCAATGAATCCCATCTTTCCTGGAAGTTTTAGCAGCCTTTTGCATATTTATACAGTAGCAACAACCTGATGCCTGCAATGTACAGTGCGTCCGGAAAGTATTCACAGCGCATCACTTTTTCCACATTTTGTTATGTATAGCCTTATTCTAAAGTGGATTAAAGTATTTTTTCCCTCAGAATTCTACACATAACACCCCATAATGACAACATGAAAAAAAAGTTTACTTGAGATTTTTACTCATTTATTCAAAATAAAAAAATTGAGAAGCACATGTAAATAAGTATTCACAGCCTTTGCAAAATTGAGCTCAGGCGCATCCTGTTTCCCCTGATAATCCTTGAGATGTTTCTGCAGCTTAATTGGAGTCCACATGTGGTAAATTCAGTTGATTGGACATGATTTGGAAAGGCACACACCTGTCTATATAAGGTCCCACAGTTGACAGTTCATGTCAGAGCACAAACCAAGCATGAAGTCAAAGGAATTGTCTGTAGACCTCAGAGACAGGATTGTCTCGAGGCACAAATCTGGGGAAGGTTACAGAAAATGTTCTGCTGATTTGAAGGTCCCAATGATCACAGTGGCCTCCATCATCCGTAAGTGGAAGAAGTTCGAAACCACCAGGACTCCTCCTAGAGCTGGCTTGCCATCTAAACTGAGCGATCGGGGGAGAAGGGCCTTAGTCAGGGAGGTGACCAAGAACCAGATGGCCACTCTGTCAGAGCTCCAGAGGTCCTCTGTGGAGAGAGGAGAACCTTCCAGAAGGACAACCATCTCGGCAGCAATCCACCAATCAGCCCTATATGGTAGAGTGGTCAGAGAGTCTCATCAGACCTGAGAATTTTGTCTGAGACTCCTTCAGGTGCCTTTTGGCAAACTCCAGACGGGCTGCCATGTGCCTTTTACTAAGGAGTGGCTGCCGTCTGACCACTCTACCATATAGGTCTGATTGGTGGATTGCTGCAGAAATGGTTGTCCTTCTGGGAAGTTCTCCTCTCTTCACAGAGGACCTCTGGAGAAAATGATGTTTCATGTTCCCTGAGCCACTCTTTCACTATTTGGAAAGAAATAATCACAAAATAAATCAACTGATGGAAAAACCTGGACATTCAGTATATTCAGGTCTTCAGCTGATTTCATTTTTTGGTCACAACGTTGCTGAACCTAGACCTGACCAACAGAAGCAACGCCAAATTATTAACACTGCCTCCGGGCTTGTTATCACTAGACATGATGGTTGCACCACAGTTTATTATTTATGCTCCCTAGCAAATTGAAGCCCTTTTTCTGATTAGCCTCACTGGTAAATTGTTTTCTTAAGGTTACACAGCTGTGTCTCAATCCCTCGAGTTCTCTTCATACTGTGCATGTAGAAATGCGTTTACTGTCATTATTAAACATAGCTGTTCTACTGTTGTTTTTGTATGATTTGATTTCACTAAGCCTTTAAGTGAACTCCCATCATGCTCATTCAGGATGTCTTTCTGACCACATTTCTTCCTTGAAGACGATGGTTCACCACTATCCTTTTTAGTTTCTTAACTCAATTTTAGTAGTTTCAACAATATCTATAATTGTTTTCTTCTGAAACAGAGTAAAACCTAGGCCACAACCACAGGAGATATGTCTTCTGACGTTATTTAAGCAATGAGAAGCTACTCACTGCATCATTTAGAGTTAAATAACTTGTTTCCAGTTAAACCATATTAATTACTACACTAATTATCTGATGGAAGGCTCTTCACTATTTGTTTAAGTAAAAATTGCATGGTGACTTTGCAGTGTAAGTAGCTACTTACGGTACCTGAATTATGGCCCCACTGTATGTGATGAGGTCAGACTTCCGGGATACCTGAAGGTTTAATATAATATAACATATAACATTATATTTGAATAACAAGTTCTACTGCATTCTGGATTGAAATCTTAAGGTGAAATATCTGTGAAATATCTCCACAGGCCGTTATCTCCACTGATGTTTTCATGGGTTTTGGTTGAATAATTTGCATATCATTTTTGATGCTGTTTGATGTTGATGTCATCTCAAGCATATAAATCTGATGATATTGGATAAATCTAGTCATGGACATCTGTCATCTCTTCTGTGTCACTGTAACTTTGCTATTATTAGGCAGTTGGCACCTCAAGTGTAAATGTTGCCCAGGCTTGATATTATATCGTTTAGGAGGGACATGATTAGTCAATTCATGATTATCTACAGCATACTAGGTACATGCATAGTGCATTTATGATGATTTACAGCATACTAGGTACATACATAGTACATTCATTCACAGCATACTAGGTACATGCATAGTGCACCTATGATCATTTCCAACATACTACAGTAGGTACATTCATAGTGCATTTGTGATCATGTACAGCATACTACTGTAGGTACATGCATACTGTAGTACATTTGCATTTGTGATCATTTACAGCATACTAGGTACATGCATAGTACATTTGCATTTGTGATCATTTACAGCATACTAGGTACATGCATAGTACATTTGCATTTGTGATCATTTAAAGCATACTAGGTACATGCATAGTGCATTTGTGATAATTTACAGCACACTAGGTACATGCATAGTACATTTGCATTTGTGATCATTTACATTTACATTTAGGCATTTGGCAGACGCCAAATGCCTGGCATTTACAACATACTAGGTACATGCATAGTGCATTTGTGATCAGTTACACCATACTAGGTATTTGCATAGTAAATTTGTGATTGTTTACAGCAGACTAGGGACATGCATAGAGCATTTGTGATCATTTACAGTACAGCATACAAGGGACATGCATAGTGCGTTTGTGATCATTTACAGCATACTAGGCACATGCATAGTGCATTTGTGGTCACTTACAGTATACTAGGTACATGCATAGTGAATTTTTAATAATTTACAGCATACTGGGATCATACTGGGATTTGTGATCATTTACAGCATATTAGCTACATGCACAGTACATTTGTGATCAATTACAGCATACTAGGTACCATGCATGGTGAATTTGTGATCATCTACAGCATACTAGGTAAAGTACATGCATACACACATTTATGTTAATTTACAACTTACTAGGTACATGCATAGTGAATTTGAGATTATTTACTGTACCTACTGTACTACAGTAGGTACAATACAGTACATTCATAGTACATTTGTGATCATGTACATACATCATACATTTGTAATCATCTACAGCAGACTAGGTAAATGCATAGTAAACTTTTGATAATTTACAGCATACTAGGTACATGCATAGTGCATTTGCATTTGTGATCACCTACAGCATACTAGGTACATGCATAGTGCTTTTGTGATGTAAGCTGTGTCTCTTGGAAAAAGAAGCATAGCTAATAAAAAGCCTAGATCAATTAATGCTTCAAATACTGTATATTTATATGAGGCTGCATTAGCCACAGTGAAACAACGAAGAACCAACGAAATAGATCCACATAGATGGAAAAATGATGGTGTCAGACATAAGTTAGAGATTGTTTGAAGTAAGGAAATGAAACTTCTGATGAAGCTGCACAGTGTACAGGAACACACACACAAGTCTAAAAACTGTACACAACCTCTCATATAATGAGGTTTCAAATAGAAGGAGAATGTTGTCTATGAGCAGAACTGTACTCTAGTTTGGTTCCTGAGTGAAGATTCTTTGGCGCCCTTGTGGTTTGCGGTTCAGGTCAAAGGAAAGGATGCGTTCGCAGGTGCGCATCCTCTCAGTCTTCAAGCTCTGTGGTTTGAGCAAAGCAAATACACACAGCTGTGCCTCCTCTGCCAGTAAAGTGAAAAGATCTGAGACAGCTGCAAGCATGTGCTGGTAAAGAACTTCTTTTTCATCTGTTTTGTCCTAGTGTGATGATTAATGTCCCAATGTCGGTGGTGTAATTTGGCCATGATTATATATTCGCACACAGATGGCATATACTTACACAAATTTTCAGTTTAAAACCACCTTTTAAGGCCACAGAAACCATGATATAGGCTTCCAAATGCCTCTATTTTACAGTTTATTACCACATAAATGATCCTCTTAAAAGAGGATTTATGGGCAGATAGACCTCAAAAAAGTCATCATCCTGAAGGCCAGCCTTTTCAAGCTGGAAGATTTTCATAAATCTTTTCGCATGATGTTTGCTTTTTGACAAGCTGTTTGACCTTTGAACCACAAAGCTGCTCAGTGCACTAGGTCAGAATTTTGACCCGGGTCTCTGATCTCCATGCCTGGTCCTTCTACAAAAATATAACAATAAGCTACCAGTCATGCACCGTGCATATCTGATTGCTCTCATTTGCCCTATTTTGTTTACCAAAGAGCTGCAATGTTGCGTGAACACTTGGGGGTTGTTTAGCTGCATAATCTCAGAAACTCTGTCTATGTGTGTGTGTGTGTGTGTGTGTGTGTGTGTGTGTGTGTGCATGTGGGCGTGAATCATTTTGTAAATAAAAGAAGCTGCTCTTCAAGGCAAAATGAGATGTGCCTGATTGCAAGACTTGGTCAGTGTGAATGCTGTTGGGGGATGGGGGAGGAGGGGTCAGATGTGTGGAAAAAACACTTTATCGTCCAATCATGTGCATGCCAAAAGGGTCACATGAGAGACGGCCAGGCCAGCCTAAGCATCAAGAAGTGGACATTGTGGGACTATATGCTTGTTATCCATCATTCATTCTCCAATATGTAGTGTGCACAATAGGTGGCTATAGTGAGCACTTTGGGGAATGAACAGACACTCTGGACATGTCCCTTTGCCCACATGTCTCACTGTCGTATGATAAAACCACAAGTCACATGGTTCATTGTTTAAAAAAAAAAAAAAAAAGAGCAAGTTAACACAGGGGCCCAGAATGACTCTCTCTCTTTCTCTCTCTTTCTCTTTTTTTGTGTGGCTGTCCCCATCCAATGCACATGACCACAGTTGAAATGTTACATTTACATTTATTCATTTGACGCTTTTATGCAAAGCGACTTACAAGTGAGACAGAAAACAACCCAAGTTATAAGAGCCAAGCAGTAAGTGTTGCAAATTTAAACCAGCTGATGAGAAACAAGATGTAAACATTGGTGTGGACAGGAAAAAGGCTACATATGACTTATTTCCTGCCCATTTTGTCTCAAAAGTATGTGTCCTAGGGTTAGACTTGCTTTGCAAAACCTGCATATAACCTATGATTGATTATGATTGGAGTGCAAGAGCAGTTTGGCTGCATCTATAATGGTGGTGTAACACTAGACACAGTGGTGTCTGTATTCAAATCTTAATCATAAGTTAACAATTTGGTAAACCTGGAAACACTGGGAAAAACAACATACGTATACATTCAAAGGCCCTTCATTGGGTAAACCTTATTAGGACGAACTTGTACTGGAAACATTCTTTAGTAATTCTGGTCCATATGGATATGATAGCATCATGCAGTTACTGCAGATTTATCAGCTGCATATCCATGACGCGACTCTCCCATTCCACCACATCCCAAAGATGCTCCATCGGATTGAGATCTGACTGTGGAGGCTGTTTGAGTACAGGAAACTCGATGAGATGATTAGCTTTGTGACATGGCACATTATCCTTTGGTCATAAAGGGACGGACATCTTTAGCAATAATACTCAGGTATGCTGTGGCATTTAAACCATGTTCAATTGATACTAAGTGGACCAAAGTGTGCCAAGAAATTATCCCTTACACCATTACACCACCAACAACCTGAGTTGTTGATACAAGGCAGAAAGTATCCTTGTTTTCTTGTTGTTTATGACAAATTCTTGACTAGACCATCTGAATATCAAATATCTGTCAGCTCGAACCAGTCTGGTCATTCTCCTCTGACCTCCTCTGGCATAAGGCGTTTTCACCCAGACAACTGCCGCTCAATGGATATGAATGAGGGGTCAGAGCACAGGGTCAGCCAGGATACAGCGGCCCTAGAGCAGGTAGGGTTAAGGGCTCAACAGTGCCAGCTTGAACCCTGCAGATCCTTAATGGATGGACCCACCCCTGTCCTGACATTTGCATTGATGAGCAGTGGAATACATGTACCTAACAAAGTGTAGGTGTATACAGTAGAAATTCATTGTGTGTTCCTCAACGTAGGCTACCTCACCCAACTTCACAACTGGCCTCAATTAGATTTAAAAAAAATATGACCCCTTATAGTTTTTTTCTCCTGCCTACTGTTTTTTCTAATGAAATGTGTTTATTATTAACATAAACTGTAAGTAATGTGCCGTTTAATGTAAAGTCATTCCAAGTTCATCATTCAAACTGCCATGAACACACGACATCACTTAACGGACGGGCAGCGCCACCTGGCCATGGCGCACCTTCGGGTCGGTGGCAGGCAGTCAGATGTTGCTCGTGAACTTAGTGTGTCTCAAAGTGTCATCAGCAGATTTGCATCAAGACACAGAACTACTGGCAGAGTTCATGGCAGACCCAGGAGTGGAGCCTCACGAGTTACAGACCGCAACGATGACCAGTACCTAAGGACCTATGCACTCAGACATCGTTATGCAACTGCCACACAGCTGCAGGCCCGTTTATGAGATGCGAGGGGTACTAGGGTTTCCAGACAAACCATTTGCAACCGACTCCACCGCTTTGGCTTGAATGCCAGACGACCGATGCAGGTGACTCCACTGACACCAAGACACCGCCGTGAATGTTTGCAGTGGGCACAAGATCATGTGACCTGGACAATGCAGCTGTGCTTGCATCACCTTGCACAGAAATGATTGTCATCAGCGTTGCCGGGGAAGGCGAGGTGAGCGATATGCTGAGGTCAACATGGTCCCCAGGGTTTGCTGTATGTTAATGGCCCTGCTTTGTAAAGGCTACTCAATTTATTACAGATGAACCTTGGCAAACCAGGTTTTTATAAACCTCAGTCTTTTAAAATCTTGATAATTCTGTTCTTCCAACTTTGTGGCAATAGTTTGGGAAAAGACCACGTGCTTTATGGTTGTTACGGTAGGGTGGCCAAATACTTTTGGACATGTAATGTATCCCTCAGTGCTCTTGCGCCTGAACGAAAGTGTAGACCTCCAGCTCACATGGATTTTTTGTGCATCCTGCGAAATATGAGTCTGTTTCCCAGGTGCATTGTGGACATTTCTGGTGAGAAAAGAGAATAATATTTCTCCTATTTATATCCATTTAATGAGCCGTATACAGTACATGATTCTACGTGTTGTTGCTTCTGTCATGTTAAAATTTCATTTTGGCCTAATGTTTTTACTGTCATTTTACTGATGTTGTTCTATGTTCCCTTCTCATACAAGTAATTTGAGTTATATCTAGGTGTATGGAAAACTGAAACCCTGAACTCTATGAATTTAAAGTTCACTTAAAATAATGTTCGACCTATAGTAGCTTTTCTTTCCTTGACAGTTAACTTTCATCACCACCACATGCACATGGGTTGGCCTACATATTTGTGTATGCACATTTTTACTTTTGACATCTTATCAAAAATGACCATGACCACAAACCAAATATTATTTTTATATACAGTAAATGTCTTTTTCTTTTGAATGCATGGTTATTTATTAGCTGTCAATGAAGCAGCATGTTCAGATTACCAATTAATAAACATTTTTACATCCTCTGGCTATGCCACAGCAACTATAGCAGCTTGAGTTTCATGCATTTTATTCAGTAGTGTATCTCAAGGTTATCTTTCATGCTGTTTGCCAGGTTCAGCACCTCAGGGAAATACATGTCAGGTAGTATCATTTCAGCCGTAACAGGATCATGCAAAAGGGGATGTAGATAGAGGAAGTGTATTGTTGCTACTGCCGGCAGTGGTCACACTTTTAGGAGGTAGCACACAAACACACACACACACACACACACACACTGTGTGAGTGGCGGCATTGTGCCAGTGGTGTAGAGTCACTTAGTGGGCCTGAAGTCATTAAAGAGGTGGTTTAAAGAATCCTAATCCTTGAGTCCATTGTAAGTTTAAGGCTGAACGTTGCCCCAGGCCTTGCTGATAGGAGAGACGGAGAGACGGAGGGGTTGGTGTGTGATGGGAAAGGAGAGAGCAAAAAGGGAAGCAGAACAGTAGACCAGTGTATGTTTTTGTGTGTATGTGTATAAGAAGTGGAGGATAAATGTGTCATCATTCCGAAAAAAAAAAAAAACTTTACCCCAGGAGGTTTGTATGGTAAGCCCGCTTAAATTGTAAGACTTGTAAACAGAGACAGCCTCAGATACACGTCTGTTTGTCATCTTAATTTGAGTCTGGTGTTAGCCTGCACCATTTGTTATCTTGCAAGGATAATGGCCAATGCCCGGGAGAAAGATATCAGTCAACTATGTATAAATCATCACAATATATTGTTGGCAATGAAAGCTGGGATAATGTAAGGTAATATAAAGGGTTTACCTGATGTTGTGGTTGCTTCTACAGTATTTCATTTTTGCCTGTCCCTCACCACCCCCACCACCTGCAGCACCACTTAGGAGTATATACATTGGTTCATGATGTGTCATGATTACACATATGAAGTTGCACACTAATGTTCAAGTTCATGTCCTAAAATATGAGGTGCCTTTTATTCTTGTTCTTCTGAGATGTTTTTATTAAGTGGGTTTTTTTTTTTACTTTCCAAAACTGGCATCATCACGCTAGAAGCTTTATCTCGAAACAGAGCATTCATTCATTCATTCATTCATTTTCTATACCGCTTAATCCTGTGTTCAGGGTCGCGGGGGACCTGGAGCCTATCCCAGGAGACTTCGGCACTAGGCGGGGTACACCCTGGACAGGGTGCCAATCCATCGCAGGGCACACACACATACACACACACACACACACACACTCACACACCCAATCACACACTACGGGCAATTTAGGAATGCCAATTAGCCTAACCTGCATATCTTTGGACTGTGGGAGGAAACCGGAGTACCCGGAGGAAACCCACCAAGCACGGGGAGAACATGCAAACTCCATGCACACAGAGACGGGAATCGAACCCAGACCCTGGAGGTGCAAGGCGACAGTGCTAACCACTACACCACCGCGCCGCCATACAGAGCATTCATCTACTCTTATTTAATCTTCCCTAATTTTGTTAAAGCCTGCAAAAAAACACATTTGGTGAACATTCTTCCCATACGTGTTATATGGGAAAACCATACATGGAGAAAACACGCTAATGTTTTATTGATCTTTTTGCGTGACTGTTTTTCCATAACAGTACATTTTATGTTTACTTTACCCAGGGATGTTGGAAAAAGGGAAAAACCATTAGTGTCAAATCCATCTATGAAATATTCAATTACCGACAGCGCTTCTGTCTATCTTCTTTCACCGCCTTTACTGGAAAGTTGCTCTCAGTGTATGCTCACACATACACATTCCACCTTTGTGGTTTCTCTGTAGGCAGTGCAGCTCAGTGGGTTAAGGCACTGAGAGAATCAGAGTTACTGATCAGAGGGTAAGCAGTTCAAGCCCCAGCTGCACCAGATTGCTGTTGTTGGGTCTTGGAGCGAGGCCCTAGCCGGACGTTTACTAATCCTTTATGATAAATATAGCCATGGACCACAGCGCATCCAACTTTTTTCATCCAACAGATAATGGTCATCTCAGTTTCCAACTCACAAATATGCTCTGAAGTGAATAGTCCACACTGGGCAGCACAAACCTTAGAACATAAAGGATCTGGTCATGTACCACTTGGAAGAGATTTCAATGACTTCTACATGAGTCTTCCACCTTGTTAGTGCCGAGCTCCTTGCAATACTTGTTACACAAGAGGTAATAATTTCAACTGAATTTTTTCAAAAATACAGAAAGGAATAGCCTTACTCATGTTAATAAAAATGTGTTAATAATAAAAGTAAATAGCATCACCACTTAAACTCCCCACTCATTTCATTCACTCATCGAAAGTAGGAGTAATATCCAAGCTTCACAAAAATCATGCACCAGCTGTAGATGCCAATTAACCTTTAAAATCGAAGCAACACAGCATACTGTAGGTCAATGACAATTTAAAAAATATGTACTTATATTGAAGTCTTGCTGGTGTCGAAATGAAAGATCACAAAAGTTCTCTGTGACAGCCAAAACTTTAACTTTAAAACCCAAAGCCAAATATAGTGCACGTCCCCCTGGAAATAGCTCTGATCCCTCGAGGCATCACTCCACAAGACCTATGAAGGTATGGTGTCTCGGGCCATTACATTAGCTGCAGAACCTTAAAGTCCCGTAAGTTGCACATTCAGTCTTCCATGGTACTGTACAGACTTGTTTGTCCAGCACATCCCATGGATGCTCGTTCAATTTGAGATTTGGGGAATTTGATGCAGGATAAACAACTTTGAACTCTTTGCCAGCTAAGCCCGATACACAGCAAGCTATGATTCACTGAGTCTTCTAATACCTTTCTATCATAACCAGAATTCACTCTGTTCATCAATTTGTGCTACAATATGCCAACAGCTCCCAAATCCTGTTATTCCAATATATAATGGCTCATTTAGTCACAATTGGTTAATAGATTAGAAATCTGCTCTTACAAAAATAAATAAGTAATAAGAGTAATGGCGGCACGGTGGTGTAGTGGTTAGCACTGTCGCCTTGCACCTTCAGGGCCTGTTTGTCTATAACTCTATAAGGATATGGTTTTATATTGGAACTCGGTCATACTGTATAGGCAACATGGTGGCTTAGTGGTTAGCACTGTCACCTTGTACCCCCAGTGTCTGGGTTCGATTCTTGCCTCAGGTCTGTGTGCATGCACTTTGCATGTTCTCTCTGTGCTTGGTGGATTTCCTCACAAAGACATGCAGGTTAGGCTCATTGGTGTTACTAAAATTGCCTGTAGTGGGTGTATACAGGGTAATGCCTTTCTACAAGTCTATCTGAGTCTCCAATAACTACTGGACTCCATTTTAACATCAATTAACATCAAATGTTATAGCTGAACCTAACACTTAACACTGTATAAATGCAGATAATTTCCTGCTATCTGTTTCACCCAGATGAGGATGGGCTTGCTCACCAGGGACTATCTGAACATTTTGATTCATACACATTCACATTCCATACAAACTTAAATAATTCTTTTGATTGTGTAAAGCTGTTTTGAGACAATGTCAATTGTTAAAAGCGCTATACAAATAAAACTGAATTGAATTTAAATTAATGCAGTATAGACGATGAGTGAGTGAGTTCAGTCAATTATCTTTAGTCGTTGCTAACAGGGACAGGAACTCAATGGTTAAGGCGCTGGACTGCTGAGCAGAAGGTCCCAGGTTCAAACCTCACCATCATCAAGTTGGGCCTTGAGCAAAGCCTTTAGCCCTCAACTGCTCAGATGTATAGATACAAATGTGCTTACAATAGAGTATATTAGCGATATATGAAAAAAATATGCCTGAAGTTAAGAGGAATCTGTTTTTCCATTTGAGAGCAGAATCAAGTATCAAGTAGTCAGTATCTTTCCTAGAGGGAATAACAACACTGAGTCTTGCACTGTAATGTTAAACAAGCTTAAAGGACACTTGTAGGGGCCTCTCAGACAGTCCTTCAGATAAAACATTTAAGCTCATTTATAATCTAATGTTTGTGTATGTCATTTTCCCTCCTCACTGGCCACTGCAAAGCATTAATTTGGTGTGTTGCAACCATGTCTGTACATGGATGTTTGTTTGGCATCATTATCTTGTTGAAAGCTACGAGAGTCAGTCAAGTCAACCCAGGGCTTCTAATGAAATGTCTTGAGAATGAAGGCATAAAAGAGACTGACATGTGCAGAATACCTCGAGCACAGTACAGTGACGAGACTCTTAGTCGCAGTAAAACATTTGAATGGTGCAAACGATTTAAAGAAGGCCTCAGGTTTGTGAATGCCGAACCCAGCCGAGGTGGCTCGGAGCCCGCTGCAGTCATTCCCGTGAACATTCTGTGAGTGGAACGTCTGACCTTTGTAAATCAACAGATTACTTGTCACCATCTTATGGAGGAGACACATCCATCTGTGGGAGCCGTACATTAAATCATTCACAAACACCTGCACTTTTGGAAGGTCATGAGAGCTCGACTGGCACAGAAGAATCTGTAGTTAAAGGAATATTTTGTTACACAGAAGGCTAGACAGTCCAGTCATGGCTCCAGTTTACTGAGAAAATGTCCTACATTGATGGTATCCAAGCACTGAGAGAGATGGCTGTGATCAGGCTGCAGATTGAGTGAGAGTGATAAAACAGGACCTGGCTAACATCGACAGCTCAAAACAGTATTTATTAAACTCCCTTCAGCCTCACTTTGTTGGAAACAACTTCACATAACTCAATCCAGTGATAATGCTAGAAGTAAGTGTGTGTGTGTGTGTGTGTGGGTGGGTGTGATTAACGAGTGATTGGTTTTTCATAATGAAATTAATGAGAACCATACATCATGTCTCTCTCTCTCTCTCTCTCAGTCTTTCTCTAAAAGGGGAAAGAAAAGATGTGCAATGGAAAAAGTGCCGGTGCTTTAAAGCAGAAATGAATCATGACTTTAGTTCCTTGGGGACTGAATGATCATAATATAACATTCAGTGGCACGCCAAGCACATGCTCTGAAAGACCACAAGACAGCTCTGGAGAATGACAAGATCCAGAATAACAAAACACAGCTCTGACAAAAAAAGGGTGTGAGCAGAGCAAAGATGGGTGTAATTACCTGTATTACTATCTGTATCTGGGTCATGCTCTAAATATTCATATATACAGGTGTATTTGGATTTAAACTCAAAGTGGGTTATTTACTTTTCTTTTAAAGCTGGCTCATGCATTTAGCTGAATGCCTATGAAATGCATGTATTTTTTTTTATATAAAAGCTTATCTTTTTCCAAATTTTAAAAACCACAAGCTTGCAGTTATTGTGCAAATGTCTTGAGCCACCCTTCATTTCTTCATAATAAAGCAAATTCAATTATTTAGATTTAATTTTACTGTGGCAAGTTGCAAAGTGCCTTGAGATAAAATAAAATAAAAAAATGTTCTTACTGGTTCATGTCTTAAGTTAGATGAAAAAAAAAAAAAAACCCTCAGAAACTGGTCAGGAACACAGACCTGAGTCAAAAACTTTCCAATAAAAAGAATGGACAATAAAAGCCCTTGAAGCATGGAGACATATTCGTCAAGACTATATTATAATGTAAGAAAGCATTGCTCTTTGAAAGCAAAATGACGAAATGAGGTGTGGCTCAGGATGTTTGCACAGTACTATATGTATTTGGTTACAACATTAAATAAAAAGGTTCTGCTATTTTAGGTGGTACAGTGGCGTACTAACCACTTGGTCCTTGCGTCACCAGAGTCGAGTGTTCAATTCCCGCCTTGGGTTTACAGTGTGTGAAGTTATTCTGGTTTTCTCCGTTAGTCTAAAGACATGCAGATTATGTTAAATGGCATTCCTGAATTGCCCTTAGTGTGTTAATGACTGTATGTGTGCATGTTTGCCCTGAGATGGACTGTCAGGGATCTCCAGGAAAAGGCTCCAGGCTTCTGGTGACCCTGTACATAATAAGTGGTATAGAACATAAATTAATGTATGAATTCTGTAATAGTAAGGTCAATGGGTGACCTTTGCAAAAATTTTCAACAAATCTCTGATTTAAAGGCAATTAGTAAAATTGTTGAAGAAATAGCCTTCTGGTGAGCTGTAGAGATGCTAAAACTCAAACCAGACACTGGCTTCCTTTGCTCCATTCATGCATACTACTGTATTTCCAGAGGTGGGTAGTAACGAGTTACGTCATTTACTTCGTTACAATTACTTAAGTAACTTTTTGTTGAAGCACTACACTTACTCCGCTACATTCGGCTACACTCGACACGTTACTTTTCTAACCATTTATTCTACATATTAGATATTCTGTATTTTTGCCAGAGAAATGCAGCCGTTGGATCTTCAGTACCACATGACTGTGTTTCACCAATCAGACGTAGCAACAATAATCACATGACTCCGTTTGACCAATCAGCTGCAGTAACAAGAACCACGTGTAGTCACGTGACCACACAAACTTTCGGCATAGCGGGAAAAACCGCGGTAGACGGAATGAAAGCATAAGAATTAGCAGAGGCAGCTGTCTCCAGTGCTACACCTGAAGATGATAAACACCCCTAGCTTGTTTCTCTTACACACAGTGCAAAAAACAGCTTCATTCTGCGGTGTCTTTTCTGTCTGCCAAAACAGACAGACATTTCAACATATAAAAACTCGATGTCTAACCTGAGGAAACATGTCGCGGTTAGTTTAGCTGATTCATTTAATGCTGCACTGTTAGCATATATAATTAGCAAATAGGCTAGAGGCTAAAAAAATTAAGTTTCATACATTTGTTCTACTGAACACAATTTATGGTCAAGTGAGACCTCTTGTACATGTTCTAATTTTATTTTCTATCTGCTGAGCCATAGGGCAACTGAATATACAGTTAATCTTTCACTGTAAATAGTTTACGCTGTTCCAACATACATATGTTACCTACAGTAGGTATTTGTTTCAATAGCTTATGTTGTGAAAAAAAGAGAGATTTGGAAATTTGTGTTTCTTGTTCCTTAATTTGCTATTTTGTAAAGATATTTATTTTATTATTTTATTTTACATTGATTTTATTACTTGGAAATGAAACAGTTGCTCTGTACTTAAGTAGTCATTTCACCAAATACTTTTTTACTCTTACTTGAGTAATATTTTGGATGACTACTTATTACTTTCACTTAGGGATGGGCGATATCGGTATACACGGTTAACCGGTAGAGATTTTGGTCTTAATCGCAGTTGAGATCACGTGACGTTGCACGTTACGTAACCACGCAATACACATTCACTTCTATGGGAAGCCAAACACATCTAAAGTGACGCAAGCAACGCTGATAGAAATAGGCCGCGCCGACCATCAAAATACATTTTAAACCGCTGGGATGCGCATGTGCAAACCAGGCATGGCAAGTCGGAAACAATATTAAACAGTCCTGACATTTTAAATAAATTGTTTTTACATAAAAAACAGTGGGTCGCGCAGGTTTGTGATTCAAGCGGCGTTGCTCAAGTTAATCCGCGCTGCGCGATCCACCCGGCTGCGCGAATAAACTAGATCATCTCTGTGCTATCCAGATAGTCGCGCTGTGCTGTCCACTGGGCCGCGCAGATATTTGGTTCAATCGGGTGCCACGGTTTCGTCCCACTTTTGATATGTTTGGCTTCACATACACTTCGACAATGGAAGAAGACGGTGCAGCAGCAGTGAGTTTGCTTACATGTGACAAAACGAACAACGAGGAGATTGTAAAGACAAAAGGTGCCTCGTCTGTGGTGTGGAATTGGTTTGGGTATAAGAAAAGTGATACGAATGAGATGAACGTGATTTACAAGGTACGCAAGTGCACTGTTTTAACAAGTGGTGGAAAAACGTCAAACCTTTTCTATCATCTGAAATCCAAGCATCCAAACAAATATGGCAAAAGTAAAAAAATGCGGCAAACCTCAGCAATTCACAGTTTAAATAAAATTACATTATGTAAAACAGTTTCTTTGTGTTTGAATTTTTATTCATGCATTTTCAGATACAAATTGCTATATTGTGATATATATCGTTATCGAGGTAGGAAATTGATTTTGGTTATATTGATAGATATCGATATAATTGATTTTCAGAAGATTTTGGTTATATTGCCCACCCCTACTTTCACTTGAGTAATATTATTTGGAAGTACAGCTACACTTACTTGAGTAATATTTTTGGCTACTCAACGCTCCTCTGACTATTTCCATAGAGTTCTGTCGCAGGAAAAGTTCAAGAACACACATTCATACACTTCACAACTATGGCCTTTAAGAGCGGCAAAACCCCTGGCATATGGTAGACCTTGGGATTAAACCAGGGACCCTCCCTCACTACACCAATGTCCTCTCCGATAATGAGTAATGATCAGCAATTAGGACAATGTCTGTAACTACTCCAAGAATTTCAGCATGTTGTTACATTACCAATGTAGAAGCAAAGGTTCTTCTGATTATCCATAAATACATTCAGGCTAGACAGTCTGAATTACTGTACACTGCGGCTGGATAAAAAACAAGATACTGAATGAGCAGCCTACAGCATGTCATTGCACTTAGGTTATGAGCTATTTATTTGATTACATGGTACAAGCTACCTATTTTGTGTAATTCACTTCCATAAATAACTTTGACTTTTCGCTTGCTAGTATAGAAATTATAGCACACTTATAAGATCATTTCTTGGTCACATCCACAAAACAAGCAGGCTGTGTCTGCTTAAAGTCAACTGCATTTTTTGTTGTTGTTTTAATTATTATTATTAAATTTTTATCACCTAAGTTAGATTTAACCTGTAAAGAGCTATAGTGGTAGCTGCTTAGCCGTCACTAGGGAATATAAAGCGTTCCATTGTTATAACAGGTGTTTTTGTGTGCATGTGTGTTGGGGTGTGTGCATGCACATACACGCATGCATGCATTCATATCAACATGATACAAGGACCAGCAAATGACTCCATAATTATGAATCTCCACAACCACAGCACCAATATTCACAAAGAAAAGAGCTGCAAAGGCTGCAGAAGAGAACGAAGTAGGAAAAATTTGATCCGTCCATCAGTCCATTAGAACCATGTGTTTGGGGCCATGCCATAGGCATTGGGAGAGGGCCAGGAGTAGAGGTGGCAAAGTTGAAGCCAAGCAGCCTGCTGGCATGACACAGCCTGGAGAGATATGCTTTCAATCACTCACACACACACACACACACACACACACACACACAAAAGTGAGCAAGAGCTAGAGTTTAAGAGAGACATGACAGAATAGTAATCATAAAAAAAAATCCTGGCATGAGCTCATGCAAAGCTGGAAATCACATTTGGACATCTCATGCTGTTTGTGAGGTGAGCTCAAAATTTAGCAGGTGCAGAATAATTGAGGGAAGAGTGCTGGGGGAGATATAGAGAAATGAGGGCATGAGCTTACACACACAAGGAAAGGCACACTATAGAACAAAGCAAGTTTGTTTGTTCTATAGTTTGTTTGCATTCAGTCTGATGAAAAATGCATTGAACAATACAATTAATATGCCATTTTAAAAAACAAAATTTTCTGACAAGGGTGCCATTTTTATTCATAAGGACATCAATCATATTACTGAGAATAAAGAAAAAAAAAAGAATAAAGAAAAATTATTTATTACAAAGGACTTCCTTTCTTGACTTTACTTTCTCTCCATGACATTTAATAAATCTAAATGATGCAATCTGCAATAGATTGGCACCCAATCCAGGGTATACCTTGCCTTGTGCCCTTAAGCTCCTGGGATAGGCTCCAGGCCCCGTGCAAGCCTGTATACAGTGGTAAAGACGTTAAGACAACATAAGATGATGCAATTTTCTATACAAGGATGAATGAGTGTTGTACAATGAAAATCATGAACACATGAGATTTTAAGCTAAGCCTTCATTCATCACACATAAATCACTGTACAGTGAAATTCTTTATACTTTACATACAAGTATCCCAGCTTGGTTTGGAGGCTGGTGTCAGAGTGCAGGGTCAGACATTATATGGTGTCCCGGGAGCAGATAGAGTTCAGGGTCTTGCTCAAATGCTCCAACAGCAGAAACTGGGTCCCAAAGTGGCTGGAGCTGCTGAGGTGGCACAAGGGAACCTACACAACAATGTTTTGCAGTTCAAGCCCCAGCCACTTTGGGACATAACTCCACAAGACTCTGGGGGTGTGCTGCAATGTCTGCAACCAAGATTTTGGAACCCGATCCATTGTGTTGCGGGTTGAGGCCTCCATGGATTGCACTTGTTTGTCCGGTGCAATGGGACATCAGATTGCGATCTGGGGGGTCTGGAGCCCAGGACTGCTGCTTTGGGGACTTTGTCTGCTTGGTGCCATGCATGGCAGGCTGTTGTGTTTTGAGTGTTGAGTTTTTCTGAAGATTTATGCTACTGTACTGTACATTGACCTTTCTTTGGGATTGAACCAGACAAGCTGTCCTTTGGTCCCCATGGGCATGAGTGATCCTTGGGTGCCCATGATACTATCATCAGCTTACTAGTGTATAATTGATAATCAATTTTAATGTGCCCTTCTCTAGTCTGCTGAGAAGGACAAAAGTCAAGTTTTAAAATATTTGCCAGATGGTTACATATCTTTAAATGAGGGCTGTCAATATTGTGGCATGGGCGGGGTGGTGGCTGATGACCGTCATGCCTTGCGGGGGTTCTCTATGTGTCCACCATGAGAGAGAAGGGTGTTTAGGTTAGTGGCTTCGGCCAAGTTGGGCGTGTGTATGTGTGTGTGCTTGACCAGTGTGTGTGTGCTTGTGCTGAGTTTAATAAACTACTCCCCAGCCATTTGCATTGGGGAGCAAGTAAGTTCACTAGTCCTCCAAGATCCCTGCTAGCGTCGAAAAACGCTACAATATTAATGTCTTAACGCATGTGATTAAGCTTAAAAAAATTAATGCATTACTATTTTTAATGCAAATTATTCATATGACCAAGTTTGACCCTAATGGCTTCCCATTATCACAGTGTGGTTACCCGGCTGTGTTAATAATGGCGCGTTTAGCGCAGATAATAAGGTGTGCGGAACAGAAAGTTTTATTATGAAAAGCTTCTAGATGGAAGTTTAGATAAAACCAAAGTTGTGTGCTCGAGCTACCTTCAAGGGAAATATTTTAACAAGAATACAGTAAATATAAAAGGTGGGAGTGGTGGCTTGGGTGGCTAAAGTTCTACGGTGTTGATCTAAAGTTCTGGATTGAATCCCCGCCACCGGTAGTTTGCCACACCCCATACACACGTTTATGATCCAAGTAAATCTGAGTATTAAAATTGCGATTAATCACGATTAATCGCACACTATGACTATGTGATTAACTAGATAATAATTGTTAATCGATTAACAGCACTACTTTAAATGTTTTTCCCCCTTTACATGTAAATTAAATGCAAAGTATAGTATATCAAATGCAAAGTAATGCTTTTGATATTTTGTATATTTATGCTGGGTGCCTTGGAAATTAATTGCTGTAGTCACATGCGTTTGGAGAAAAAGAGCAACAATTGTAAACCTTGGTAAATGTTGTGTTCCCTAGGAATAGTGAACTGAGAACTAATTCACATACAAAAAAAAAAAAAAAAAACAACACCCACACCATCGCTCTCTTTCACTCACAGACGCAGAAAAACACGCATGGACACATAAACAAGAACCATCCCTGGAGAAAAGCTGGCTCTCACGCGAGCAGTTCGGGTGAGTGTCAGCGCATGCAGTGGGCAGAGTGCCAGATACCACAAGAGTTTCTCTCAGAGTCTCAGAGGGGAAGAAGAGTGAGAGAGAGAGAGAGAGAGAGAGAAGGGAGGGGAGGGGGAAGGATGCAGGTGTTCTTGGTTGAGTGTTTGACGAAAGGGGGAGTGGGGGGGATGTGGGGGGGGATGTGGGGGGAGAATTGAAAGAGAACTCTTGGTCTGGGCAGCCACAAAATCCCAGAAGGGTAACGCGAGGGAGGGGGTGTGCACCAAAACACTGAAGCACACACTCTGCAGAGAGCCTCCACCAGCATGCAATTTAAAAAAAAAAAAAAAAAAGAGTCCAAAACAGAGCACACACACACACAAGTAGAACACACCCTACGTGCCAACTGGGATAGCAACAGATTACTGTGTCAACCTGGCGCAATGAAGCGTTCAAGAGCTATTTGAATGAGATTGAGGTTAATCACTATTCTTCTTACGGTGAACCCCGGCTGAACTATTATAAACAAACCAGATCGGGAATAAAAGATAGCAAATAATCTCAAGACCAAACAAAGCTGTGAAATGAAAATAGTCGATCCCAGCAGCACAGATGTAGATTGCGTCCCCCTAGGCAGCAACAGGTAGAAATTCAGACTTGTTGATCCAGTTGCTTGGGTTTGTATTGCGTCACATTTACAGTCATGAACAATATCAGTCATGTGCACGCACACACACACACACACACATATACACGCACACAAGAGGGGAGGAGGGATGGGTCAGTCTTTTCAAATGTCAAACAAGGCCTCCTGTGTCTCTGAGGAGCCGGTCTGCTATTGTCCCCATCACGACTAGAAGATCGATGTGTCTATGGGGGAATGGCCCTGCAGAAAAGCATGCTCCACTCCTATTAAATTCTGCTGAGCAAATAGAATCTCGCAGCACCCCACCTCTCCCTTCTCTGAAAAGGGAAAAGGGCTAATTTACTGATATGTGTGTGTGTGTGTGAAGGTGTAGAGTTTCTCTTGACAGACAAGAGAGTGTGCTAAACACGAGAGAGAGAGAGAGAGAGAGAGAGAGAGGGAGAGAGAGAGAGAGAGAGAGAGGTAAAATGTTAAAATAATAAAAACATACAAAAGGAAGGGAAGAAGCAGAGAGAGAGAGAGACAAGAGGAGAGGAGGAAGAAAAAGACAGAGAGAGAGAGGGAGCGATATGAAAACCCTAATTATAGCCAAGCCTGTCTTTTGAGTTCATGGTCAGTTGACATGTTTATCTTCTTGGCAAACTGCTTCTATCTGCCAGCTCTTTACTTTTAGAAGAAAGCTTATTAAACAACACACACATACACAGAAGCCTCATTAACACTCGGGGATACAGAGAATGAAAGGAACACACTGTTTTTATGCTCATAAACATTAAAGTAGGTCACAAGTATAATTTCTACTCATTCACACACTCAAACTCATCATCTCATATAACTCATTATCCTATATACAGGGTCGCCGGGGGCCTGGAACCAAGACTTACTGTAGGGCATGAGATGGGGCACACCCTGGACGGGGTGTCAATCCACCGCAGGGCACACACTACACTACATGCAATTTTGTAATGCCAATGAGCATGTCTTTGGACTGTGGGAGGAACGCGGAGCACCTGGAGGAAACCCACCAAGCACGGGGAGGACATGCAGACAAACAGACCCTGAGGCGGGGATGGAACCCGGATCCTAAAGGTGTAAGCCAACAGTGCTAACCACTACGCCACCAGTGTGCCACCAGTAATTTCTATATATTTACGTATAGTTATATAGCCAGCCCCAAATCAGCACTGAATCAAATAAATCAAGCTTAATTAATATTCACCTGACTTGTTTGCACCACAGGATTAAAATTATAGGTGTTCTACCACACAAATGCTAATTTTACTCAATTTTGACTCAAATGATAGATTTATGTATGTAAAATGAAAGAAATACCATATAATTTGTGTGTGTGTGTGTGTTACTGTCACTATGCCCCAAAATATATATACACCTCTTAAACTGTAAATTTCTCCCTGAAGCCCTCTACCATGACGGTTTTACTGTACATTTGGGCAATAAAGCACATCCTATGTTCCAAGCATAAAAAAGTAACATTAATGATGACTTTAAAGAATGTTCCTCTCCAAAGAACAAATTTTAATAATAGTCCTAAAAGATCCCAAGTGACCTGGGCATCAAAAAGATCTGCAGAGATGCCTGGAGCTCTGGAGCTTCGGTAGAACCAATAGGACGTTAGCAAGTCTCACTAGAGCATTTCAGATAGATCGGACAGAAATCATATCGTTAAAATTGTTTTCTTTTATAACTAAGTCGGTCATTTCATTATTAAATACACCCACCGGACACTTCATTAGGTGTACTTTGCTAGTACTGGGTTGGACCCCTATTGCCTTCAGAACTGTCGTAATACTTTGTGGCATAGATTCAACACATTGCTGTAAACATTCCTTGGAGAGTTTTGGGCCATACTAACATGATGGCATCACTCAGTTGCTACAGATTTGTTGGCTGAACATCCATGATGCGAATCTATTCTATTCTTATCTGTTCTACCACATACAAAATGTACTCGATTGGACGGAGATCTGGTGACTGTGGAGGCCATCTGAGTACAGTGACCTTATTGTCAGTTCAAGAAACCAGTTTGAGATGGTTTTAGCTTTGTGACATGACACTGATGTTTTATCCTGTGGTTATAAAGGGATGGACATGGTCAGCAACAATACTCAGGTAGGATCTACAGTACCATTCTCAGTTGGTACTAAGGCGGTTAAGGGGTGCCACCACCAGCAGCCTGAACTGTTGCTTTAAAGAAGGATGGATACATGCTTTCTTGGTTATGGCAAATTCTGACTCTTCAGTCCAGGCAGTTTCCAATCTTCTTGGCGGGAGTGGCACTCGATGTGATTTTCTGCTGTAGTTTTCATCTGCTTCAACTTTTGACTTTTGTTGTTTTGACTTGAGATTCTCTTTGGCGTTGCCTTTCTATCAGCTTGAACCAGTCTATCCATTCTCCTCTGACCTCTGGCATCAACAATGCATTTTCACCCAGTTAACTGGTGTTTATTGAATAGTTTATATTTTTCCAAACATCCATAGAGATGGCTGTACGTTAAAATCCCAAAAGATCAGAAGTTTCAGAAATTCTCCACATGAATGAATCACGTTAACCTAACGTTTCAACTTCAGCAGCTGGTTTTGACCATGTCTACATGCATTGAGTAGTTGCCATGTAATTGGCTAATTAGATATTTGCTTTAACATGCAGTTGAGATAAAGTGATTATCCTATGACCTAATTAGTGTGATTTATTCATTTTAATTCTGTATATAATAGTCATCTAGCCAGTGTTATAGGGAACTGTAAATCCCCACTTAAAATGGAAATCCAGATAAATGCCAGCCCTTATTCTGCATTCAATGTCCATAATTAGAGGACTGTCGGTCGATTAGCTGGATCCCAAGGTGTGTTGGATTAGTGAGTGAAAATCCCTCTCTTTCATTATCTATGCAGTAACATGGTGATGTGATTAGTGCGCTACGAGCTCACTGATGCAATATCGTCTGGTTGGGATTTGGGAGTTGAATAGTAAGGTGGTGCTGTTGAATTTGCATCATAATTAGAACATGTATCAGTTACTTTATCAGTTCAGATTTATTTTGATGTCTTTGCTATTCCAGATGAGTGTGGTAATTATAATAATTAATACTTTCATTTGTATTATGCCTGGGTGGCATGGTGGCTTATTGTTTAGCACTCTCACCTTGTACATCCAGGGGTCGAGGGGTCAATTCTTGTCTTGGGGACTGTGTGCCAGGAGTTTGCATGTTCTCCCACTGCTTGATGGGTTTCCTCTGCGTACTCCGGTTTCCTCCCACAGTTCAAAAACATGCAGATTAGGCTACTTGGTGTTGCCAAAATGCCTGTTATTGTGTGTGTGTGTGTGTGTGTGTGTGTGTGTGTGTGTGTGTGTGTGTGTGTGTGTGTGTGTGCCTGTGCCCTGCCATGGATTGGCACCTTGTCAGGCATGTACCCTGCCTCATGCCCAAAGTCATTTAAAAAATATAAAAGGTACGTACTGTAACATAGAAAAAGAAAAAGATACACTCGAAATTACAAAAGATTCTTGAGGGTACCATAGGGGTGGGCCAGCATAGGCTCCATGCACCCCACGACCCTGTATGCAGGATAAAGCGGTATAGACGGTGAGTGAGGAATTATGTACAATTAATCTACAAGACAAATGAAAATAATATGACACAAACAAGAATAGACAAAGTCATTTTAAAACTAGCAGACACATGTTAGAAACAAGCCACAATAAATGATGCATGGAAGCTCACCCCTATGGGACCCTCAAGCACCTTTTGTATATTTTGAGTGTATGTTTTTCTATTAATGTGCATGTTTGCTTACTTTTGATGCTCTACATTCACGTTAATTACAGTCCAGTTATGTACGTAACATATTTTTTAAATGCCCAGTGACAAAGAAAGGTACTGTTTACTGCTCTTTTTTCTCACTGTGTATGATAATAACACTGAAAATGTGGTGGCTGGTTCGGGGCGGTAACCTCGTGGTTAATTTATTTCCTCCATACTACGTGTAGTGTAGTGTGAATGTGCTTTGGTTAATTTTGTGATGTGAGGAATGCCTATTATTTATTTTATTTTTTTTTGGGGGGGGGGGATCTCTTTTTTTCTCCTTTATTTAAAAAAGAAATTCTGAGCAATGAATTCTAGGCAGCAGCACTTTAAACTACAAGTAGACCACTTCACTTTTACCCAGCAGGTCTTTAACAGCTGCAAATTAGATAAAAGAAGCTGAGACCTCAATGCATCCTCCCTCAGCAAGCTGACTTTCCTTATTAAAGCTGCAACTCTAATTGGAACAGCTGTTTTAATATCATATAATAATTTATTAATTCATACAACCAGGCATCGTCATGAAGTGCTTTATTCAGCCATGGGTCACAGTGACCTGGAGCCTATCCCAGGAACAAAGGGCATGAAGTGGGAATACAACAAAATGAAAATGAATAGGAAACTCCACGCAGACAGTAACCCAAGCCTCGATCACGAGCTGTGAGAACACAAAGCTGTGAGGTGAAAATCCTACCCAATATACCATCGGGCTCCATATACTGTAATAAGAAATCTTTTAAAACGGTTATTCATGGTGCTAGTCTATTTTAAAAGTGTTTCCCAAGGTTAAGAAAAAAAAAAGTACACTACACATAAAATTGAATCCCATGAAGATAATAATCTGTAGGCAAGTGAAACCCCAAGGACTAGTTCAGTTCTCAACACTGGTTACTTCATTTCCTCCATAATGAGGGTAATAAGCAGGCGGCTACACTAGATCACTACACACACACACACACACACACACACACACACACACACACACATAAATTGCTGGTCAGAAAAAAATAGTACAGCTAATAGTCTATGATGTTTAATGCTATCTGGTTAATGTAATGAATTTATATTGAAGTTATTTCGGAGGTAGTTTTGTGTGCGTGTGTGTGCGTGCGTGTGTGTGTGTGTGTATCTACTGTATATCCTGTATGTATGTGTGTATATGCACGTGCTTGGTGCTGGATAAGGTTGCATAGGCACAGGTGTGTGTGTGTGTGTGTGTGTGTAGGGGGAGAGAAAGATAGATCAGTACTTGGTCACAGAGGTCAGTATTGCAATTGCTGGCTGAGCTCCAGCTACATTTGGCTCGTACACAGATGCCACCAGCTCTTGGAGAACTTGAGTCATGTCAATCTCAGCTATTAGAAGCAGGTGCAGCAGATTAGTAGACGGGTCTCAACACGTCAGGAAACAGATTGTTATTGTGTGTGTCTCTTTTTCACTCCCTCCCTCCTCCTGTTTTCCTCTCACCGTGTCTGAGGAAGCACCGGAGAGCCCGAGGTGGAGTGAAAATCGAGCCTGCTCGCGAGGATAATTCTGCTCATTGTGTAAAGGGACGCTGAAAAGAAAATAGCAGGGCTGTGCATGTGTGGGTGTATACTGCAATCTTTGCATCTACTAATGCAGTGTGCAAGGGCCAGTGTAAGCCTAAACGCACAACGACAGATTGTATGGCCTGTGGCTGACCTGTGAAAAATCATATCCAGCAGCTGAGAGAGAGAGAGAGAGAGAGAGAGAGAATGGCTTCTGCATGTATAATCAGGATAGAACTAATAAAGGAAGCATACAAAACATCAGCGTGGACATTTTATTGCCATCCTGACATAAAAACCTTCCTGTAAATAAGCAAGGAGGCAAAAAAAGGTTTTTCCTCTCCACTTTTTTCACTCTCTTTTCCCGCAGGGATTATAAATACTGTACCATTACAGTACATTTCACTCTCAGTATCTATAACCTCACATAACCCTGAGCCTGATCATTTAATCAAATGTCAGTTAAAATCTCTTTATCTGGCTTAATGTTCCTTAACTTTGACAGGATTTAGAAGCAAAATCCCAAAATACAGAAATAACAATTCAAGGATCATAACACCAAAATGTAATACACAAATTACAACAACAACAAAAAAAAAACTTTTATATTTCAAAACTGCCAAATGCTGCTATCTATCATGTTTTGTTCTTCACGGTCCAAACTCTCTGTTAGGTGGCAGTGCCCAGATTTTAACCTGTGTTTCTTGGACAATAAAACAAAACCAGCAACAATCATGGGAAATAAAATTAAAATTAGCCTGTCTCACACATTTTTAATAGAGTGTTGTGCTTACTCTTGGGTTTCTTGTTGAAATCCATGCTTGGTGGGTTTCCTCCTGGTACTTGGGTTTCCTACCCCAGTCTAAAGACAAGCAGATTAGACTAACTGACATAGCCCATGCAAATGTTGGTCCTACCACGGTTGTAAAAATTGGAATAAATTCAATGGTCACCAATGACCTCCATAGTCCCCATGCTGGGTTATAGAGATTCATGGATGGATGGATGGATGGATGGATGAATGGATGGATGGATGGATGGATGAATGGATGGATGGATGGATGGATGGATGGATGGATGAATGGATGGATGGATGGATGGATGAATGGATGGATGGATGGATGGATGGATGGATGAATGGATGGATGGATGGATGGATGGATGGATACTCTTGCTAGCAGTGCATTTATACTGAGCAATCACATAGAATATTCCAGTTTGTGAACATAACACCTACAGTATACTGTATAAGCTTGTTGACACATGATCATGGCCATTAATATGGAACCCACCCCCCACCCCCACTCCCAATATGTAGCTATAACAGTCTTCTCTTAAGGCTTTGTACTGTATATGATTTAGGGGTATGTCTTTGGGAATGTGTGCCCATTCAGTCAAAAAAGCATTACTAAAGGTCATGTGCTTCTGGTGAAAATGAAGGCCTGGTTCCCAAATATAATTTCATTTTATCACATTGGTTCTCAGTGAGGTTAATGTCCAGACCACTAAAGATCCTTCGCTATTGACCTCATTGTTTGCAAAGAAACCCAGTCATGCTGGAACAGGAAAGGGTCTTCCCCATGCGGTTGGCATAATGTCGGAAGAATACAGTTGTCTAAAATGCCTTTGTACGCTGAAGCCTTAACATAGCACATCATTAGAACCAAGGGTCCTGGAAAAACAGCCCCAGAACTTTATCCCCTCCTCTTTTCTGCTGGCCCTTTATTTTCCAAGAGGGTATTTTCTCCTGACATTCATATATCAGACTGGCAGACAGTAAAGCATTTTTCATCACTCCAGATAATACACTTCACAAAACAAGCTTTACACCACACCCGCTAACACCTGACATTGTGCATAGTGATCTTAGGCTCATGTGCAGCTGTTGGACCATAAAAAGTCACTTCCTAAAGCTCTCAGTACAAGGTCATTTAGCTGATTTTGCTTTGAGGGGCAGTTTGAAAGTCTGTATTGAGTGATGCAACAGAAGCTAGGCAATATGTTTGTGGTATATGCTTCAGCACTTGGACACAAGCTGTGTGAGTTTGCCTGGATGACCACACCCTTCAGGATGACACACTCTACTGCATATATCCATGTAATCTCTAAACACTGGCAGTATAACGTCCATGTTTTGCTCCCATCTCTGAGGAACATTCTGGTAGGTGATCTGGTGGCCCTAATTTGTTTTTAGATATCTTTCATCTTGGGTATTACTGCCTCATCCTCAATATGCTCCCCCACAATACTGACCACAATAAAGTGGCAATAGATCAACAGATTCTTCAAGCTGCAATATAACTCCATACTACATATGTAAATAGTTTTTACGATGACATCTCAACCAGTTCATGAATAAACTAAATTTACACAGCCAATACTTATCAGTTGTTTGATCCATTGAATAGCTGTACAGTAGAATCTGTGATAATTTGATTATAGATTTATATAATCAGGATCATATGATCAAAATTCCAGATATCATTTTGCTTTAGAGAATGGACTGTACAAGGCCATGTATATTGCTTTGGCTATCCACTCAGAACACCTTTAATGTGATTGACAGGTATTGCACTGGTGTATAGACTGAGTGACTATAGACCCTAATAGACTGAGTGTTAAAATGGTTTATAGCACTGAATGTCTACACTTAGTTTGAGCCTCTAAGAATGGAAATATTAACCAACTAAAAGGCTAGAACGCTGTCTAAGTTATTTTAAACCTGAAAGAATGTTGATTATTTTTTTGATTTCACAAGTATGGAGCATAGCCAATACAACAAACTAGGATGTCTTGAAGAAAGAAAGAAAGAAAGAAAGAAAGAAAGAAAGAAAGAAAGAAAGAAAGAAAGAAAGAAAGAAAGAAAGAAAGAAAGAAAGAAACCACTGGTTCAGGTTCTAATAACCAGACATTGAACAGCTTTGCATCAGAGCAAAGGACAGATGTGAAGTTATCAGAATACACTATTCAAAGAAGACTTTAAAAGCAGAATTACTTTATTCTGGAGAAATATCTTTTTAGCCAATATACAGAAAAAGGCTTCCAATCTAATCAATCATGCAGCAAGACAAAAAGCAAAATACTCACTGCCAAAACACAGCAAAGTATTTCATAAGGGGAACAAAAGTGGAAGAAAGTTAGACAGGCCAAGTCGATCATCGACTCTTAACTTGGCTGAGCATGCATTTAATCTACTGAACACGGGCCTGAAGTACAAGCCTGGAAAAATACAAGTCTCACAAAAACATAAGACAAAAGTTTGAAGATGTCAGTGGGTCGAAAGCTTCATGTAGTTATTGCAAGCAAGAAATATGCAACCAAATATAAAGCATTATTTACTTTTATTTCCACACTACAGCCAATTTGGGAATGCCAGTTAGCCTAATCTGCATGTCTTCGGATTGTGGGAGGAAACCCACCAAGCCCACACGGATAACACACAAACTCCATGCACACAGACCCAAACTCAGGGTCAAATCAAACTCAGACCCTGGAGGTGCAAGACGACAGTGCTAACCACTAAGCCTCTGTGCCGCCCACTAAAGGTGTCATCTTCAAAATTGCTTTAGACGTCTTAATTTAAATATTACAGTAGGCCATGAAGCCTGAAATTCTGAGCCATCATCTCATGTTCACCTTCTGAACTCAAACCTACAGTAACTGCCTTGTGTACTGTATAGCAAAAACATATCTAGTACGTTCAGAAGGGACTGAAGTATTCAATACCTTTTCCATTACATTCCATTAGACACTTTTTCATTATTCATACTCTCATAAGAAGTATCTCACACGATTATCACATATTTCATCAGCACTATCGATTATATCATTCAGTAGGCCAGTGTATTGCAGAAAGATTGCTGCCCAATCGTGACACACTTTTACTGTCACCCTAAAGCTGCTGATTCATCCTGATTCTCTGCTTCTGCTTGGGGCTTCTGCACTTCTGATTTAAAGATTTACACTTCCCTAAAATATTTATGCCCAAGATTCACCGTTGCTTAAGAGTGTATAATCTCACCTAGGTGTTTAAAAAATAAAAATGTTTCATTCACTTAGATTTAAGTCAAGTGCACAGCATTTAATGACTAATACTTTAGCAGTTTTTGTTCGATGTGAATTTGAATAGGTTGCATGGAAGATAATGTGATTAATATGCTGCAACAACTCAATGCATCACAGTTCACCCAGCATGACATGTTGCACAGAATGTCTCCTCTCTCATAATGTACAGTATGGACTTTATGTAACTTTAATAACTGATTTAAACTGGTCAGGAACACATTGAATATTCCGGCTAGGGATTGAATCAAGGATTTTAGCATATTAACATTCATTAAGTATTTTCTGCAGTGCGGTGGTGTAGTGGTTAGCACTGTCGCCTTGCACCTCCAGGGTCTGGGTTCGATTCCCCGGCCAGGCTCGATTCCCGTCTCTGTGTGCATGGAGTTTGCATGTTCTTCCCGTGCTTGGTGGGTTTCCTCTGGGTACTCCGGTTTCCTCCCACAATCCAAAGATATGCAGGTTAGGCTAATTGGCGTTCCTAAATTGCCCGTAGTGTGTGATTGGGTGTGTGAGTGTGTGTATGTGTGTGTGCCCTGCGATGGATTGGCAAAAGAAAACTAAAGATGCTGTGTTGTCTATATGTTTCCTTTGGTACTCCACCCAAAATAAAAGTGGGGTGGGAGAAAGTAAAGGTACAGTATGCTTCAGTAAAACCTGTTCTCTTACGTTAGGTAAAACTTCACTACTTTTGAGTGCACAGCGTGGCACGGTTCACACGCCGCCTCACAGTTTCCTTGTTTGATCCTGAGCTTGGGTTACTATCCGTGTAGAGTTTTGCTTGTTCTCCTCGTGCCTGTGTTGTTCTCCAGCTTCCTCTGACAGGTGGATCAGCCATGCTAATTTGCCTGTAGGTGTGAAATTGTGTATGAGTGTGCATGGATTCCTTTAATGGACTGGCATCGCTTCCAATTTTCCCAGATCAGAGATAAAGTAGTCAGAGTAGATGAGTAAATGAATATATTGTCAGAGAACAAAATGTGTCTATTACCTATATATAATACATTTGCTGTCAGGGATCAGTGCTGGAAAAAGATTACTTTTACAAAGATTGTTCAACTGATAGTTCAACTGGCAAAATGATTCCAGCTTTATTTCTCACTTGTCTAGGCACACCAGTGCAAACAAACTTATTAGGAAATTCAAATTCCCCATAACAACTACTGGTGGCACTTGATCTGAAATAGGAAACCATGCAAATATATTACGTTACATTACTTTAATTAAACAGACATGCGCATATTATTATAAAGGTTTTCTATCTTTCAGATATATTAAACCTTCTATTTTTAAATTTTAAATTTCATGTACAGTTCATGGTTCATGCAAAGGTTCATAACTTGAACTTCTCTGGGGTCTTCTATGGGGACACTTGTAGGTAATCCACCTAAATTTTTGCAGTAAGTACAGACGTTTGTGTTAGTCACGCAAATTCCCACAGACATCTACCTTCTAATACACTGTTATTAAAAGGCTGTCCCATTCTGTCTCCTTCTGGTCAGATTGTGTACTACATCATGGGCAGGAGACCTGTTGCTAATATTCTTATGTGAGATAAACTCACTCACTCATTATCTATACCGCTTTATCTTGTACACAGGATAAAGTCCTGGCGCCTATCCCAAGAGACTTAAAGCACAAGACGAGGTACATCCATCCATCTCAGAGCACGCATACACATTTGTTCACACACTACAGGCAATTTTAATACACCAATTAGCCTAATCTGCATGTCTTTGGACTGTGAGAGGAAACTGGAGTAAACCCAGCAAGCATGGGGAGAACATGCAAACTCCATGACCCCGAGGCAGGAATCGAACCAGGACTCTGGTGGTGCAAGATCACAGTGCTAACCACTACGCCACTACGCCAACCCATATGAGGCAAATACAACTAGCATTGGAAAACAAATGAAAGGCTGAAAATAAATATGCATATGAAAAAATGTATTTGTCTTATAACAAAATGAGTATTCATTCTTTTGGCCATGTTGATAGTAAGGTGGCCCTGATGTTGGCTTGGCCCTCTCTTCTCACTTCCTGTTTGTGTTCACGGACAGACGGCTAGCGTCCATTCCTTCTGTCAGCTCGAGCAGCACACGCCAGTATTTATCACTCTCTGGAGTTACATTAACCATGCCAGGGTGAGCATTGTTAGACTCACGTCTAGACACAGAGCTGGCTTGCTTTTCCGAGCATTGTTTGCTGGCATTTTGAGCACGCAGAGAAACAGGAAGCTTTGGGAGCTTTGGAAGCACGCGGGTATGCAGACACAAACTCATACCTGGGAACTGTGTGAACTTTTTATCTTTTCAGTTGGATATACAATTTGGCTTTATGATATACGGCTGCATTTTTACACACTTTTTTTTTTTTTGACATTTCATTGTGTATGTACTGTACATGTACAATGCAACTGAATTTCTGACAGCCCGTCTGTAGCTGTGCAGTGGAAAAGGACCACCACAGACACACAGCTGGCCAGATGTCATAAGGGAGCTGGATCATTCCCAGCAGTGGAATGGCACTAACATGAGAGTATTCTGGTTGTGTGCTGTACATAATACCCGGGCCTGGGACGAATCATTTATAAAGGCCCTAGCATCCACATATAAGATTTAATTCTCTTTTTAAGGTCACTGGAGGTCGTGTAAGCATTTCACTGCATATCGTACTGTGTATGACTGTGTATGTGACGAATAAAATTTGAATTTGATTTGAATTTATACACAAACTGCATATCACTAATCCTAATGTTTTATTCAGTTTTTTTGTGCGTGTGTTGATTAGCAGACAGAGAATTACATACAGTACAGTACACTGTCTGAGACACTCTAAGACGTTACTAAGCTTTAATTACAACACACAATGAAAATGATTCATCATACCTACCGAATCATTCTTTCACAATCTGAGTCCTGGAATATGCCGGTTAGGAGCAATCTGGACTACATGACGTTCATGCAGCTGTTTAATGCCAAGGCTTTTCAAGTTGTGTTTGTGTAAATGCTCTCGGTTTCAT
Organism: Channallabes apus; assembly: GCA_030522415.1. Classification (NCBI taxonomy): domain Eukaryota; kingdom Metazoa; phylum Chordata; class Actinopteri; order Siluriformes; family Clariidae; genus Channallabes; species Channallabes apus. The sequence continues at coordinate 9,998,978 of CM060116.1, forward strand.
TATTAAAGATTATTAAGGTGTTATTTCTTAAGTTTTTTTTATGCATTGGATGGTTCTAATCCCAATTCTAGTAAATTTTTAGAAATCCCCTTAGATGTTTTCTTTTCTTAATACAGCCCATTAAACTGGCCTTTTTTTTTTTTAATGTCTGTAACTAGCCATGAAATTGTTTAAAGGCATAGAAGCTCTTAAATGCAGCAGGCCAAACCATTTCACAAAATTAGGCCAAAATATCCAGAGCGACAGGTGACCAACCTCAAGTTCTATTTTCCTCTCATGAAAAAAAGATACGCAGGGTTTATTATCTTTTTTTCTTCATGCACACTGTGCAAAAACATTTAGCCTGGCCTTCCACACTTCCATCACTGTGAACCTCATAAGATTCACAGCATGCACTAGGAAAACCGAAAGTTCTATGCAGATCTTTACATATTTTCCAAACCCTAAAACCCTTCATTCTTGTAAAAAAGAAAAAAAAAGAAAAAAAAAGAGTACTATACATGCTGTACGGTAGGTCTTCCCACTACACCCTGCTGTGTTATGGCTACAGTCACAACAGTTTAGAGCTAAATTGGCTGCAACTGTATACCAGCGACACAGCTGTTGATTTTAGCCATTTTATCTGGTTCATCTAGCACCTCACCTAATGTTTCTGGAGAAAAAAAAAACAATTTATCTTTAAACCTTTAAAAATACAGGCCAACTTGGGGTTCCTTGTAGATTGCCAGATAAAAAAAAAACCTTAATAGCATTTATCTAAATACTGACTTTAGTCAAATATAAACTGAACTCGGCGGCGCGGTGGTGTAGTGGTTAGCACTGTCGCCTTGCACCTCCAGGGTCTGGGTTCGATTCCCCGGCCAGGCTCGATTCCCGTCTCTGTGTGCATGGAGTTTGCATGTTCTCCCCGTGCTTGGTGGGTTTCCTCCGGGTACTCCGGTTTCCTCCCACAGTCCAAAGATATGCAGGTTAGGCTAATTGGCGTTCCTAAATTGCCCGTAGTGTGTGATTGGGTGTGTGAGTGTGTGTATGTGTGTGTGCCCTGCGATGGATTGGCACCCTGTCCAGGGTGTACCCCGCCTAGTGCCCGAAGTCTCCTGGGATAGGCTCCAGGTCCCCCGCGACCCTGAACACAGGATTAAGCGGTATAGAAAATGAATGAATGAATGAATAAACTGATCTCATGCCACTTAATTGTCTTCTGTTGCTTTCAGGGTTGGTAAATTAGTCTCAACCTGACAATCATTATTAAGACTGAAGATCACAATGCCAAGTGAATTTATTGTGCATTCCTTTTTTTTTTCCTCACTGAGAGAGTGAATATGAAACATACAGTAGGTAGAGGTACATGTAGGCTCTCAGTGATGACACAAGTGTCATGATGACTGGTGACCAGCAGGGGGAGCCTTCTTATTGGACTTCAAAATTATTGTATCTACAACACTAACCAGAGGCAAAACAGAAAGCATGAACATACATTGTTAACACCTAATCTGATTCATAATGCAATAGTAAACAGTGCAAAACATGCCATAGTGGATGTCTTTGTTGCTTTATTGGAGCTTGTTCTAAAACTCTAGAAAAAAAAAATCTATTTGCACCAGTAATCGTGTCCTCGTTTCCATGTTTTTTTGGTCCTCGTATTGTGTCCATGTTTTTTATATTTTTTTTTTACATTGAATTTGGTTCTATGTATATGATGTAAGAATGGCATCCAAGTACCATTCTGTCTTTCCCATGATCAAGTATTAAACAAATATTACAATTATTATAGGTGGCTTAGTGTTGACTTGCACCTCCAGGGTCAGGGTTCGATTCCCGCCACAGGGTGCATGTTCACCTTGGTGGGTGCTTGGTGGGTTTTTTCTGGGTACTCAAATTGCCTGTAGTGTGTGAATGAGTGTGTTTGTGATGCACTGTGCCTTGCGATGCACCGCTTCCAGGGTGTACCCCGCATTGTGCCCTCAGTCTCCTGGGACAGGGTTCAGCCCCCGTGGCCCTGTATACAGGATATAGCGGTATAGACAATGAGCGAGTGAATGAGTGTGAAATTATCTTCTACATTCACATTACTGGCTCAAGGTTCTCCGATTTCCTCCTGAAAGCATGCCATTAGTCACTCTAACTTGTTACTAGGTGTGAATGAGGGTGTGAATGAGTATGTAATCTGTGATGCCTGCTATTCCATTTAGGATAGACGCTGGATCCGCCTGAATCCTAACCAGGATGAAAAAGTTAATGAAGTAGAATGGATTATTTGATTACAGCAGTTAAATCTGGTGTTTTAATGAAATAGAGAAAAATATATAGCTGATGGAACTGGAAGCAGTTTCTAAATGACTTTTGCTCTAATTAAAAAAATGTTTCGTCTTGAACTACCGATTTGCTGATGTATTAATGATTCCATTTTTATGAAAGCTAGAAAGACAACGAACTTCTATACTGATTATTTTGTAAAGGGTCACTGGGGTCTATGGGCATGAAGAGGGGTGCCAATCCAATGCAGGGCACACAAGTACACACACACACTATTAGCAATTTGGAAATGCCAAATAGCCTAAACGGCATGTCTTTGGACTGTGGGAGGAAACCAGCACACATACAGACCTGAAGGTGGGTCTCAAACTCTTGACCCTGGAGGTGCAAGGTCACAATGCTAACCACTATGCCAAGAAATCAAAAATATGTGTTTGAGAAACATAAAACAATGTTGGCAAGAAGTTTTCCTACAGCCTTTTTTACAACGTGTACCACTTTGGCATATTATATTTATTTTTATTCTGCGTTCTAAAAATTGCTGTGGTAATGCACCAAACTGAATCGATATATTACAGTATATTATTTTTGAGGATAAGACAGCATTATATACTAATATATATACATTATACATATATACATTAGACACATACAGTACTATTGGTTCAACATGTACATAACTGCTGTTCTTTTCAGACTATGACACTGGCATGTGCTGTATTTCATAACCCTTTAAGCGTACATTGCTCAGGCCTTAGCAACCATGGGAATTCCACCTTTAAGTTTGAGCTGATGACACTGTAATTATGGTGTGGGAATAGAGAAGACTGACATTCCAGTACCAGATGGAAGCTTGGCCATAAATGCTGCAGCCTTACCTGGGGGTGTTTTTCTGGAGTCTGGAAAACTGACCCTATAGTGCAGACTTTACTGATCATTCACACGAACACAGCACTTGCCCTGAACTGCTCATTTATACCTGGAGAAAGCCGTTTGTCTATCCACAATGTGGGGTATATTGTCACTCAACTCAGTCGTAATTCATCTTGTATACAGTATGTGCTTCATTATGATTAGAAGAATCTTCAGGTAGAAGAATCTAATCTTATGTTAATGCTTTGGCTAAAGAAATCAGTATTTGGTGGAATAACCCCGATTTTCAGTTACAGTTTTCAAGCATTTTGGCGTGCTCTCCACCAGTTATTCACATTGCTGTTGGGTAACTTTATACCCCTCTGTTTGCAAAAAAGCAAACAGCTCAGCTTTGCTTGATGGTCTGTGATCATCCATCTTCTTCTTGATGACGTTCCAGATGTTTTCTGGAGTAAATTGCTGTGGTTTCTTATTTTTTAAGAGCTGTATATACGTATGTATATATAATATATGTATGCAGAATAACGAACTTTCACTAGACGCCCTGTAAAATGTAGGCTAAATGTAAAATGTAACATGCTGCATAAGTATATATAATATTGATAATTTATAATATATCTAATATATGATTTCTAGCATGTATCCAAAGCTATTGCACGTACTGTGTTAGGGCTGTACTGTAGATCATATAAGAATACATTACTTTGAAAGCACAGGCGTGTTCTACAGTAAATAGTTAGAAATACAGATATACTGTAAATAAGAGACAAACGTTTAAAAAAGCAAGAGAGGAAAAGACGTTTTCAGTAAAGCAAGACAGGCGAACAACATACACCAAAGCAGGGGAGGAGTGACATCATTAGCAGAACAGGGGTGTCGAGTAAGATCCTCAGTGGTGCTGTGAGGTAGCAAATTGACAAGGAAATGGATCGACATCCTTCATAGAGTAGTAGAAGTGTGCAGCAGAGCAGCCATCCCCCTGTCGTCAGGGCGAGTTGTGCCCTGAACCAGTCAAACCATCTGTGAATGTGGCGTATCAGATCGTTTTGAGGCCACATGTACTAAAGCAGGTCTGCTGCATCCATATTTATTCAAGCATCATGTCAAGTTATTGGAGACAACGAGATACAAGTATAGATCTTTATTTTTGTATATTAATGCATATTAAACTGTTATTGTTGGTCTTTCGGCAAGGGGTCGCCACAGCGGAATATCCAGTCCGCACTACAACTTGGCGCAGGTTTTTCCGCCGGATGCCCTTCCTGCCGCAACCCTCCCATTTTATCCGGGTTTGGGACCGGCACTGCATCCAGTGGCTGGGGTTTGGGCACTGACTGGGAATCGAACCCGGGCCTTCCGCATGGCAGGCGAAACACCTACCACTGAGCCACTAATGCCCCTATTAATGCATATTAAACAATTATTATTAAACACATTCCTGGTTCTTTACTGTGAACAGCAAATATATAGAGACTATAAGCAAAACGATGAAATAAACAAACACAGTGACAAACAATGCACAACACAAGTTGGACAAAGAGACACAGGATCACTGGAACTTGAATAATGATGATGAAAATGAACATGGTGTTGCCGGTTGATTCGTGCTTCTTATTCACTACCCAGTATTTACAGTGTTTGTTTAGTCATATTTAGTAACTACCTGCTTAGGATCACAGTTCCTTATACTAGATAAATAAAGTCCATATTTGTAATTAAAATTTATTGAAACAAATTGTACATGTACTTTATTACATAGAAGAATGAAAGCAAATCTTTCGATTTTGATGTAGGCACCAGTGTTTTTTTAAACTGCCGGTTATGGAAGGAAAGAATGAAGGAAGTTGTTTGAGACATTGCTTAGAACCTCCTGAACCTGAAGTCCTCCAGTGTACAAGGCTTGTGTCCTGTACACCTCCTCCTTTGCGTAGCCCCACAGGGAAAAAAAATCACGTGGAATGAGATCTGGACTACTTGGAAGCCGTTCATGAGGTCTGCGTCGTCCCAGTCATCGTCCTGGAAAACCACGGACACACAGTAAGAGCGAAATGGGGTGGAGCTCCAGTTATACTACAAGTTCTATAGACATTAAATATGGGATTTTTAATTCTTTTTTTTATTTACACACCCTGTAGGCTACTAGATAGATAGATAGATAGATAGATAGATAGATAGATAGATAGATAGATAGATAGATAGATAGATAGATAGATAGATAGATAGATAGAAACTATGATGTAAATAGTTTCTGTCTATCTACAGTATCAACAACATTGTAAATAGTAATTGTGCAAAAGAGCAGCATGAAGAGTAACCAGGTCTCTGCATATTGGCAGAATGTGTTGACATAAAGAAGTTTACATTCTATGAATGTAATTATATAATTATTCATTCATTCATTCATTCTCTATACCGCTTAATCCTGTGTTCAGGGTCGCGGGGGACCTGGAGCCTATCCCAGGAGACTTCGGGCACTAGGCGGGGTACACCCTGGACAGGGTGCCAATCCATCACAGGGTACACAAAAATACACACTATCACACACTACGGGCAATTTTTTTTAGGAACGCCAATTAGCCTAACCTGCATACCTTTGGACTGTGGGAGGAAACCCACCAAGCACGGGGAGGACATGCAAACTCCATGCACACAGAGACGGGAATCGAGCCTGGCCGGGGAACCGAACCCAGACCCAGGAGGTGCAAGGCGACAGTGCTAACCACTACACCACCGCGCCGCCATTATATAATTATGTAATATGTAAATATGTAGTTTTAAAAAAAATATTTTTTAGATTTTGGGATATTTGAAAATATCATGGGCATGAGGCAGCTAAAAGCTGAAATACTTCTGTTGTAAGCCATACCAATTTTGTTATCATCCAACGACAGATATTCAGAACAATGCGTAGCATTACACCTCTGTGATGTATAAATGAAATCATACAAATAGTAACTCCTGAGGAGGGCGTTAGAAGCAGTTGAAACAGCATTTAAAGACCAAATGCATTCAGGTTTTGTGCTTAGTTTTAGGGAATTTTCTTTTTCCCAGAAAATGCATTAGTAGTATGACTTTGACCTTCAGAATCATCAATTTCATTTGTATGCAGTCAATTTTATACACACTGCCAGCTTCTCTACCAAAAAAAAAAAAACAATTACAAGAAACAAAAAATGAATTGTTACTGTATGAGTCTTTTATGCATTTTGCGCTTTGCTGTTATTGTAAATGCTGTTAAAGCACAATGTGCTTGATAATGATTTACTGTGAATGACACTGCTTTAGTTCAGCTGTAAATAGGGTAGCATGCAAGTGGTAAGAACCACAGGAGGACATTCTCTGTGTGTATGAACTCATTGAAATGTAGCTTCATTTATGGCTAAAGGTTTAAGGCTTTCAGGGCACAGGTCCCTCTGGAGCAATTAACCGTCATAGATTTAGTGAGCTGTTGAGCTTTTTCCTGTCTCCAGCTTCTTACCCAATGGACTGAGTTACATCATTTAACCTGACCTTTCCATATACAATGGGGTAGAAAGGTTATTCGGCAAGCTTTCAGAAATGTCATGTTTGGGGAGGAAATGACACCAGGTCATGACATCATGACAAACATAAAAATAAATCTGAATATATACTGAAAAAAATCATGAATGGAGATCAGTTAAAAGTTAAAAGTGAGAGCATTTCCATATGGACACAATGTGATGTGAACTTACAGGATTGGGACTAAACAGCTGTGTGGCCATACTGTAAGTAAACCACTTAATGAGTTCATTAGACTAATACATTACATTACATAAAGGCTTACATTTTTTACTAAGTGAAAGGTTGAATTTTGGAGCTATGGAAAAAGATGACCCTATTCCAGAGTGATAGGTGCATCGCAGAGTGAGAAGGGAGGTGCATGAAGCGATGCACCCATCATGCCTAGTGGCCACGGTACAAGCCTCTGAAAACAGTGTTACAATCTGGGGTTGGTTCATAGGGATAACCTGGGAATGTTGGATATCTCATAAAATATCCCTGAAGGCACAGACACATTCCAAGACACAAATTGTAAAATAGTTGTTCTGGGAGCATGAGGAATAATTTTCACACATGAATCGGCCACCACATTTTGGTGATGATTAAATGAAATCTTACAGTGTGCCAATGATTTTGTCCAGGAAACTGTAATTCTGGGGAAAAATAGTTTAGACTTGTTTGTCAGTAGCAGATCTCAGCTGAAAAATAACACAATGTGCTTGGAAATTATGATATCACCCTTTAGGGGAGGACCAGCACAATCATAATATAATACAGTTTGTGTACGCAATCATAACACACTTATTCCCTTTAAACATTTGGTTGAAAAGAGCAGTGGGAGTCATCCACACTTGAATGAGAAATATGGCAAGAAAAAAAACCCCGAATAATTTCCTGAAATGTTAAACCAGAAATCTGTGTTGTTATATGCATTTTCCTCCATTGGTGTAGTGCAGGGTATATACAGTACAGATATACAGTACAGCGTATAGCTACTTACTGTATTTTTAAACCAGCACTATATATACTGTACACTCTTCGAGATCCGTGCTCATATGCTGATTGCATACAGTATGCTACACAAATGATGTTTTTTTTTACTGCCATTCGTGGTTGTTTTGGTTTCTTTTAGGGAGACATGATGGTTCTAACATCATGTCATGGTAGAGTAGGAGGGACATGCCTTTGGCAAAGCACACTCCTCTTCCTCTGACAAGAATAAAATCCCATTTATAGTAGCATTGTAAGAGTATTTTTCATTCAGTCCCAGTTGTCTGGTATGTTATATTAAAGAAGATCAGGTACACCATTAGGATGTCACAGTCAATGGCGGTATGGTGGATTAGTGGTCAGCACTTTCACCTTGCACCTCCAGGCTATGGATTCAATCCCTGCCTTTGGTCTGTGTGCATGGAGTTTGCATCTTCTCCCCATGCTTGGTGGGTTTCCTCCGGGTACTCCGGTTTTCTCTCACAATCCAAAAGCATGCAAATTAGGCTAATTGCCATTCCCAAATTTAATGCATGTATGGATGTTGCATGTATGGGCCCACCACAGTCGTAAAATGGGAATAAATAGAGAGGTAACCACCACTGGCCTCCACAGTCCCTAATTGGACTACATAGGTTCTTAGATGGATGGATGGATGGATGGATGGATGGTCACACTCATTGATAAGCTACCATAATTCTGTGATTTCTGACCCAATACACCCTTACACTCATAGTGGTATCCTGATATAGAAGGATTCCAAAGTTTGTAAAAGTTTCCCATTAAGTTAAGCGTGGTGCGTCTGCTGTTTGAGCTAAAGGTGAAAAATCATTTTATAGGCTAAGGCTAGAGAGCACACAATCTGGTGCTAGAGAAAATGTCTATGCCTTATGACTAGGTGTGTAATGATACACTCCAGTTATTAATCAATATTCACAATACTGGCTTAATTACTCCACTTAATTAAATTCTGAATCTGAATATGTTGAATAAAAATAGGATGAAGAAAAATTAATACGGAAAATCCTTTTTTTTTTTTATTATTATCATAAACAATGCAAAACTGACCGAAACATAATGAGCTCTGTAGCAAAATCAGGGTTCGTCAAATAGCTGACAAAAATCCCTATTTTCTTCTTTCTCTTGCATCGTAGATCACAGTATTGGTGGAATTTCAAAGCTGCCCAAGAGTTTTGTTTTAAGGCCTATAATGTGGATGTGTTTCCATATCATGCAATGAATTTTAGTTGTTGTGATCTGGAACTTCACAATGCATATGACTCCTGATTAAAAATTTTAAAAAGCAGACTTTCCATAAAAGAATGTGATCATGTGACCAGAATGCTCTGTGTATAGTGTACATTACCAGTCATAAGTTAGGACACAACTTTTTATTCCATGGTCTTTCCTGATTCTTTATTTCTTTCTGAATAGTAAAACATACTAAATATATGCGATAATCTTATAATTTGAACTGTTGATACTGTATGTGTGTCTACTACTTATGCTCTGTAAAGCTTTCAAAATGGCTCTAATCAGATGTGCTGTTACCTGTTACTGTGTACTGTTGTTGATACCTTCATACCAAATACCCTGTGTGATTTTCCATAGTTGAAAAAAAAAAATCAAATATTGGTCTTGAATGTAGAAAATAAATCGAAACTTGTGTCCAAACTTTTGACTAGCACTGTATTTGAACTGGCTAGCTTGGTGGTTAGCACGGTCACTTTGCACCTGCAGAGTTTGGGGGTTCAAATCTCACCTCTGGTCTGTATGGATGAGGTCTGCATATTATCTCTGTGGTGGGTTTCCTCCAGGTACTCCGGTTTCCTCCCACAGTCCCAAGACTGAGTAGGTTTATTGACTGCGAAACAATTCCTGCTATCGGTTATCACCCAAACGAGGATGGGTTCCCTGTTGTGTCTGGTTCCTCTTAAGGTTTTTACTTGCCACCATCGCCCTTGGCTTGCTCATCAGGAACAATCGAATAGTTTTGATTCATACACATTTTTCACATTTCATACAAATTTCCATATTTTTCATAAATATCAAAACCAAACTTTTGATTGTGTAATGCTGTTTTGCAGAAATGACAATTGTTAAAAGCACTATACAAATCAAATGTAATTAAAATGAATCAAATTGAAAAGGTTTATGGCGGCACAGTGGTGTAGTGGTTAGCACTGTCGCCTTGCACCTCCAGGGTCCGGGTTCGATTCCCGGCCAGGCTCGATTCCCGTCTCTGTGTGCATGGAGTTTGCATGTTCTCCCCATGCTTGGTGGGTTTCCTCCGGATACTCCGGTTTCCTCCCACAGTCCAAAGACATGCAGATTAGGCTAATTGGCATTCCTAAATTGACCATAATGTGTGAATTAGTGTGTGTGTGCTCTGCGATGGATTGGCACGCTGTCCAGGGTGTACCCTGCCTCATGCTCAGAGTCTCCTGGGATAGGCTCCCCGCGACCCTAAATACAGGATAAAGCGGTATAGAAGATAAATGAATGAATGAATGAATGAAAAGTTTTATTGGTGTTTAATGCCGTTCATTGGCTTGGCACCTTACAGTATGCACCCCACCTTGTGCCTAAGATTGCTGGTATAAGCTCCAGCCCCCCAGAATATTACCTAAATTAACTAAGTTGGATGAGCAATACAGATAAAGCATTATACATTTTTCAATGACAGTAGACTCTAGTCCCAAAATGTGACAGTGTTTCACCAGCAAGGACATGGCAGACGTTCACTTTTATATAGACAGAGAGAGAGAGAGAGAGAGAGGTGTCTACTGATCCTATCTCGATGAGTGTTAACACCTTAGGGTCAGAGGGCTGGAAGGTCGAAACTGAGCAGCTTCTTGTTGAGTCTTGCATCTCAACTAAGATTCCCTGTGGAACTGTTTGCTTGTGGAGAAATACAGAATAGTTTGTTCCTTGATGCATTTCATACCCAGCATTCTTCTGCACTCATACACAATGATGGCTTAAGCAGACATCATACTCAACATATGTTTCCTCTGACAAAGGAATGTCCAGAAGCATGACTGTTAGGGTGCAATGGCTAGGCTGTTGAAATGGATGAGCTTACAGTACATGCCAAGACTTGTACAACACAATTAAGTTCACAAGTATATAGGTGAGGTGAACCGTTTTTTTTTCCAAAGCATGCACAGGTCACATTTACTTGGCTTTGATCATGACAGTCAGCATAGGCTATTAACGAGGTAAACTCTGTAACCCTTGCACCTTGTTTGACAATGACAGAAAACTAATCATAGAAGTATTTTTCTTCTCCTCACGAACCCATCCAAAGGTACAAAATGATTTCATAGCAGAGTACTTAGAGGGACATTAAGGATCAAAACACTTGACTGATACCTTGAACTGTCAATGTGGCAGTGAATGCTTTTCTTGATTTGCAGATAATCTTTACACTTGGTCACAGTTTTCCATCAATGCCTGAACAATATTTATGAAACATTAATATTTTTCCTGGGTGGAGCCAGTGTGTATCCAGAGTACTTCCCAGGAACACTGGGTGTGAGGTGGAGATACACTTTGGATAGGAAGACATGGTTCTTACAGTATAGTGAGTACAGGTACCGTACATCTTCACATCACTAGTAATCCAGGCTCAATCCTGACCATGGAGCTACAGTATGAGACCACTGTGCCTCCATGCAACACCTACATTATTTGTCTTTTTTGAAATGCTACCTAAATAATGATCTGCCATCAGTACTGTTATATGACCATCTAATGCTTAAAGGACATTATGATATATGCAATGCTTATACCATCATTAAAAACAAAAGAGAGATATAATCTAGAGACAGAGAATAGGGTTGTGTCTGGGATGTGTCTAATAACAGTTATGATCTCTGAAACATTGTGTTGGTTTTGGATCCTACTACAGACTACAGATGTTTCTGAAGAACAAAGATATTATGAGTAACAATGAAATCTGCTGCTTCTCAGTTACCTCAGAATACAGTATTGTGAAAAAGTCTGGACCACCCTGTTTTCTTTATATTTTGTAAAAAAAAAATCGAGACAAGAGGTACAAGTGATTTTGTTGCAACACATCAGACATACTGTACTGTACATATACTTACAGTACACTGTATAACACAATGAGAGTTTGTATAATTGTAACAAGCTTTAAAGTCGTTAATTGGTATGACACCCATCATTCTTCAACACAGTCTGAACGCTCTTCATAAGAGGTCTTCAGGAACAATTCTTCAAGCTTCTTGAAGGACATTCAAAAGATCTTCTTTAAACGTTGGTTGCCTTTTCTTCTGTTCTCCGTCAAGATGATCCCACATTGCTTCAATAATGTTGAGATCCCTACTTTGGGGAGGCCAATCCATGACTGATCATATTCCATTATGGGTTTTTTTTAACGAGGTATCCTTTGATTTGGAAGACTACTTTAAAAACACTAAATGGAAGAAAGTCTGGCTTTTTTTTAACCAAAATATGATGCCGTTTGGGAGGGGGGGGGGGTTCTGGGGGGTATGTGGTTAAAACATTGTGTGCTTTGTGGCCTGTACATTGTTTTTGAATGTATCATTGGTTTACATAAATGGGACCCTAACAGTATAGCATTTGTGCTATATTTAGTTCAATTCTACTGGGCCTAGAATAAAGGCAGATTTTCCCATGTTAAACACTTATTTCTTTATTTCCTTATTATAATTAGTGATACAAATTAAGGATGTAACTGAATGAATATGAATACATTATTCAGATGAAATAGATGATGAAACCTAAAAAATACAAATATAAATATGAACAATAGGTGGATTAACTCAAAGCCTTGCAACAACCACAAATGTTCAAGCATTGGAAACAATACATGCATATCTTCAGGCATTTCATGGAAATTGAGGTAAAAGTAGTGCAGACTTCTGCACTATACTATACACCAATCACCCACTAGGACAAGATAACTTTAACACATTAACATTGATTATCAACTATATCCCAGTAAACTAGTGACGGGATCATGAGCACTCAAGGCTGGGTGACCCCCACTGAAAAAGCCAATGCAGCACACACAAGAAGAAGTAAAAAAGTCAAAGCCATGATAGAAAGATACCAGCCTTCAAATTCCACATATTCCAACAATCTGCAAAGGCCAGGATCATTGATTTGATCTTGAACTCAGCACATTCGTCAATTTCCAAAGAAAAATACTAAACATGTATTTTAGTTGATACCAGTAAACTGGTGCAATAAATGTTCAACATACTAAATACAGTATACAGTATGTGAATCATGTTACATTGTGTAAGAATATACACTTATTTCAATGCTCTCAGCTCGGATGAAATCACTGCTTAACTGAAAGTGACTTCATATAGACTAATGATGATAAAATGCTTTCTGAATGATGGATGAAGAAAGAATATGCAGTCTATAGCGATGTCCAGAGGTTTTAAAAATATGTTCGCTTCCAGACTCCATAGTATCTGGAAACAGGTCTGGATCAGCCCCCGTGAGCTGGCGCGCACTGTTGACACTAACTCAAATCTAGCTGAGTGGGATCTCATGCAATTTCATCAACACCTCTTCCCCTGAATGTATACAATCTATTAAAGCAAAGCATATTAGGGAGTAGCATAAAAGAACAATAATCTTGGGCAGTTAGGTGCAGAATTGACTTCATCTAGCATGTAATTAAATACACTAACTATTAAATTACATAGTTGCATCTAGCCTTCTTTTTTAATTTTTTAATCCAATGCACAACCATCTCTTCACAGCAATGACTAAGTGCACCGCATAACCTAAAATATTCCTAGGTGTGAATGAGTGTGTGAACAGTGTGTGTGTGAAGCATGGTGACTTTTGACAGGTTAGAGTCCCACCCATGGTATGTTCCCGCCTAGTGCTTAACGTTCCAGGGAAAGAGAATAAAGCGCTTACAGTACTGTAGATGAATGAATAAAGTAAAGCAGCAAAAAAAAGTCAGTAACTGTAAAAAAAAAAATAATTTTTATAATCTTTCATTACTTTGAGTGGAGAGTCTATGGGATCTTTGAATAATAAAGTAATTATGAATATACCATAAAATCATTTAAAACCGTGTGTTCATTGTGCTAGTGTAGCCTGCAAATGAACTTAAATTATACATCAGTTGCAGTGGGTACAATACAGCCATTTGAATATATAACTATAAAAACACAGTAAAACCTTTTCAGTTCATTTACGGCATTCTCTCTCTCTCTCTCTCTCTCTCTCTCTCTCTCTCTCTATCTCATATACACATGGTCTACAGAGGGACATCATTTGTTCAAAATCTGGCCCACCCAAAAAGAAAAAGGATTTGTCTGAAAAATTCTATCCAAATATATTAAGCCAAAGGCCAAACCTACTGTGAGACATTGAGACAGTTTTCCAAGGCTCTGGCTTTTCTCATATTACAAGAAACTGCTGTAACCATCTTGATCTGACCTCCTTAAAAACCCACGCATCTTAAACCAAATACAAAAAAGAGAGAAAGAGGCCCACCAAGCACTATATGAATGAAAGGCAAAACAACTGGAATTATAAGGACTTGACTGAGTGACGCAGATTGGCCGTACCACGTAGATGACCTCAGACAGGCGAAATATGAATCCATTGGTATTATGAATTTTGTGCAACCTTAAGCCTGGATAATCATACATTTTTTAATTCTAGATTTGAAATTTAGTATTGTAACATTTGCCCATCAGGAACCCTAACACTGTTTGTCACTCTCAAAGAGTTGTAATGAGGTTTCAATGTTATCCACACGAAACAGACAACATCAGGACAACGTTTTTGAAAGTTAGAATTACTTAAAGTCACTGTGGCATTGTATCGACAAACTTGTACAACATCACAACATTTATTTCAGTCCGGAGTTGTTCCACTAGTTTTTGGCTGTGATCTTGTATTGATAATGAAGGAGTCTAACACCTCAATAAAACATCAATTGAGATAAGGACTCTGTGGCAGCCATTACATGTTTAAAATGCGTTGTTGTGTAAACCTGGTCATTCACTACATTCAGGTCGTCAGGTGACTTCATTTAATTAACACATAACGTTGCCATGCCTGGACCTAAGCAACTGAAACAACCGCGGATCATAACACAATCTCCAGTGGCTACTATGCATGGTGCATCACTTAATGTGCTCCCCCTTTTTACCCTAACATGCCCATCTCTCTGGAATTGGGACAATCTGAACTCATCGGATCGCATGACGTTTTTTCCATTGCTCGGAACTTCTGAGAAGCCTCATTAGAAAAGTGGTATGGCCACACAGCTGTTTAGTATCAATCATGTGAGTTCTTGTTGCATTTGGAAAGAAACATATCTGTGATTTCTACTGTAGATTTTTTTTTGATGTGGAACAACACCAACCCTTTAAGTGATATCCAATTATGATTCATGATTTTTATGACCACATTTTCCCACAAAGTTGGCAGTTCTGACCGATCCTTCCAGTTTTAATAAAACTTTGGACAATTTTAACCAAATTCAAGTTTTAACAATCTCCTTAGATCCATTCTTTGATTGATGCAGGCCAATAAATGGACCCTTTATGAACACCCTTTCTTTTCCACATACACAGGATACCGCTTCCAATATGGACATGAGAAGATACTCACTGCACCAGTTAGGCTTAAAAAGGTTGGTTAAAAAAAAAAAAAAATGAAAAATCACAAGGTCTATTTAAAATCATTTTATGCTGTCACATGCAACTTTGAATAACAAATAAGGATGTTGTTACAGATAAGCACCAACAAGCCATAACTTTATGATCACTGGCAGGTGGACTGAACAACATTGATCACCAACTATACACCAGTTAAATGGTGACAGAACCATGGGCACCCAAGGCTCACTCATGCCAAAGGCCAGCCTGTCTAGTCCGCTCCCACAGAATAGCCAATGCAGCACGAATCGACAAAAAGTAAATGCTGGCCACAATAGAAAGGCACCAGAGCACCCATTCTTCAGGAAAAGAGCACAAGGTCGCCAATCGAGCCTCCCCAGATCCCAATCTGAACGAACCTCCATGGGATGCACTGGACAAACAAGTCAGATCCACGGAAGCCCCTCCCTGCAACCCACAGCCCTTACAGTACCTTCTATCCTGGTGCCAGACACCACAGCACAAACCGGTGGCACAGGGGGAACCCACAACCTAGGTGGTTTTAACGTAAATGGTTTGAATGTTTAATCGCTGATGGGTGTAGTTCACAGCTGGGTAGTGGGTTTATACTTGCACGTGTGCAGAAGCAACAGCAACAAGGGCAGCATTGCTCGAACATTCGCCTGCATGTTTTTATGTACATCTGGAGGATTAAAAGCAGCATCCACTGCAGATGGCACATCAGAGGCAAAACATTTCTCTCTGCTTCCAAGTCAGACTGAAGAAATATTTAGCTATTGCATACACAGTGTTGAACTCTGCCAAACAAACTAACAGAGCTCTGTTTCTCTCCAAAAAAAATTCCCGCTGTTATCATTGATGTCATAAATGGAATCTCAGATCAAAACTCTGATCTTACATTCCATGGTATTTACTAATCTGGGAACTCCATTTATATGTTCCAGAAGACAAAAAACAGACCCTTATGTATGTTTGAATGCTTTGTGTAACTAACTGTACAAGGAAAGTCAGCTGGTGTTAGCACTTCGTCTTGAATATGCAATTTGAGATACAGTGATTGATTTTGTGGAGGTAGATGGATAGAAAAATTTTATGAACCAGTTGCCTCATATTTGGGAGCCCCTTATCTAATCCCAACACAATGTCATTCCATATCCATGTACAAACTATTCTCACAAACCGACAATACTGTAAAAGCATAATGAAAATCGGAAGTGACTGAAAATGTGCATCTTTCTATATATTCTGGTACTATGAAAAGTGGTGATGTATTACCCTTATAAACAATGCGTTCACTATGATTACAGCTGAACTTCAATTTATTAAGAATAAATGCAGAATTTATTTAATGAGGGTTTATAATTAGTTTTAATCATTTAATTTTATCAACTTACACAATTTGAACATTGGTTGGCCAAAACAAAGTGGCCGTTTCAACAGGGTCAAATTATTAGGCTGCATCAAGCAAAGAAAACAACTAAGGAGATTACTGGAACTGGGTTAAGAACGTGTCAATACATTATCAAAACCTGGAAGGATAGTGCTGAATCATCAAAACTGTTGAAGAAATGTGATAAGAAAAAAATCATGAATAGAGATCATTTAAATACTTTGTCAAAGTAACAGCATTTCCATATGCATACAGTACAATGTGTTGAGAACTCAGGATTGGAACTACACAGCTGTGTGGCCATAAGAAACCACTTTTTAGATGTTAAACTAATGAGGAAAAAAATCTTGAATTTGCTAGTCAGGATAAAGATTGGACTTGGAGTTCAGATTGATCCTATTTCAGTGTGATGTCAGGGTAAGAAGGGAAATGCATAAAGTGTTAACCCATCATGCAATAGAGCCCACTCTGCAAGCTGTACAAGCTGTAGTGTTACAGTATGATGACCATTGTCACAAGCGCTATATAAATAAAATTGAATTGAATTGAATTACCTTGAGGCTGGACTACTGTAAAACAGTGTTGTTCGAATGTTCCAGTAGGTGAGGAACTACAGTAAGCTCCGCTGCCGGATCCCGACACACTTGGACTGTTGTGGCCCTCCAGACCTACTGATTCATCCTGAATCTCAACTACTGCTTAGAGTTTCTGCACATTTGACTGACTTTCTGCTGCTGTGAATAAAGTGAAGAATCAAGGGAAAAAAGGCAATATGTGGTTGTTCAGATTTAAGCGAAAATATTATGTATTGTTTCAGTATGAAACCACTAAACAAATGTGATTTCACTGCTTATACAAAATGTTATTAAAATCATTTACGTGGTGAATTATGCATTGCACTAGCATAGTGGGTAGTAGTCCTACAGCACAGTGCCTGGGTTTCAGCTTTTATTTGCATTGCATTGATTGTATTTTAGGGCTTACAACACATACTGTACAATCTAATCATGTTGACTGTATGAAAACAAATTCTGTTAATGCATTCATAAATGCATTTATGACTGTTGTCAGTATGGTGTTACATACTGTAGGTGAAGAAAAGTTTTAGTTCAGACAATCATATACAAACATAATAAACTTGCTAATATAGTGTTTACAGTGATTTCTTTGGAATTGGTATTTTTCTGAGGCATAATGATTGTACAACATGCATCTTTTTGAGTCTAAAAGAAACCCCAAGAATTTATAGCAAAATGTATTTTTTTTATCAACACAGACACGGATGCTTATATTGTTAATGCAGTGGTGCTAAAAATCCCAAAATGCCCTTACATTTACCAAGCCCATCCTCTCTAAATATCCTGTTAGTGACACTAACAGGACTACAGTACAGCTGGTACAGTCGCTTCTCTGTGCCAACATAAAACAGTTTCTGAACTGCAACACACAGTACAATGGCAAAATTCAAGAAACTCATTGCAGATCTGAAAAAGAGGGTGATAGATTTACACAAGTTAGGAAAGCCTCTTGGGTCCACTCCTAAACAACAGCAGATTTACTGTATACTGTAGATAGGTTCAAACAAATGTATGTAAATACAAGTGATTGTGAAGTGACCCAAACTGTCACCCTCAACTGACATTGGAAATTGGTTTGAAAGATCAGAAACAACCCAAGGCACAGGTCTACCATGAACTAGTTACTGCTGGAACACCAGTGTAGATTTACATTGTTTACCATGAGTATTACATAAAATAGACTAAAATACTTATAAAGAGACCCCTGCTCCAAAATCACCAATCTTCATTCTTCTTTGCAGCAAGAATGGAAAATAAAAAGCTCCCTCAAGGAACATTTTGACCCAAAAACCTTTTGTTTTGTGTGGAGGGGCAAAGTTGAAGCATTCAGCTTCAAGAAAACTGGAGAACTGTATCATATGCATGGTGGTGGTAGCATCAAGTTTTGAGGCAGTTTTTCTGCTAGTGGAACTTGATGCATTGCAAATGTGTATAGAATAATAAAGTTCAGCAGAACCTCACATCATCAGTTATACAACAGAAACTTGGACAAAACTGAAATTTTCCTTAAACACCTAGTTGTGAAATGGAAAAAGCAGACTAACATACAGGCGGTGGTGTAGTGGTTAGCACTGTCGCCTTGCACCTCCAGGGTCCGGGTTCGATTCCCGGCCAGACTCGATTCCCGTCTCTGTGTGCATGGAGTTTGCATGTTCTCCCCGTGCTTGGTGGGTTTCCTCCGGGTACTCTGGTTTCCTCCCACAGTCCAAAGACATGCAGATTAGGCTAATTGGCGTTCTCAAATTGACCATAGTGTGTGTGCTCTGCGATGGATTGGCACGCTGTCCAGGGTGTACCCTGCCTCGTGCCCAGAGTCTCCTGGGATAGGCTCCAGGTCCCCGCGACCCTAAATACAGGATAAAGCGGTAGAGAAGATGAAGACTAACATACAGGTTTGGAGCCTAAACCCTAGCAAACATTTGCGAAATATGCTTCGAAGTCCATGCCAAGAAAAAAAAATCAATTCAATTATTGAATTGAACAGTGCCAGTTCTGCCAAGAAGAGTGGTCAAATATCCTGCCATTCTGTAAGTTATTGTGGACTTCAAAAAGTCTTATTCAAAAGAGAAATAAGCACGTGAAAATGGATGAAGATGCTAATAAGGATATGACTGCACAAGTTTGATTTATCATAATATAATACCTTGCATGGTGTACAAATATGTGATTCCTCCTGGATTTGGCGACATTTGCTACCATTAGCATTAACCCATTTAGTGTTTCCGTTCAAATGGGACAATGTTATGGAACATGCTGTGCTTTACATTTTATAAAATGATATTTATTAATACTGATATTAATTTTTTTTATTATTAATTGCTAACTAACGATCCTCAGACAAAATATAATATTAAATGTCGATGTTGTACAATATGTAAAAGTTTTGGAACATGTTTCAGACGTATAGAGGACAATCATGCTGCTCCAGAAAAATATCAGTTCCCCAGCATATTGCAAACTCAGTAGTGCATGCTTATGATTAGTTTATGTAAACTTCTGAGTTGTGGAAGTTTACACTGTTGGAGCTGTGTAGTCTCAAGAATTTGCCAAATATGCAAAATGCCATATTACATCAGATAAAGTTTGTATATACATGGGCCATGGTTATTTTTAGATACAACATATAATCCAGGATTTTCAGTGGAATCCATGTTACAGAGTTTAATCAAATGAACGACGCTTCATTGCGTAATGCAATAAGTTTGCGCACCCACCTCAGGCTGGATGGCACAGAAACGCCCTCTACTTGCTGCTTTTTATTGATCAGAGCCGCTGTCAGTCATAGAGGGGGCGGAGCCTCCGGCCCCTATATCCCTTTAAGGTCAGCTTGAGTTTCAGTTCGCATCCTCAGCATTGTGCAAGCAGACACAGGGTGCGCTTTAGGAGCATCATTGTACGGAGCGCAGAGGTGGTCCATAGAGTTACAAGTTTGAGCAGACACACTGAAAGAAAGCTGACTTGACTCATACAGGATTCTAATTCGGATCGGGAACACCTGGAACATTATTGTTCCGCCACTTATTCGCTGGGAATTTCATGAAAACCGCGTGTTATTAGAGGTGCAGAGGTTACTCCGTGTCACTTCTACCTGATTTCTTTCCGACAGCTGTGCGCGTGCGGGGCTCGTGTCGGGATGCGCACTGACAGTGTTCTGGCTTTGTTGAACTTGTGCGTGCTGCTGCGTGCGTCCGCGGCTCAAGCGTGTGCGCCGTGTTCGCAGCGCGCGTGCCCACCGCTCCCCGCACATGGCTGTGAGGAGGGGCGCGTGCTGGCGCGAGACCCGTGCGGCTGCTGTGATCAGTGCGCGCGGTTAGAGATGGAGCTGTGCGGTGGGGAGAGCTGGGAGTTGGGCTACTGCGCCCCGGGGCTCACCTGCAGCGCTCTCACCCGCACCGGGCCAGTTACCGTTCCCGACACAGGAGTGTGCAAAGGTGAGTGTTAATCACTTGCACGTGCCTCGTGAACTTGACGCAGAAGTGCTGTTTCTTTCTTTTCCCCACTTGTGACGTCACAACGGCATGTAGAAAGAAAACAAAGAGGTTAAGATCAAACTTTATTAATCCCGTATATATAGTAATAAAGTTATATTAAAAAAAAAGTCCACTACCTAGACATAAGATAGACAAAAGTAGAATGCAGCTACCGGTAGTAATAAGAATAGCAGAAACCAGATTCTGATGTAGAATTGTGATGAGTAATATTACACATGATGTTGCATATGATGATGTTAATTGATTTTGCATATTTACGACATTTGGCAGACGACCTTATCCAGAGTGACTAACATTTTATCTCATTGTACACATCAGCAGTTAAGGATTCAGGGCCTTTCTCAAGGGCCCAACAGTGGTAACTTGGTGGTGCTGGGGTGTGAACCTGAGACCTTACAATCAGCAGTTCAATGTCTTAACCACTGAGCTATTTATGCCCTGCACATGATATTATTAATTGATATTATGTATGGTTTTAATTAATATTACTCATGATATTAATTGATATTGAACATAGATTGCAAATTATCTTGTTAATTTATATTGCACATGATATTGCACATGATATTAATTAATGTCACATGATATTGTTAATCGATGTTGCATCATATTGTTAATTGATATTGCATTAATATTACAATTTCGCATTACCTTGAGGGTCAACATTTTTTTTCGCAATTGCTTTCTATTTTTCTTTATTTGTTAAAACTGTGTTTTACTTATTATTAATGCAAAATGTGTTCATATGACTGTGCTCATATGTGGCTAGGTTATTACTGCATACAGCCATATCTGTACTGAATAAGAGAATAAGAATGTTTTTTTTTTTTTTCAAAATTGACAAGCAAAGAACAATGCAATCTGACTGGCCTGCTGTAATAAGTTAACTGAAGCCGTGATGTCAGAAACTCACATGTCAAACTTGTTTTTATCTTCAATCTCTGATATAAGTGTTGCAGACTAAAATAAAAAATGTAATGCTACTATTGGCATCCACGAAAGAAGAAACACACACACACACACACACCTAAATCCTAATCTAAACCTTTGGAGAATACAATTCTTGCCTTGGCCTGGACTTCCTCCCACCTTAACCAAACGGATTGCTCAGGACACAGGAACACAATCTTGAGGGAAAGCAGAGGTGAGACCCTCCCAGAAGGTCCCAGAGCTAAATGACCATTGCACGGCACCATTCTGGGGGGTCTGGTAGGGTTCCAACTCTTTGTCCTTGGGGACAGGGTCTGTGATTGAGCTGTATGTACAAGGGGAAGGGTAAAGGTCAATCGTGACTCGGACCTGGTATGCCTTTGGCACATTAGCTGCTTTGATTTTAGTCTTAGAGTTAATGACTTTTGTGATTGAAGTAAGAGAGGCAATGAGGACTCTGGATAAACCCACTTTGCCTGAACACACTCTTACTTGTCTCTCTGATCGCGTAATCCATATAATAAAAAGTTTCAGATTCTGATGTAGCTGTCTATTTCTGATGTAGCTGTTTTTACTGTATGTGTGTGAAGGGTGCGGTCATCAACAGGAAATAAAAATCTCTAATGCCAGAATATATAGGTAAAATTAGTTCTGTAAAATCTTAAAGTCTGATGAGAAAGCTTGATGAGGTGTATAATCATCATCCCTTTTCTGATTACAAGCAGCTGAAGTAAAATCATGCTAATGCATTATGCATGGAAATAATCCATTATGCATTAATTATCTCACTTGAACTGCTTGAATAAATTGCAGTAAGTGAGTTCTATTCTGTTGGTGATTTATAGAAATGAATGGAGACTTTACCTTTAGAGAGACCTGACACTTTTATGCATGTGATTCATTCCAATATCCTCAATGCATTTTACTATAATTATTAGAATCAAGAGCGGCTTTATGTTTAACAGCAAGGTCTATTGCATGGTGGCACAGTGTGCAGTGTTGCTGCCTCACACTTCCAGAGACCTTTGTTTGAGCCTGCACTTCCTGCTATTGTCTTTATGGCATTTCTGTGCATTCTCTCCCTGTGCATATATGGTTTTCCTCTGGGTTTCACAGTTTTCTCCCATCTTCCAAAATCATGCCACAAGGTGAATTGAGTAAAGCTTGGATTTACACTGTATGGTATTTGGCCTGATTTTGCTACGATAACGCATAGTAAGGGATACTCTTCAGTTAGGAGTTGTGTCTGATGTTCTTAGAATGCATAACAAGACTTGGTCACTAGTGGTTGATGTAGTGCAGTTGCAGCCAAAGACATCGGATGACAAAGTTTGAAGAACAAACCCTTATTTGTCATCTTTACATTACAACAATTTTTTTTTCTTTGCACATACCAGCTCTTTAGGAAGTTGGGGTCAGAGGGCAGGGTCAGGCATGATACATCAGAGAGAGGCATTACTCAAAGGCCCATCAGTAGCAGCCAGTGTTGGGACTTGATCCCCGACCTTTTGATCAGTTGCATGGGGCCCAGTGTCATAAAATTTTGAATAAAAACTTACCGCTGCCGCAACACTTGTCTAAAATCTACCATGATTAGGATAGTCTACTGATTACATAGTTGCAGTCAGTTTTTTTTATGCAGGCCTTATAAACATAAATAACAGTGTCATGATAATATTGGGCTTTGAGTGAATCACATCTGTAATAGAAGAAAAAAATGTTATGCAATTTTGATTTTAACATTTATTTCAGGTTTTCTGTATCCAATCAGTTTCACTCATTTTAAGTTGAGAGGTCTTGGGCCTTCCAAATTTTGGGACTTTCAGCACTACTGAATTAATAATCTAAGTCAGTATATGTGTACATTTTTATGACCTTGTGTTGATTTCACAAGACTCAAATTAAATCCGAATTCTCCATTTTTTTGGGAGTTTTCTTCTCGTAAAGTTGTATGTTGCACAATCATTGTTCCCCAGAAAAAGCCAATTTCAAAGAAAACATTGAAAGCCTAATTGCCATTAACTTCCTCATGCATCATCCTGTATACAGGGTCGTGGGAGGCCTGGCGCCTATCCAAGGAGACATAGGGTACGAAGTAGGGTACACCCTCCTGGACAGGGTGCCAATCCATCGAAGGACACACACACATACACACACACACACATACACACACACACACACACACACACACACACACACACACACACATATACACACATACACACACACACACATATATATACACATATACACACATACACACACACACATATACACACATACACACACACACACATATATACACATATACACACACACACACACACACACACACACATATACATATACACACACACACACACACACATATACACATATACACACACACACACATATATATACACACATACACACACACACACACACACAACAGGCAATTTGGGGACGTTAATTAGCTTAATCTGCATGTCTTTGGACTGTGGGAGGAAACCGGATTACTCGGAGGAAACCCACCAAGCACGGGGAGAACATGCAAACTCCATGTACACAGATCCCGATGTGAGAATCGAACCCAGAGGCACAAGGCGACAGTGCTAATTACTGAGCCACCACGCAGCCTGCAATGCCATTCATGTTCATAATAAGTATATGTAAATTTCTGCCTGTAAGCCCAGTAGTGGCAAATAAAACATATGGAATTCTAAAAGAAAAGAGAACTTTGATGGCAACGGATAGAATGTCTCTATAATACATCATTGCAATTATATCATGCCAGGACAAATCATACCATGACATTGAAAGAAATAGGGTATTAGTTACATCTTCAACATATGTGCCTTGGGCATGTGCCATATGCAAAAAAAAATAAAACCAGTATTTATAACAGAAGTTGTTCAATGTTGGATAATGTCCAAATGTGGAAACCTAACCAAGTACTTGACAAGTATTGTAGCAGAGACAGTGGAGACTACTGGCAATAGTTCAGCAACTCTTCTTTTTCACAACAGCTTCTGTAGCAGATCCTCTGTTGCAGCTTATCCAATCACATGCGTTTATGTAAATTATTTAGCTGAAGGCAGATCATCAGGCCAGAGAGATGTGGAGAGGTCAGCAAGGGAAGATTTAAATACAACAGCATGTTTAAAGATGACTAGCCAGAGATATGCGCATCTATTCCCCCCACGTCAAGTTCACACCAGATGTGAGCAGATGTGTACACTGGGGGGAAAAACAGTTGCAAGAGTGAGCAGTTTTAGTTCAATACAGGCACTCGGATATGAAACATGTGGAATAAATAAAGGCCATGTTCATCAACAAAGACGTGTACGAATTATCAACAGTTACTGACTCATTTAGCACATGCATTTATTCATCTTGAAAATGCTTTAACCTGTAGATTTGATTAGATTTTTTGATTTTGAAAACAGACTTGAGCAGGATTTATTATTTTTTTTATCAGTTCGGTAGAGTACAACTCTATTTGAGAGGCTGTGGTAATGTGGTCAGAAGTTGTAATGTGAAACATACTGTATAATCAATTTGATTTGTTTTATGTATTGCCATAAACTCATCATTAAATGGTAACTGTTATCACAATTTGGTCATTTTACATTCCAGGTCTTTGCATTTTTTAAGCAACTGGGCCTTCACCAATAGGGTTAAATACCCGTGTTAGTAAAACAGTTAACATGAAATACTTTTTTATTAACTTCACTTTGTCAAGACCCTCAACCCAAAGCTCCAACTCATAATGCAGTATTTCCCTTTCCCCATTTCATTGAGTTAGGAAACATTAAAGGGTCGGTTCCTTCTGGTAATAGGAAGTGCCTGTCCAGTCCACTTTAAACCCACATTATCTCATTTCAAATACTTCCTTTTTAGTAATCCTATCAGCCCAGTGCATGGCCTCTGGGGTCAACTGCTTCATCTCAGGACCTGTATGCCAAGACATGAAGTCTCCAAGACCCACTGGGTAGAAGTGCACATTCAATTCTAACCTGCGCCTGAGTTCCCACAAATACTAAAGGAAAGGTGTGGTTGGCATTCAGGAGGAAATCGCACTTTACATTGCTGCCCCTATCCTGAGGGCAGTATAAATGAGCAAAAGCTATATTTATGATGTCCAGGTTTAATCAACAGCTAGTATTTCCATTCCAAAACCTAAACGTACATGAAGAAAACCAATAGCACGTCCAAACAGCTAGTGCTTTGTGACATCTCTGCTATAACTGAAAAAAAATATCAAAATGTTCTCGTAAGGCAGGTCCGGATGGAAAAGTGTTGGAGGCACGGATCATTTTAAGGTGACAGGAAGCAAGAATGAAAGTTCTGGGGAGGCCGGATGAGGGGTAGATTGAAAAGCCTGCTTATGCTCAGGCTGCTAACCTGTCTGTCTGAAAGAGCCGCAGTCTCCTGCTCAAACATACACACATTTATCCACAGGTTAGTTTTTAGAGCCAGATGTGTAAATATAAGTCCCAAAGGCATGGCTGTGTACTGCTTTCAGCCCATGAATTGATTTTTTTTTTAACACTCAAGGTTTACCGTTTTAAGTTGTTTTTTTTTGCATGTTTAGTAAGGGCAGAACTTCAGGGCACCATTCCATGATTTACTCTATTTTGCTTTAGGAAATACTTTCAGAACCACTTTAAAAGCTGTAAATAAGGATTCATCTTTGCATGTGTGTGCTCAAGGTCTAAACTGATTAATTCTGTACAAAGTTTGTTTGTCTAAATGAAACTGAATATTTTCACTGTTTTCTCATTATTATGATGATGATTATAAATTATGAATTATATAATTAACTGAGGCGGCACGGTGGTGTAGTGGTTAGCACTGTCGCCTTGCACCTCCAGGGTCTGGGTTCGATTCCCCGGCCAGGCTCGATTCCCGTCTCTGTGTGCATGGAGTTTGCATGTTCTCCCCGTGCTTGGTGGGTTTCCTCCGGGTACTCCGGTTTCCTCCCACAGTCCAAAGATATGCAGATTAGGCTAATTGGCGTTCCTAAATTGCCCGTAGTGTGTGATTGGGTGTGTGTGTATGTGTGTGTGCCCTGCGATGGATTGGCACCCTGTCCAGGGTGTACCCTGCCTAGTGCCCGAAGTCTCCTGGGATAGGCTCCAGGTCCCCCGCGACCCTGAACACAGGATTAAGCGGTATAGAAAATGAATGAAAATGAATGAATGAATAATTAACTGAGAAGTGGCTCTTCTCAGGAAACAGTTGAAACTTTTTTCAACTATTTTGTATTTCTCTAACATTCATCTGGAAGTTGGAGAAGAAGTCCAGTTGACATGACACAACTTCCAGATAACCTCACCTGGATGACTGAGAATCTTCACAGAATTCTTTAACATTTCCTCAAATATATGTATGTATACTAATGTGACTTACTGTAGCAACACATGACACACAACATACACACTCAGGAACAGTCAGGAAAGGGTTCTGAGCAGTCATCCATGCTAACAGTTCTCTGATAAGGGGCTTTGGTCCGGCAAGATCTCCTGATATAACTACCCTTAGTGTAACTGACACGACGTGTGACACACCGTAGTGAGGTGAAGCGATCCTCTCCACATTGGAAGGTACGGCAAAATATCAAAAGCTGAGCCTAAACATAGAGCGGTGTCCACCAAAATGGCCAAATGAAGCCAAATGGCGAGTGACGTCCACCAGGGAGCAAGAGGAGATATTGAAGTTCTCTGTAGAGCAAGAAGAGGGAACCACATCCTCCACAAGCCCAGACTTCTGCACATCAAGAGAGGGAGATGATGTTCTCTGTGTAGCAAAGAGGCATAGTGATGTCATCGGTTAAGGCGAGGCAACATGCTCAGCAGAGCAGGGAGGCAAAGGTTCATCTTCATCTTCAGTGAAGCAAGGAGACTTCCTGTGGAGTAGGAAGGTAGAACAATGCCCAAAGAGGAACCAGCTGATAACATTTGAGGAAGTGGACAGAGATGGAGTGATGGCAATGGCAAGGCTGTGAGCTGAAATTGCGTCCTTAGCAGGGACAAAGCTGTCCTCCGAAGAGTCAGGGTTTGGTGTGGACTGGGCATCTTGACATTTTATGCAGAGCCCCATATTGGCCTCTGGTTTGATCCTGGCGTGTGTAGCCTCTAGCTTGGGCTGGACTGAAAAGGCTGCCCCGTTGGCATGGGGCTTGGGCTGTGCTGGAAAGGTCGACAGGGCTCAGGTGAAGCTGTAATGCCACTTCCAATGTTTAGTTTGACCTAGCCAATATACAGTACTTGGCCAACATACACGTTGAAACACATAACGAAAAACAACATGCAAAACAAAAGCTTACCAAAGAGAACCTGAAATCACGGGTACGGATATTACGACATACCGAGGCACTAGTGAGTGAGATCAGTGACATGTGATACTGTATGCCAGGGATGATGGACAGTCTAGTTTGGTGCTTCTTTTGAGCTACTATGACACATTACTAAATTTAACCAACATTCTGTACTCGAAATAAATAGACAGAATACGTACAGTATCTACGGTAAAATCTGTAATATAAATATATCTGTCCAGTTGTTTTTAAACATTCTGCTTCCATGCTAAGGCGGCACGGTGGTGTCGCCTTGCACCTCCAGGGTCTGGGTTCGATTCCCTGGCCAGGCTCGATTCCCGTCTCTGTGTGCATGGAGTTTGCATGTTCTCCCCGTGCTTGGTGGGTTTCCTCCGGGTACTCCGGTTTCCTCCCACAGTCCAAAGATATGCAGGTTAGGCTAATTGGCGTTCCTAAATTGCCCGTAATGTGTGATTGGGTGTGTGAGTGTGTGTATGTGTGTGTGCCCTGCGATGGATTGGCACCCTGTCCAGGGTGTACCCCGGCTAGTGCCCGAAGTCTCCTGGGATAGGCTCCAGGTCCCCCGCGACCCTGAACACAGGATTAAGCGGTATAGAAAATGAATGAATGAATGTTTCCATGCTAATCAGCCTGAGAAAAAAAATGTAATATAATGAAAAATAGTTGAAAGTCAGTGGATAACCCTAGCTATGCTGGTCTCATGAGCTGCCTTCAGCTACAGTACATAATGTATTAGTGCATGTTATTGGATCTTCTGCATACTGTAAGTCAAGCTGTTTCATGCTTAGAGACCAATAGTTATTCAGCTCCACTTGACATGCATCTGGACCATGGCCAAGATGGCCGAGAGGACTATGTTAAAAGGGTTTCGACTATATAAAAGTTATTTATGGTTTGGAAGAAGTACTGTCCCTGCTATGTTTCCTATTACCCGCAGGGTAGGTAATGTAGTACATGTTAGGTAATCTCAAAGTTCTAGACATCAGAACAAGTAGATTGCTGACATGACCCATAAGTTACGGCCTTTGTTTTTATGTTTGGTAAGGGTTTTGTCATGGAGCGTGGGTTTTATTTGGATGATCTCAGTCAGCTTTCGGGAAGAGTCAGTTTGCTTCAATCCATAGATAAATTATAAAGAGAATGGTGAATGGATAGAATGAAAGAAATAGACGGTATAATGGATGGAGAAATTTTTCTCCCCCGATTTTCTCCCTAATTTTGTCGTGTCCAATTCCTCCCCGTCACTAGGGGGCTCCCACATTAAGGCTGCTACTACCATTCAATCGGGAGGGCCGAAGACTATCACATGTTTCCTCCGAACCACGTGACGCCAGCCGACCGCATCATTTCGAACTGCTTGCTCATGCACAGTTGGGGGCGGTGTAACACACTCGGAGGATAGTGCTATCCACTCCTTCCGCTTGCGTGAGCTCACAGACGTCCCTCATTGGCTGTAGAGCCGTGATTAATGTGAGAACACGAAGTAGCTCTCATCCCTCCCCTCTGAGAGAGCTCGGCCAATCAGCTCTCTTGAGACCTCCGGCTGTGAGAGGTTACAGCATTACCCGGGAACCGAACCAACGATCTCCGGATGATGGGGCGAATGGATGGAGAAAATTTAAGTAGTGAAGCAAAGATCCTCAAAAATGAAAGGATACAAAAAAGTCAGCGGTAGAGTGTTCAAAACAGTCCATGCAGGATATACTGCTATCTAGTTATCTGTAGCTTTTCTTCCTGCCACACATGCATGGGTTTCAGTTGTACATCATCACAATGGATTTCTATTAAATGGATATTACAGGGGTCAACGCTTTCGCGTTGTGACCTTAGGACTGCATCTGTCATTCAATACTAACCCAGGTAGAACCTTATTATAGCAAGGTCACAGCATTGTTTAGAGGAAATGCTTGTCTTAACAAAGCAGAAGTGCAACAAGGTAACATGGCAACAATTTATACTGAAATGTAAAATGTCTAAAATAGCCTGTGGTGACACCTCTGTCTTTTCCCCAGGTGTCTCAGACACTTCAAATGCTGGTGTGGAAGACGAGCAGTGCCCTCTATCAAGTGGGTGCAACCTTGTGAGTGGGGAGTGTGTCTGTGAGTCCAAACGCTCCTGCCTCATCTCCTTTACCTACCCAAATCTGGAGGCATGTGCTGAGGGCAGGAAGACGGGTAAGGATTATTGGAATGGAGGAGCAGTTTAATGATACCTGACAGGGAGTGATTAATGGCCGGGGTGGGAAAGGTTCACATCATTGCTCATAGTAAGGACATGTAGTTTTGCTTAAGCATGGTTTAATTCCAAGTCTAATCACGTCAGATGTTTTTTTTTATAAAGGTGTGTAGAGGATTTTTGAATATTATGGTCAGATGTGGGGGATTAGTGTTGAAAATAGACCTCAGAGTAGTAGATTTCCCAGAGCAAAATTTGGCATTGCTGGTGTACAGTACACAGTATGTAAGAGGGTGTTAGTTCAACTTCTCTCTCTCTTTTATTCCATACAAAATATTTTATTGTGAAACATGAAATGGCCTGTGTACACACATATGAAAGAAGAACACATAATATGAAGTAAACATACAGTAAGTGTGTAATGTTATGATTCCCAGAAGCCACACGACATGAGAAACGGCACAGGGACAGGCACAGGGAGAAGTTTGTGGGGCCCTCAGACCCAGCCTGTGTATTCTCTGGGTGTAACCTGACCACCAAAGGCTGCGAATGTGCATCCCAGAGCTGCCATCCCCATTTCACCTATGCCAACCGCAGCCAGTGCCAACTAGCCGCAGGTAATTTGTTTCCAGATCTAATATTAACCCAATGACAAGCTACATGGAAGCACTTTCCATACATTTTTTTTTGGTCTTAAACATTATGTCATCAGGTAGGGATTATGTACTGTAATGACGATATAATCTATTACAGGATACATTTATTATGTATAACATATTATGGTAGTCAGGGTAGGTCAGTGGTTAAGGCATTGGACTACGGTCTAGAAGGTTCCCAAGTTCAAATCTAATGACCACTGTTGGGCCCTGGAGCAAGACCCTCAACTGCTCAGATGTACTGTATAATGAGATAAAAATGTACTGTAAGTTGCTCTGGATAAGGGTGTCTGCCAAATGCCTAAATGTAAATATCGATTACACCAAAATCCATTTTGGAAGTTTAGAGAAAAATAAGTTTTTGCCAAAGATGGAAAAGTTTTGTGGCGTGGGCGGGGCGGCGGCTGACGATCATCATGCTTTGCGGGGGTTCTCTATGTGTCCACCATGGTAGAGAAGGGTGTTTGGGTTAGTGGCTTTGGCCAAGTTGGGCGTGTGTATGGGTGTGTGCGTTACCTGTACGTGTGTGCTTGTGCTGAGTTAAATAAACTACTCCCCAGCCATTTGCATTGGGGAGTAAGTAAGCTCAAGTAGCGTCGAAAAACACTGCAGTATCAAAAACTTTAACGTGAATAATTTGTGCATGTTATCTTTGAGCCACATGGGTGGTAAAAGGCACAAATAGCAACATATTATGTATGTCTTCATAATTTTGGTCTTTTGTAAACCACTCCAAAACCTACAATATATTTTTTTGATATTTCATAATGGAAGCAAATTGAAATAAAGAAAAAAATCTGAATTTCATTGCGCACTAAACCTTTTTAATTGCAAAGCTTTTTAAAAAATTATGATGAACATTATAAACAATACGAAAGTTCAGTCCAGTCATCATCAGCAATGTATCATCAGCAACTCTACTACGTTGTTGTCAACTGCTACTACGCAGTCAACAGTGCCTATAGTCACTGAAGTCCATTAATGGTGGGGTAACAGCTCACTTCACTTATCACGTGATACAAAGAAGCTACTGTATGGGTTTGGGTTTGTTTTATTATTTTTCTTCATACATGGTATTTTGGTTCTATATAAAATGCACAATAAATTTAAACATACATTTTCAAAATGTAGTTCAATAGTATTTGGTTCATTGTGCACCAAATTGGAGTTCATCACATTTTGCTGTAAAACCTATTACAGTATAAATAGTATATAATGTATATGAACCTCATAGTTTATGTTCATTTTTATATTGGGGGCACATTGCAAACATGAAACCAGGACGTCCTTAATCGGTTTACAGTACATTATACTTACCACTCTGAATAACGTGCATACCAAATGAGATTTGGTATGATTACAGGTGATAAGGGCTTTTTTTAAATAGTAACCAGTCTGCATTTTGATTCCATTTCAACCATCCTTGTGTTGCTCAGAAAGATCTTTACATAAAATTTCACGTCCCCACCAAAAAACACTTCCTAATGTTTGATTATGTACTCAGTAGGTGTAGGCTGAAGTAGAACACGTACTGTAAAGCCAAAGTAAATCTCCATCTCCCAGCGTGTGTGTGCCCATGTGCCAGCGTTCAGTCATGCTTTACAAGGCAATGCAACCAACCAATGAAACAGAAACCCTAAAAACAGAAAGAAGTGTTCCAATCTGCACAAGGCCTGTTCACATCCTGTCGTAGTAAGAGCCATGTGTGTATATTGGCAGGGTGGGTTCTGGTCATGCGGTCTGGAAACAGCGAGTGATTGAATGTTGGAGATGATGAGGTGATGAAGGCTCAAGCTATGGGTTTGAACATCGTCAAATCCCTTTCTTTTATAGCATTTCTGAAAGGAAACTATGCTTGAAAAGTGGAAACAGTTCTATGACATACTGAAGCTTGGCTAAGCTGTACAACATTCATTATAAGTAGCTTAGTATAAGCTCTTACTGTAAATGAATGCCTGTGTGTAATGTGGTTCAGAGACAAATTACAATGGACAGATTTCAGATTTGATGGAGTTACTGTAGTTTTGCTGATGTTTTTTTTTTGCAGACATCATAAAGAAAGTTGTGTCTGATTTACGTATCTCTGTATCTTGATTAGTTTGGCGGCGTTTTCCGATACCAACAATCAGCTTTTTGTGCCTTTAGCTTTTTTAATCCTGAATCTTAGGATCTTAACCTGTGATGTAGAGAGAAATTGGCAGCATGCCACAATGACTTATGTAGCTTATTAAGCATTTAGTATTAGGTTGAATATGTGAGTGACAGGCTCTTGGGTTTTGTTTTTTGAAATACAAAGAAAGTTTGTTTACTAAATCTGGATTTCATTTTATTTGAGGGAGCTGCAGGGATTATGCAATGCACTAAAAGGTTAGAGCATGGCTAATATCCCCTTTTTGTTCTAAGATGAAAAGACGTAAATTATAAATATAAAATTTAATTTTTCACACCAAATTAAATAATTTACATTAAGCTGTTAAAAATGACACATGGAAGAATAGAATGAAAATACAACACCGTGGCCAGAATGCAGCCTGTATTGTGAGTGACTGCAGTGTCTACTGATTACACATGATAGCTGCCATATTAATTTACATAAATAAAAGAAGGGTTTGTCTGTAGATTGATCAACAATTGCTCTTTTCATGATATCTTTCCGTTTCATACATTGGAGGACCTGAAACCAGTCTCAGAAAGATGTCTGTGTGTCTGTCTGTCTGTATGTCTGTCCAGCCAGATTTTGTCACAGCATCATGCAAATCTGGCTGGACAAAATGCAATGAAACTTTGGCAGTACTTGGGTATATATGCCTGAAGTTAAACCTCACTCACTCATCGTCTATACCGCTTTATCCTGTATTCAGGGTCACGGGGACCTGGAGCCTACAGTATAACATGAGGCCTAGGGCACGAGGTGGGGTACACCCTGGACAGAGTGCCAATCCATCGCAGGGCACACTCATGCACACACTCATTCACACACCACGGGCAATTTGGGAACACCAATCTGGATTTAATCATCTTAACATAAGATGCTAATAAGCTACTTGCTCAGTGTAAACAAACACCTGCACCAATAGATATGAATTAGAAAAGCTAAACTGAATATTTTTACTGGGATTACTTGATATTTTCACAGCAGAAATAACAGCGGGGAAAAAAAAAACTTAATCTTTATCCGATCTCATCTGTGATTCACTCTCTGATTAACGAACAGGGATGTGTCTGGCTGACGATGAAAGAAGTACAACTTGGCGTAAACAAGGTGCAAGATACTCAAACTTTCTTTGTACGAGTTCTGCCGTACAGAAAGACAGACAGACTTGCACAAGGGCTTCAACCTGAAATGATAAAATGGCAGATTACATTAAAGCTGATCAGATATTTTTTTTAGCTTTATCCTTTTAACTATTTCTACAAACTCTTTTCTCATTACGACGGTTACTTACGCTAGTAATCAGCCTGTAATCATTTTTCCATTTGTATGTCTTTGGAGGGTGAACTCTCCTCCATCCAAACACTTTTCTTATCTCTAAATGAGATATCCACTTCTCTACATCTTGAATAAACTAAGTGACATTTCCAAGCTACACATTTCTTGGAAATTACTTTTTTCAGAGATGTTCAATGGAATTGAGATTCAGACTCGCTTCATGTCAATTCACAATATTTTCTTATAATTCATTTTTGTGTCCTTCGTGACATTATCAAACTAGGCTGCATTTTTTTTTTTTTGCTCAGAAATCCCTCTATCATCTTCTGACTTCATCACGGATTTGGCATTAAGGTGCCAATGCCAGAGGCAGGAAAGCAACTCCAGAGCCTCTTCCATGAAGGATAGTGTGCTTTTCTTAGAAAATTTCATTTTTCTTTCCATATACATAGAATTGGTGTGATTAATCGAAAAACTCATGTCTCATCCGTCCTGTGGACATCCCCCCCCCCCCCCCCGCCCAAATAAAAAAAGACTGTAGCTTTTCAACATCCATTTAGATTAATATTTTTTTCTATTTTCTCTGTAAGAAGTGGAATCATCCTGGCCTTTTACCACAGACTATGTTTTTCCAACTCAAAACTGTTACACCTCGAGCTAAAAGCTAGGCTTAGTTTGTCTTGTAGGTTGTCTGGGATCTTTCCGTACCTTCTGAGCTGTCCTTCTCCATTCAACTCGAATCATTGGTCATTTTTTCCTTTTGCAGCCATGTCGAGGAGCTTAAAAATCTTTGATAATGTTGGTAACAGTGAACGCAGGACTATCAATGCCCTTAAAGGTGACCTTTTAGCCTTTATCTTAGCTGTAGCCTTGTTTTTAACCTCCTCAGGTTCAGTGCCTCTTTTTCATATTGTAAAAAACCGAGGAGCGCAAAACAGCAGCAATTATTTACTGTATTTACATTTGAACTGCCTGTGTCAGCTTCACTCACTCACTCACTCACTCACCCAGTCCCTCTCACTCACCCACTCACTCACTCACTCACTCACCCAGTCCCTCTCACTCACTCACTCACTCACTCACCCAGTCCCACTCACTCACTCACTCTCCCAGTCCCACTCACTCACCCACTCGCTCACTCACCCAGTCCCTCTCACTCACTCACTCTCCCAGTCCCACTCACTCACTCACTCACTCTCCCAGTCCCACTCACTCACTCACTCACTCACTCACTCACTCACTCTCCCAGTCCCACTCACTCACTCACTCACTCACTCTCCCAGTCCCACTCACTCACTCACTCACTCACTCACTCACTCTCCCAGTCCCTCTCACCCACCCAGTCCCTCTCACCCACTCACTCACTCACTCACTCACCCAGTCCCTCTCACCCACTCACTCACTCACTCACTCACCCAGTCCCTCTCACTCACTCACCCACTCACTCACTCAGCCAGTCCCTCTCACTCACTCACTCACTCACTCACCCAGTCCCACTCACTCACTCACTCACTCACTCACCCAGTCCCTCTCACTCACTCACCCACTCACTCACTCAGCCAGTCCCTCTCACTCACTCACTCACTCACTCACTCAGCCAGTCCCTCTCACTCACTCACTCACTCACCCAGTCCCACTCACTCACTCACTCACTCACTCACCCAGTCCCTCTCACTCACTCACTCACTCACTCAGCCAGTCCCTCTCACTCACTCACTCACTCACCCAGTCCCTCTCACTCACTCACTCACTCACTCAGCCAGTCCCTCTCACTCACTCACTCACTCACTCACTCACTCACCCAGTCCCACTCACTCACTCACTCTCCCAGTCCCTCTCACTCACTCACTCACTCACTCACTCTCCCAGTCCCACTCACTCACTCACTCACTCACTCTCCCAGTCCCTCTCACTCACTCACTCACTCACTCACTCAGCCAGTCCCTCTCACTCACTCACTCACTCACTCACCCAGTCCCACTCACTCACTCACTCACTCACTCACTCACTCACCCAGTCCCTCTCACTCACTCACTCACTCACTCAGCCAGTCCCTCTCACTCACTCACTCACTCACCCAGTCCCTCTCACTCACTCACTCACTCACTCAGCCAGTCCCTCTCACTCACTCACTCACTCACTCACTCACTCACTCACTCACCCAGTCCCACTCACTCACTCACTCTCCCAGTCCCTCTCACTCACTCACTCACTCACTCACTCTCCCAGTCCCACTCACTCACTCACTCACTCTCCCAGTCCCACTCACTCACTCACTCACTCACACTCACCCAGTCCCTCTCACTCACTCACTCACTCACTCACTCACTCACTCTCCCAGTCCCTCTCACTCACTCACTCACTCACTCTCCCAGTCCCACTCACTCACTCACTCACTCTCCCAGTCCCACTCACTCACTCACTCACCCAGTCCCACTCACTCACTCACCCAGTCCCTCTCACTCACTCACTCACTCACTCACTCTCCCAGTCCCTCTCACTCACTCACTCACTCACTCTCCCAGTCCCACTCACTCACTCACTCACTCTCCCAGTCCCACTCACTCACTCACTCACTCACTCTCCCAGTCCCACTCACTCACTCACTCTCCCAGTCCCACTCACTCACTCACTCACTCACTCACCCAGTCCCACTCACTCACTCACTCACCCAGTCCCTCTCACTCACTCACTCACTCACTCACTCACCCACTCACTCACTCACTCACTCACTCACCCAGTCCCTCTCACTCACTCACTCACTCACCCAGTCCCACTCACCCAGTCCCTCTCACCCACCCAGTCCCTCTCACTCACTCACTCACTCACTCACCCACTCACTCACTCACTCAGCCAGTCCCTCTCACTCACTCACTCACTCAGCCAGTCCCTCTCACTCACTCACTCACTCACCCAGTCCCTCTCACTCACTCACTCACTCACCCAGTCCCACTCACTCACTCAGCCAGTCCCTCTCACTCACTCACTCACTCACCCAGTCCCACTCACTCACTCACTCTCCCAGTCCCACTCACTCACTCACTCACCCAGTCCCACTCACCCAGTCCCTCTCACCCACCCAGTCCCTCTCACTCACTCACTCACTCACTCACTCACCCACTCACTCACTCACTCACCCAGTCCCTCTCACTCACTCACCCACTCACTCACCCAGTCCCTCTCACTCACTCACTCACTCACTCACTCACTCACTCAGCCAGTCCCTCTCACTCCCTCACCCAGTCCCTCTCACTCACTCACTCACTCACTCAGCCAGTCCCTCTCACTCACTCACTCACTCACTCACTCACCCAGTCCCACTCACTCACTCACTCACTCACCCAGTCCATCTCACTCACTCACTCACTCAGCCAGTCCCTCTCACTCACTCACTCACTCAGCCAGTCCCTCTCACTCACTCACTCACTCACTCACTCACTCACCCAGTCCCACTCACTCACTCTCCCAGTCCCTCTCACTCACTCACTCACTCACTCACTCACTCTCCCAGTCCCACTCACTCACTCACTCTCCCAGTCCCACTCACTCACTCACTCACTCACACTCACCCAGTCCCTCTCACTCACTCACTCACTCACTCACTCTCCCAGTCCCACTCACTCACTCACTCACTCTCCCAGTCCCACTCACTCAATCACTCACTCACCCAGCCCCACTCACTCACTCACCCAGTCCCTCTCACTCACTCACTCACTCACTCACTCACTCACTCACTCACTCACTCTCCCAGTCCCTCTCACTCACTCACTCACTCACTCACTCTCCCAGTCCCACTCACTCACTCACTCTCCCAGTCCCACTCACTCACTCACTCACTCTCCCAGTCCCACTCACTCACTCACTCACTCTCCCAGTCCCACTCACTCACCCACTCGCTCACTCACCCAGTCCCTCTCACTCACTCACTCACTCACTCACTCACTCACTCTCCCAGTCCCTCTCACTCACTCACTCACTCACTCACTCTCCCAGTCCCTCTCACTCACTCACTCACTCACTCACTCACTCTCCCAGTCCCACTCACTCACTCTCCCAGTCCCACTCACTCACTCACTCACTCACCCAGTCCCTCTCACTCACTCACTCACCCACTCACTCA
Source organism: Channallabes apus (assembly GCA_030522415.1). Lineage (NCBI taxonomy): Eukaryota > Metazoa > Chordata > Actinopteri > Siluriformes > Clariidae > Channallabes > Channallabes apus. The sequence goes on from CM060116.1 coordinate 10,037,363, forward strand.
CTCACTCACTCACCCAGTCCCTCTCACTCACTCACTCACTCACCCACTCACTCACTCACTCACCCAGTCCCTCTCACTCACTCACTCACTCACCCAGTCCCTCTCACCCACCCAGTCCCTCTCACTCACTCACCCACTCACTCACTCACTCACTCAGCCAGTCCCTCTCACTCACTCACTCACTCACTCACCCAGTCCCTCTCACTCACTCACTCACTCACCCAGTCCCTCTCACTCACTCACTCACTCACCCAGTCCCACTCACTCACTCAGCCAGTCCCTCTCACTCACTCACTCACTCACTCAGTCCCACTCACTCACTCACTCTCCCAGTCCCACTCACTCACTCACTCACTCTCCCAGTCCCACTCACTCACTCACTCACTCACTCACTCTCCCAGTCCCACTCACTCACTCACTCACTCTCCCAGTCCCACTCACTCACTCACTCACTCACTCACTCACCCAGTCCCTCTCACTCACTCACTCACTCTCCCAGTCCCACTCACTCACTCACTCACTCTCCCAGTCCCACTCACTCACTCACTCACTCTCCCAGTCCCACTCACTCACTCACTCACTCTCCCAGTCCCACTCACTCACTCACTCACTCTCCCAGTCCCACTCACTCACCCACTCGCTCACTCACCCAGTCCCTCTCACTCACTCACTCTCCCAGTCCCTCTCACTCACTCACTCACGCACTCACTCTCCCAGTCCCACTCACTCACTCACTCACTCTCCCAGTCCCACTCACTCACTCACTCACTCACTCTCCCAGTCCACTCACTCACTCTCCCAGTCCCACTCACTCACTCACTCACTCACTCACTCACTCACTCTCCCAGTCCCACTCACTCACTCACTCACTCACTCTCCCAGTCCCACTCACTCACTCACTCACTCACTCTCCCAGTCCCTCTCACTCACTCACTCACTCACTCTCCCAGTCCCACTCACTCACTCACTCACTCTCCCAGTCCCACTCACTCTCCCAGTCCCACTCACTCACTCACTCACTCACTCTCCCAGTCCCACTCACTCACTCACTCACTCACTCTCCCAGTCCCACTCACTCACTCACTCACTCACTCTCCCAGTCCCTCTCACTCACTCACTCACTCACTCTCCCAGTCCCACTCACTCACTCACTCACTCACTCTCCCAGTCCCACTCACTCTCCCAGTCCCACTCACTCACTCACTCACTCACTCTCCCAGTCCCACTCACTCACTCACTCACTCACTCACTCTCCCAGTCCCACTCACTCACTCACTCACTCTCCCAGTCCCACTAACTCACTCACTCACTCTCCCAGTCCCACTCACTCACTCACTCACTTTCCCAGTCCCACTCACTCACTCACTCACTCTCCCAGTCTCTCTCACTCACTCACTCACTCACTCACTCACTTTCCCAGTCCCACTCACTCACTCACTCACTCACTCACTTTCCCAGTCCCACTCACTCACTCACTCACTCACTCTCCCAGTCCCACTCACTCACTCACTCACTCACTCACTCTCCCAGTCCCACTCACTCACTCACTCACTCTCCCAGTCCCACTCACTCACTCACTCACTCTCCCAGTCCCACTCACTCACTCACTCACTCTCCCAGTCCCTCTCACTCACTCACTCACTCACTCACTCTCCCAGTCCCTCTCACTCACTCACTCACTCTCCCAGTCCCACTCACTCACTCACTCACTCTCCCAGTCCCACTCACTCACTCACACTCACCCAGTCCCTCTCACTCACTCACTCACTCACTCACTCACTCTCCCAGTCCCACTCACTCACTCACTCTCCCAGTCCCACTCGCTCACTCACTCACTCACACTCACCCAGTCCCTCTCACTCACTCTCCCAGTCCCTCTCACTCACTCACTCACTCACTCTCCCAGTCCCACTCACTCACTCACTCACTCACTCACTCTCCCAGTCCCACTCACTCACTCACTCACTCTCCCAGTCCCACTCACTCTCCCAGTCCCACTCACTCACTCACTCACTCACTCACTCACTCTCCCAGTCCCTCTCACTCACTCACTCACTCACTCACTCACTCACTCTCCCAGTCCCTCTCACTCACTCACTCACTCACTCTCCCAGTCCCACTCACTCACTCACTCACTCTCCCAGTCCCACTCACTCACTCACTCACTCACACTCACCCAGTCCCTCTCAATCACTCTCCCAGTCCCTCTCACTCACTCACTCACTCACTCACTCACTCACCCAGTCCCTCTCACTCACTCTGTGTCTCACTCTGACTCGACTTTTCTGACCATGACCAGGAAGTTCCTAAAGATAAATGAATGATGGCTGTAAAGGTACAGTATGTCATGGTAATAAACATGGTCTTTCTAAGCCCTAAGGAGGATCCTGTCCAGTTCTAGTCCCAAACCAATTCTGCTTCTAATAGTGCACTTCCTGTTTATTTCACATGCACTGTGTGTGTTTAGAAGAAATTATCTGTTAATTCTAAATAATGCATTTATAATCACATCCAGGATCCATTGCTGTGTGCTAGTGTGCCAAGAATACATGCATCTGTAAGGGATTAACTGTGAATGTGAATCTTACCAACAAGTCACGTTAAGCGTCTGGATCATCACCCAAATTACATGTGCTTTTGTAGTTTTTTTGTCAAATTGTTTAATCATATTTTTCCCAACAGATAGTATAAAGTGTAAACTTTTTGTAGTTGTTGTAAATGCTTTTTACTGTAGAAATGCAAGAAAGAGAGAAGATTCCTAAATCTAGAGTGAATCCTGGCCTCTTTAACTCAAAGCTAATTTTGTTGCTTAGCTGTTTAGGTGTTATTGTACGGCACTGATTTAAGTCATGTTGCTCGAGCCAAATCACAGCTCTTTGTCTTACTAAGACTGATTTATTTTACAAAGACGTGTCTGTTACTGTGCGTTTGAAGGAATTTAAATGGATTTTCTAGCAAGCATTAGAACACTATTCGGTTCCAGATGAGTAAAGAAGCCAGCAATGGGTGGAAATGGTTTTATCTTACAATTACGAAAAGTGATGCTGAAGTTAAAGTTGCATGTGCTACAGTAACAACAGACTTGCCTAAATGACTAAAAATGACCAGTTGTGGGATGCCATTGTATTTGGCTTTATGTCAAAGAAAATGTGGATCTTGATGGGTAGCTGGCTTTGATTCTGACTTTTCTGGAACAAAAATGAAAGTAGTTTTTTTTTTTTAAATCAGAGTTCCTTAAACCATTTAGATATATTGGCATCTTTGTCGCAGGTCCTTTGCTCTTCACAGACCATTTTAATGGGTGTAACGCTTCGAATCATTTACATTATTGAACCACGGTCATGATTGGCTGACAAATACACGTCTGTCTTCCAATACGCCCTTGCAAATGGAAACAAACTCACTCAATGAGCTGTACTGGTTGGTTCCATCACACAGGATCATTGTAAATAATGTGTATTTAGCCTGGATGTCTGATGCTAATCAAATTAAGTTATTAACATGTGACTTTCAATTGAGTTTTATCCACAAAAAACAACAACACTGATACTGTGCCCCAGCTCTAAACACCAGTTTTAAATATTAAATGATCATATTTCACCTCCCTGCATTTAACATCAGAAAGAAAATCTGAGAATCTGAAACATGCCAAGTGATGTCAAGCATATGCGTACTGTACCCCATGGACAATCAGGATTTTAGTTGGGCAAATTAGAAAAACAAGCAGTGGAAGTGAAATATTTGTCTCGTTATTGAGCTAATTATGGCATGTTACATAGAAAAATAATCTACTTGTCACGGACTAACCGGGATGACTAGAATGATGATCGTGCTATCTGTCACGAACAAACCGGGATGAGCAGATAGCTTTAGCAGTTAGCCCTGTAGCGTGAATGGTAAACCCAAACGCGGATAAACACGAGCGGGCAGGATAATCACGCGCTTTGTTATAAGGACTCTCACACTCAATGAGCAAAGGAAAGACACAATCTAACCCTAGTCCTATAAACACACACTCAGTCTGAAAAGATAGCCAAGAAAGTGAGTACTCACAGATACGGGAACGATTCCGAAAGGATCTGGGCATAACTCAATGACAGAGCGATGTGCGGCGCCATCTTGTTTACCTTTATGCTTTCAGGTTCGCGACCGTCTTACTTCCGGGTCCTAGTGCCGGTCGCGGCTGAGTGTGTATGACAGTACCCCCCCGTCCAGGACCGACTCCGGACGGTCCAGGGGTGGAGGATACCCGGTGACGGTAGTCCCTAATGAGCCCGGAGTCGAGGATGAAGCGAGCCGGAACCCAGGACCGCTCCTCGGGGCCGTAGCCCTCCCAGTCGACCAGATACTGGGTGCCCCTGCCCCGAGGGCGCGAGTCGAGGATCCGTCGCACGGTGTAGGCGGGACCGCCGTCAATGATTCGGGGGGGAGGAGCAGGGGGGGTGGGTGGAACCATGGGTGAGGTGGTGAATGGTTTCAGCTGTGAGGTATGGAAGACAGGATGGATCCGGAGCGCCGCAGGCAGCTGGAGCCGGTAGGTGACAGGGTTGATCCTGAGAGTTATGCGGTATGGCCCGATGAACCTTGGTGATAACTTTTTTGACTCTGTGTGCAGGTGGAGGTTTTTGGATGATAGCCACACTTTGTCACCTACGTGGTACAATCGTCCCGGAGGGTGCCGACGGCGGTGTTGGGCCACATAGTTGGCGTTGGTGCGTCGGATGGCGAGATTGGCTTGGTGCCATAGCCGCCGGCACCGGCGAACCAACTGTTGGGCCGATGGTACATCAACCTCCGGTTCTTGGTGAGTGAACATCGGAGGCTGGAAACCATAGCACACCTCAAATGGACTCAGGTTGGTGGCTGAGGAGACGTGAAGGTTGTGTGATAATTCGGCCCACTTGAGGTAGCGGGCCCAGGAGCGCTGGCGATCCGACACGAAACATCTTAGGTAGCGCTCCAGCTGTTGGTTGGTTCGCTCCGTCTGACCGTTCGTCTGGGGGTGGTAGCCAGAGGACAAACTGCAGGACGAATCGATCAGACGGCAGAAGGCCTTCCAGAACCGGGCGGTGAACTGGGGACCTCTGTCCGAGACGATGTCCTTAGGGAACCCATGCAATCGGACTACGTGTTCCAATATCAGCTCTGCTGTGGTTTTGGCTGACGGGAGTCCGGTGAGGGCCACCAGGTGCACTGCCTTGGAGAAGCGGTCCACGATGGTAAGGATGACGTCTTTTCCCTCGGAGATCGGCAGGCCCGTGATGAAGTCGACGGCAATGTGCGACCAGGGCCGACGAGGGACTGGAAGTGGTTGGAGCTCCCCCGGAGTTGGTTGGTTAGAGTCTTTGGCCCTGGCGCACACTGGGCACGCCCGGACGAACTCAGTAGCCTCCCTCCTCATCGAAGGCCACCAAAAGGCCCGTCCCACGAAGGTGAGGGTTCTCCGGGTTCCCTGGTGTCCCGCGACGGGTGAAGAATGGCCCCACTGGAGGACTTCGGGCCGGAGTTGAGTGGGGACGTAGAGCCGCCCGGGTGGCACACCTGCCGGTGCGGGTTCGGTGGCCAGTGCCTGGCGGACCCTCGTCTCCATATCCCAGTGCAGGGGTGCGATGATCCGGGTGGGTGGAAGGACAGGCACGGGCTCCGCCCGGGGCGCCTCTCGCTCGTATTGGCGGGAGAGGGCGTCAGCCTTGGTGTTCTTTGACCCCGGGCGGTACGAAAGATGGAAATCGTACTGTTCGAAGAATAAGGCCCACCGTGCCTGTCGTGGGTTTAGCTGTTTGAGATTGCGGATGGTGATGAGGTTCTGATGATCCGTCCAGACAATGAATGGCTCACTGGCACCCTGGAGCCAGTGACGCCACTCCTCCAAGGCCCACTTTATGCCCAACAGTTCACGGTCCCCTACTCCGTATCGCTGCTGAGTGGGGTTAAATTTTTTGGAGTAAAAGCCACAGGGGTGTAGCTTTTGGTCTGGACCTCGTTGTGAGAGAACAGCGCCGGCGCCCACTTCCGACGCGTCCACCTCCACAACAAACGGTTGGCTGGCATCCGGGTGGAGGAGAATCGGGGCGGTGGTGAACAGGTGACAGAGTCGGTGGAAAGCTGAGATGGCGTTAGGGTTGAGTTGGAAGGAATGGTTGGAGAGCCTGGTAAGTGCAGTGAGTGGTGCTGCAACTGTACTGTAGCCCCGGATAAAGCGACGATAAAAGTTCGCAAACCCGAGAAAGCGTTGGAGCTGTTTGAGTGTCCTGGGTAGGGGCCAGTGACGTACAACCTCCAGCTTCTGCGGGTCCATGGCCACACCCTGGGGCGAGATAACAAAACCCAGGAACGTGGTGGAGTGCTCGTGAAAAGCACACTTCTCCAACTTACAGTACAGCTGGTGGGCGAGCAATCTCTTTAGGACAGCTCGAACATGTTTTGTGTGTTCCTCGGGGGTGCGTGAGTATATTAAAATGTCATCTAGGTAGACGAACACCCATCGGCCTAGCATGTCCCGGAGAACATCGTTGATGAAACACTGGAAGGCCGAGGGTGCGTTGCAGAGACCAAATGGAATGACCAGGCTCTCATAGTGTCCGGTGGGGGTGATGAAGGCCGTCTTCCACTCATCACCCTCTCTGATGCGCACCAAGTTGTAGGCGCTCCGGAGGTCCAACTTAGTGAACATGGTGGCACCAGAGAGGGCGTCCAGGGCTGAGTTGGTAAGAGGCAAAGGATGACGATTTCTGATGGTAATCTTGTTAAGCCCCCGATAGTCGACACACGGACGAAGTTCGCCCCCTTTTTTCTTCACAAAGAAGAACCCCGCGGCAGCCGGCGAGGAAGAGGGTCTGATGGTGCCATTTCGCAGGGCGCTGGCGACGTACTCCTCCATCGCCTGGGTCTCGCTGGTAGAAAGGGAGTAGAGGTGGCCGCGGGGGGGGCTGGAGCCTGGCTGGAGTTCGATGGCTAGGTCGTAAGGTCGGTGAGGTGGTAGATGGCTGGCCCGGCGTTTGCAAAACACCTCAGCCAGGTCTCGATATGGTGGTGGGAGGGCGTGGATGTCGACGTCGGGGGCCTCGGACTCCCTGGAACACGTCCCAGCCTGGGCCTGTAGGCATAAGTCGGTGCAGGTCGGCCCCCATTGAAGGATTCGGTTCTGAGACCAGGATATGAGTGGGTCGTGCTGTAAGAGCCAGGGGTAGCCGAGGATGATGGGTGGAGAGGAGATGGGTGTAAGGTGAAATTGGATAGACTCCTGATGTTGGCCGAGGATGAGAGTGATGGGTGAGGTCTGCTGGGTGATGGGGCTGGATGAGAGGGGCCGCCCGTCGACCGAGGTGATTCTCACTGGCTGGGATAACGCCTCTATCTTTACCCCCAATCCTCTGGCATACGTTGAGTCAATGAAGTTACCCGCGGCACCAGAATCGATGAACGCGGCACTTCTGACCCGTTTGTGGCCAAGCTGGAGGGTTACCTGGACCGTGAGTCGAGTCTCGGCGTTGTCGGTGGTCGCGGAGAGATGGATGATACCCGGGGAGTCTCTCCTCTCTCTCACCGGGTTTGGGCGTTTCCCGGACGGGACGGGCAGGTCGCTCGATGGTGCGCGGCTGATCCGCAGTAAGCGCACAGTCCCTCGCGGTAACGTCTCTCGCGTTCCGCCACGGTCAGGGAGGCGCGCCCTAGCTGCATGGGTTCCCCGGCTCCGGTGTCAACCACGGCAGGGGGTGGAGATCCGACACGTCCAGGGAAAGCGGTGGTGACGGTGGTTGGTGGTCTTGGTGCAATGTAGGCGTACGTGGGTGGTGGCGGCAGGGTTCGAGGTGCTGGCCTCGGACGGGATAGGAGGCGCTGGTCGATCCGGAGGGCTAGCTGGATTAGCCCCTCCAGTGTGGCTGGGAGCTCTCGTCCGGCTAGCTCGTCTTTGATTCGATTAGCCAGCCCCTCGAAGTAGGACGTCCGGAGGGCTGCGTCTCCCCAGGAGGTTTGGATGGCGAGTGTCCGGAACTCGGCGGTGTATTTACTCACGGACAGTCCTCCCTGCCGCAGGTGGTAGAGCTTTGTGTCGGTCTCCACCTCGCCTGCAGGATGTTCAAAGGTTAACTTGAGCTGGTGGGTGAATTCATTGTAGGAGTGCGCGGTGTCTGTGTCTGCGCGCAGGACTGCCGTGGCCCACTCTGCTGCCTGCCCTGATAGCAACGAGACGAGGAGTGCAATGCGCAGCCGGTCGGTGGAGTACTTGGTGGGATTGAACTCAAACACCAGTTCCAGCGATGTTAAAAACACACTGCATTTCCCATCCGTGCCATCCCATTTATCTGGAAGAGCTAAAAAAATGTCAGAAGGGGGGGGGGGGTGCGGCGCCGCAACCGCCGCGGCGGGCGGGCAGCTAGCCAGCCCACCAACCGCCTCCCGGAGGCTCGCGTTCTCCTGCCTAAGCTCCGCGACCTCGCGGCGCAAGGCCGCGATGTCTTGGACACTGCGGCGCAGAGAACCGAGCTCCGCGGTTAGCGTATTGATGAGCAAAGCATGCTGGTCAACCACATCGCGGAGGCGGGCGTAATCCGCTGGGTTTACTGCTCGTGGCTCTGTCATTCTGTCACGGACTAACTGGGATGACTAGAATGATGATCGTGCTATCTGTCACGAACAAACCGGGATGAGCAGATAGCTTTAGCAGTTAGCCCTGTAGCGTGAATGGTAAACCCAAACGCGGATAAACACGAGCGGGCAGGATAATCACGCGCTTTGTTATAAGGACTCTCACACTCAATGAGCAAAGGAAAGACACAATCTAACCCTAGTCCTATAAACACACACTCAGTCTGAAAAGATAGCCAAGAAAGTGAGTACTCACAGATACGGGAACGATTCCGAAAGGATCTGGGCATAACTCAATGACAGAGCGATGTGCGGCGCCATCTTGTTTACCTTTATGCTTTCAGGTTCGCGACCGTCTTACTTCCGGGTCCTAGTGCCGGTCGCGGCTGAGTGTGTATGACACTACTGCCAGTATATACACCGATCAGCCAATTCTTTAACACCGCAAAACATTAACACTACTATCAATTATACACCAGTAAACTGGTGACAGGATGATGGGTACGCTAGTGTGATTTATGCCTGTGAGGACCAAAGGTCAGTCTATCTGGTGAGAATCCTACAGAAAAGCCAGTGCAGCACTGAAAAAAAAGAAAAAAGTCAATGCTGGCCACAATGGAAAGGTACCAGAAAACCCAGTGTGCCACAGCCCATCACGTATGAGGGCCGGCAGGCAAAGAACCCTAGGCTGAACTTCCCTGTCCAGGCCCCACTCTACAACCCACAGCACCCAGAGGATCTACCGCTAATGTTTTGGTGCCAAACACCATCATACAGTAGGTGTTGTGAAGTCATGCCTCGAGAGGCAAGAGCTTCCCCTGGTGAACCCAAACAATACTGGGCATGATGTTTTGCGTTGTAATGTTATGACTAAACGTTGTACATCATAACTATAAACAAGAAGTAGCCTATTTTAGAGACATTCACTGGATGCAGGTTAGGTTAATTAGTGTTCCCAAATTGCCCTTGGTGTGTGAATGAGTGTGTGAGAGTGTGTGGATTGATGGATTGGCACCCTGTCCAGGGTGTACCCCACCTCGTGCCCTCAGTCTCCTGGGATAGATCCTGAATACAGGATTAAGTGGTAAAGATGATGAGTGAGTGAGTGATTCACCGGATGCTCCTACTGTAGCTTCTAACTCAACTTATTCAGACAAGATCAGTAAAAGACCAGGTGTCATTTTTATGATCTCCCACTCTCCGCAGCCTTGGCTCACAGGACTGGAATACTATTTGGTCTTGTGCAGTCGTCGCCCATCCCCCTCTAGTTTTGCCACATTGTGCATACTGAGATACTGAGCATGGTTGTAAAAAGTGGTTATTTGGGTAAATGTAGAATTTGAGTCAGCTTGAACCAGTCTGGCTATTCCCCTCTGACCTTTCTTGTGAGACTGCAGGAGTCAGTCAGTTACAGTCCAATGTCAAATTCCAAGGCAGGCAATTTTCACCCAGTCAGTAGACACAAGACACAAGTAGATACAAGTAGGCATTGCCTTTGTACAGTATAGCAGAATAACATCATCAGGTAACATCATCAGGTAACATCATCAGGTGTGCTGAACAGCAAGTCTCGAATGAGGTTTGGATAAAACCAAAGCTGTGTGCTTGAGCTACCTTCAAGGGGGGTGAACTATTTTTTTAAGAATAAATGTAAGACACTAAAAAGGCTGTGAAAGTGAGGCAGTTGGCAAAAGCTACTTTTATCGCACTTACTGGAAACCACTGGACATCATTAAGTAACCACGACTACTTTGGTGTAACAGCACGTCTAATAGATGACAAATGGCAACTGTTCTCATTCACTCTGGGCGTGTTAAGCAGAAGACATTATCCCGAAGCATGCACTGTCCAATAGCTCTAGCCAAGTTGAACGGAGATAACATACAGTGGTGTGAAAAACTATTTGCCCCCTTCCTGATTTCTTATTCTTTTGCATGTTTGTCACACTTAAATGTTTCTGCTCATCAAAAACCGTTAACTATTAGTCAAAGATAACATAATTGAACATAAAATGCAGTTTTTAAATGAAGGTTTACGTTATTAAGGGAGAAAAGAAAACTCCAAACCTACATCCCACACGGAAAGAACCTATATAAACATATATGTTTTAATATAGGTTTTGATATAGGTTTTTAATATATGTGACATATATAAAATTGGCCGTTTTCCTATATTATATGTACATATATGTACATATATGCGTGCATATACAGTATGCATGCATATATGTACCTATATAGACATATATAAAATTGGCCGTTTTCCTATATTATATGTACATATATGCGTGCATATATGCGTACATATATGTACCTACAGTATATAGTAATACAGTATATGTGACATATATAAAATTGGCCGTTTTCCTATATTATATGTACATATATGCGTGCATATATGTACCTATATAGTAATACAGTATATGTGACATATATAAAATTGGCCGTTTTCCTATATTATATGTGCATATATGCGTGCATATATGCGTACATATATGTACCTACAGTATATAGTAATACAGTATATGTGACATATATAAAATTGGCCGTTTTCCTATATTATATGTACATATATGCGTGCATATATGAACCTATATAGTAATACAGTATATGTGACATATAAAATTGCCCATTTTCCTATATTTTATGTACATATATGCACATATATAGGTACATATATGCATGTATATATGTGTGCATATATGCACGTATATGTTTACCTAGATTAGTCAAAAAAATCCATAGCTGCTAGACAACATAAATAAAAGCCCAAAATGTAGAAATTAAATTTTTTTATTTTTATATTATAACTAGTAAAATAACAAAAACATGACAAAAAACTGAACAGGAAGAAAAAAATATATTTTGTGGATCTTCCCAGCTCTGTGAGCTTTGAATTGATAGATGTGCCTATCTGCCTTCGGGTGGCTGCCGACCACTTCTTCAATGTAGCATCTAGAGAAGACAAAAATAATAAGACAGTATAATAATAATAAATTATTATTTATTAAAACTTCAGACGACAACAATTAGTGCCACGAGGTTATTTGCAACACTATATGTTCTACAAAATAGAGGACTACACACCCTACAGCGCAATACCCCAGAAATGTGGCTTTAGAAGAGGAAAGGTAGGATTAAGAAGTGAGCAAGCGATGAATTAGTATTATAGGTACCAAGCAGATACAGTAACAATAATGGGTGCCCTACGTTATGCAGTCTCCATTGATGGCTAATAAACATTGATACAAGTAGGCTATGGTTAAAGTGGTGAACTTATAATGTTTTTTTTCCCTTCTCAACGCATTATGCATTTACTCACCAATAATGGCTACCTTTTTAATTTGGTCCAGTCTCCAATTCGAAGGTGCCCAGCAGCAGATTCCGTACCATGGCAGTAGCAGAGGTGGCAAGGCGGGCTGCTCTCCACGCTTCTGCCTGGCAAAACACCCCAGAGTCCTTTATAACTTCAATCTGAAAAATAATTTCACATCACAATATTAATTTATTGGCAACTTTTAGAAACTTTTCATGTTTCATACTGATTCTCATGTTTAGCTTCCCAATAGTTAATAGGATTTTATGTATAAATGCAGATTAATGATAAAGATACATGCAGGGTAAAACTGCAACAGGAACAGTACAAAATAAAAACTGAAAAAAGACGGACATTCAGAGTAAAACAGTGCAAGATAAAAAAAAAAAAACTGTACAAAACATATATGCAGGGTAAGCATTGGTTGGAGCAATGTCCAAGCAGTGTAGAGAAATATTTCTGTACGACTTCATTGTTTTGTGCTGTGTAGTATAGTATTGTAATAGCTGATCAGAGTGATCAACTCCCCATGTGCTGGTTGTACGCAGTCACAGGAAATGTCTTTGTAGTCCATGTACCTTGTAATTTCACCCTCATCTTCACCGCGTCTACTGTATAAGCAGAATGGATGGTACAACATGTAGATACTTCTCGTGTGTCCATCCACTTCACAAATACAAGAGGTCCATCTGAACGGAGCTTGCGTGTCCTGATGTGAGGGGCTGGTGAAGGCAAGGGTGATGCAGACACATTCTTAAAAACAAATAAATAAAAAAATGTTAGCCTATACTGTTCAGAATAAATGGATGTGCAATTAATATGGATGCACAATATATACAGTACAGAGATGACCAAAAATGTATCCACACTTCAACATGAAAAATATACACCTCTCTTCTGTAGGTCACATGACAGCATCAATGATGGTGATAGATAATACTACACACTGCTGCCATAATTCAATTTGAGTTTTAAAAAAGGCCATAGATAACAATTGTGAAAGTGTGTATACATTTTTGTGCCCCTCTGTATTTTTGATGGACAATAGGCTGGGCAAATATCTGTTGCTGGACAACAGACCATGTAGTGGATCTCAAACATTTACAACTGAGACATTAGCAAACACCATCCATTGGACATTACACACATATTGAACACATTCTAAACAATTACATCTTATCAGGCATTTGTAAATACACGCTAAACAAAAGGGATTATATACATTTACACCAAAGAAATATTCATAAGCATCACTTAGCTACATAAGGCTGTATTTTAACCACCTGGAACTAGCTTGTTTGTGCTAAATAACATTACCGATAGCAGTGTTATAAGCTAACCAAAACAGAGCCAAATACATATTAGCAACTATAATCTAAAGCTATCCAAAACAAGGTGAAATACATTAGAACATTTATAAACATCTGTAAACTCCATAAGGCATTAGCTTAGCCACCGGGAAATATCATGTTTGTGCTACATGAGGCAGCATATTAGCATGATTTACCTAAACTATATAAATGGCATTGAAAGCCAACATGTCACACAAGCTGACAAGAGCTAGCTGTAGTGAGGAAAATATTTACTAATATTAGTTTAATATTATCAGAATACGAGTTATATAAGACTTAATAACTTACCCAGTGTAGCATGGGTCTATTCTCTGTTCAAAATGCTCCTGTTCGGCGTCGGAGTCACACAGTCTTCTTCTGAGGTAAATGTAAACTTTCCAGAATATTCTGAAGAGTTTCCTCGGATGTGTAAGCGCGTGCCATCTTCCAAAACGTGCAGAAAACTCACTGAATCTGAGTGTTTTCAAACCTGTCGCTCTGTGTGTGTGTGTGTGTGTGTGTTGATCAGGCCGGTGTCCGGGGGCGTGGCCTAGTATGTAAATTACCCTGACTGATTTCCGTGTGATTGGCGTGTGGGCGTGTCCTGCCTCGGGTCATTAGCAGATAAGTGCGACAGAAATTCTGTGCCTCTCCTTGGTTTCATACGGATTACATAAACTGAGAATATTTGTTTTCAATGTGACTTGCATCATTTAAAAGTAGACACTTTAAGATATATAGATATATTTCTCATTTCACTGGTGGCTCAGTGGTCCGGGTTCGATTCCAGCCAGTGCCCACACCCCAGCCACTGGATACAGTGCCGGTCCCAAGCCCGGATAAAATGGGAGGGTTGCATCAGGAAGGGCATCCGGCGTAAAACCTGTGCCAAGTTGTAGTGCGGACTGGATATTCCGCTGTGGCGACCCCTTGCCGGGAGCAGCCGAAAGACCAACAACATTTCTCATTTCAGTTAATTTTAGTGACGTGTTTCAAAAAGATTTTCACGGAGACTGAGGTTTCATATATGTGCATATATCCTCATATACTGTATGTGGGCAATTAGGATACCAATTTCATGTGTTCGCACATAAGTTTTTTGCATTTTTTTTAAAGTTAGTTCTTAGTTATTGCCTTGATAATAGACAATATGAACTAGGCATCATGTATGACAGTTGCCAAAGTGAGATATGAGCTAAAATGACCAGATCCTGCGAAAGGAGACATATCTTGTATGTACATATAGGGCTTATATGTGGATATAAAGAAGCAATACAGGAGACCTATATGGCCTGTATATGCACATATATGCACTTCAATGTTGCCTATATGTGGCATATATACGCATATATGCAGCATATATATTATCATATATATGCATATATACTGCATATAGGTTTCATATATGCGTCTATATCCTCATATAGGTGCGGATATATACGCATATATACTGCATATAGGTTTCATATATGCGCCTATATCCTCATATAGGTGTGGATATATGCACATATATACTGCATATAGGTTTCATATATGCGCATATATCCTCATATAGGTTCTTTCCATGTGGGATGGCCCTGTGTGAAAAAGTGATTGCCCCCCTTGTTAAAAAATAACTTAACTGTGGTTTATCAGACCCCAGGACAACATCTAAAGAACTGCAGGCCTCACTTGCCTCAATTAAGGTCAGTGTTCACGACTCCACCATAAGAAAGAGACTGGGCAAAAACGGCCTGCATGGCAGATTTCCAAGGCGCAAACCACTTTTAAGCAAAAAGAACATTAAGGCTCGTCTCAATTTTGCTAAAAAACATCTCAATGATTGCCAAGACTTTTGGGAAAATACCTTGTGGACCGACGAGACAAAAGTTGAACTTTTTGGAAGGTGCGTGTCCCGTTACATCTGGCGTAAAAGTAACACAGCATTTCAGAAAAAGAACATCATACCAACAGTAAAATATGGTGGTGGTAGTGTGATGGTCTGGGGTTGTTTTGCTGCTTCAGGACCTGGAAGGCTTGCTGTGATAGATGGAACCATGAATTCTACTGTCTACCAAAAAATCCTGAAGGAGAATGTCCGGCCATCTGTTCGTCAACTCAAGCTGAAGCGATCTTGGGTGCTGCAGCAGGACAATGACCCAAAACACACCAGCAAATCCACCTCTGAATGGCTGAAGAAAAACAAAATGAAGACTTTGGAGTGGCCTAGTCAAAGTCCTGACCTGAATCCTATTGAGATGTTGTGGCATGACCTTAAAAAGGCGGTTCATGCTAGAAAACCCTCAAATAAAGCTGAATTTTGAATGGGCCAAAATTCCTCCAGAGCGCTGTAAAAGACTCGTTGCAAGTTATCGCAAACGCTTGATTGCAGTTATTGCTGCTAAGGGTGGCCCAACCAGTTATTAGGTTCAGGGGGCAATTACTTTTTCACACAGGGCCATGTAGGTTTGAATTTTTTTCTCCCTAAATAATAAAACCCCTCATTTAAAAACTGCATTTTGTGTTCAATTATGTTATCTTTGACTAATAGTTAAATGTGTTTGATGATCAGAAACATTTTGTGTGACAAACATGCAAAAGAATAAGAAATCAGGAGGGGGGCAAATAGTTTTTCACACCACTGTACGTGTTCACCACTACACTGTAGGAGCAGACAGGGGTTACAATATGATTGCTGCTGCAAGTTGTTTCCCATTTGAGAGATTTTAATTTAACATTTGTTAACATTTGTAAATGTTAATGTTAGAGGTTTTATAAAACTGCATAATTAGTTTCCTCTAACCAGTTTGTCATGCATTCATTTATTCCAACATAACAATACAAATCTAAGGATTTTAAAATGGTCATTAATCGTGATTGATCGCGATGACTGTGATTAACTAGATTACATTTTTTATCGATTGACAGCACTACTTTATTCTGGCCCAGTGTGTGATTTTGCGAACGTTTCAGCTCTTTTCTGGTATAATTGTGCCTCATGCTATGTCAGGGTGATGCCATGCTGTGAAGTGAAACTGCCAGATGGATTACTCCAGCCTCGCCGCACCTGTAAATATCCCTTTTCCCTTAGTCCCTAGTGCTGCATAATTGGCATCTCTTTGTGCCGAGACTGTTGTGCTGTCCAGACCGCGGCTGCCTGGCAAAAGCACAATGTGGTCTTCACTACGTTTATGTTGTCTGCTGAAGCGCAGGTCACAGTGTGTCTGTGGCTTTGTTTGTATGGTGAACTAACTGTTTCCCTTCTTTCACCATCATTCTCTAACTTGCTCTCATGTCACAGAGCAGGAAGTAGCTGAAAGCGCCTCTTATTTTCTCCTTATGAGCTCTATTGACAAACAGGGAGAGTGTGAGAGGCCGAGACAGAAAGAAAGAGAATCTAACAATAACTGTTATTAGAACCATGACCAGCGATATTCGATTCCAACATTGTATTTTGTCGACTAGTAAATGTGTTCAATACATTTTGGTTCTCAAAGTAAGATCCAGTTCCCTCCAGGGATCTGTGAAGCCTAGCCAGGAAATTTTCTGGAACAGAAAGGTCTGTGGCTCTGATAACTAGGCAAAAATGATTACAGAACGTATTATTTATTATTTCAAGTAATGTTCTTGAAAAGATTAATCCAAATAAATGAGTAAATTATATCTATGCTGCAAATGTGTTATTCAAAATTCTTAAAATGGAATAAAAAATAATAATAACCAAAAAAAAAAAAAACAATGTAACCTCAGTTAGACCCTACTATAGATAGAGCGGTCAAACTGAGGCTATATACAGTATATATGTTACATTAAAGATCTTTAAATTGATGATAAATGTGGCCAAATGTTAGCATCTTTTGCACTGTGGGACTTCATGGAATGAAGGGAGACTTAAGTAGCTTCATCTCCGACAATAGCACAAAGACAATCCTTTTGTCAGGAAAGCACTTTTGTTTTCATGTTCACCATCACAAAGGCTTGGGTCGCGTTCGGTCACACTACAAATCTGACAAAGAGGGGAAGGGTGTACTGCATCCAAGCACAACACACACTCACACATGCAAAAGCCTAATAGCTTTCAGAAACGTTTATTCCAACCCAATGTCCTGATATGTTTTTCTCAAATAATGACGAAGCAACTTTGGGCAAGGTGGAGCAGCCCATCCCGTGTTCCCACTCTTTCGAGATTCCGTTAATTTCTGAACCTTCATTGCTAGAACATTTAATCACGCTCATTTATCTCTCGAGTAACTTTCCATCCGTCTAGCATTCCCATTTCATTAGTTCACTCGTCTGACATCACGTGCAGATCTGAAGCGAAAACAGACCTGAGAATCTGATATCGGAGTGTCTGTTTTTTCGCGTATACAACTATATAAAATGAAGCCCACGCAAGAGCAGCTGCACTGAGGCAGCTTTGTTCCTCACTGACTAGTATCCAAAGTCAGTCTCTGAACAGTGCTTGCATTGTGCGCTTCTTTTTTTCCATGAGTAAACCCCGGCTTGTCAACACAGCCTCCTCTGCCTGCAGGAGACACGCGGGAAAAAGAGCGTGGAGGAAAACTGCCGCCCTTGTGTCCGCTGCTAAAAAGAAAAGCACATTTATAAAGCTGTTTTTCTTTCACGGATGCGCGTTGGATGTGCCAGATGTATATGTATTGTCTACAATGGGCTATTTTTCAGTAATGAACTAATTTCCATGTCTAACTTATCCCATTTGGGGTGGCGTTTCCTCTTGCCCTGTGTGAATGTGTGCATGTTACCCAGACATACTGGTTGCTAAGAATTACTTAGGATCTTCCCATTCTACAGTACCAAGAGCAAGCAAATTAGAGGCCATTTGGTTAGATTGAATTTATTAAGCATGTCAAAAGAGTCCTTTGTGTTTCTCTTGGCTAAACACAAGAGAATAGCCACTATTGTGGTGCATAGATTGCTTCCATAGCCACTGACGAGCTAATTATCCCAGATCCTCCCACTGGACACACAGTGGTTCTGAAATACTTTTAAACTCATCCTGTTTGCCTTCCCCACATCTCCTAATGTGCGTTAGCTTTTTTTTTTTTTTACCTAGGAAGTTCGTGTAGTGTAACTTTGCTCTAAAAGGTGCAAGTATGATCATTTAAAGGTACAATTTATCCACATCTCCAGATGAAATACACCAGCCATAACATTAACATCACCACCAAGTGAACTGAAAAACACTGATTATCACTTATACACCAGGAATCAGGTGACAGGATCATCGACACCCAAGGCTTATCTGTACTGCTGTGGACCAAAGGATCATTGATCATTGTACTGTAAAACTGGTTGCCTTTGAAAAAGTCAATAGTGGCAACGACTGGAAGGTATCAGATCACACCCATCTCTTCACAGCCTGCCATGCATGAGGCTTAGCAGGCAAAGAGTTCAAGGTTGTTGACCTGATCTTCAAATTTTCAACCAAGCATCCATGCACTAGACATATACTGTACGCCTGATCCTGCCATTCACAGCACCCAAAGAATCCCCTGCAGACATCACAGCACACACTTCATGTCTTGTGCATTCATGCCCCAAAGTGGCTCGAGCTGCCCCAGCGGCACAAGACGAACCTTAATCCCAGGTGTTTTTAATGTTAATGACTTTAAAGTTATGAATGAACGGTGTATACATACATCATTTAAGGTATAATGCATAATTGAACTGAGTAACGTTATTAATAATAACCAAACAGACGTGCCACAAAACAACGTACAGTAGATCTGTTTGTGTTCTTCATTTTGAATACTGGCCACAAGAATTATCTGTTAGGCTCATTCAATCATCGCCAATCCTGCCTGGAGCCTATCCCAGGAGACTTAAGGCACAAGGCAGGGTACACCCTGGACAGGGTGCCAATCCATGGCAGGGCACCCACACATACACACAACAGGCAATTTGGAAAAGGCAGTTAGCCTAATCTGCAGGTCTTTGGACTGAAGGAGTAAACCAGAGTACCCGGAGGAAACCCACCAAGCTCAGGGAGAACATGCAAACTCCATGCACAGACGGGAATCCCTATCCGGGAATCGAACCCGGACCCTGGAGGTGCACGGCGTTGTCCATGTTGAGAAACTCCCTGAGATGGCAATAGGAAGAAACCATTGATAGTTTTGATAGAAACCTGACTCAACAGGAACCCCATCCTCATTTGGGGGATAACGAAGAGCAGGGATTGATTTGTAGTCATACTGTGTAGAGGCTGGAATTTCAGGAGACCATTTTCATGACTGGAGTTGGACCGAGTAGCTAAGTACCTTCTATTTATTTTTTTCACTGGAGTTCATTGTTCATCACTAACAAGTACTCATCATCATAAACAGTATCTCCTAGACCTTTTTTCTCATCTAGCTACTGGGTTGCTCCTAACCTCTGGTTGCTGTTGTATAGTTACAGTATGACCTTCTAGCAGTGGGTTTAATGTTAAAATGTACATTATTGGCAGATACTCATGTTTCAGGATGATGCCAAAATACCTCTTTGTGCTATTTTTCATAGATCACATACCATATTGCTATCATTAATTGTTAAATCTGTCCACATCATGTTGTCTGGTCTATAACAAACCGTATACCGTAGGCTTATGTGTATTAATGGAGTTCATTTGGACCACCATCACAGACCTCCTATTTATAAGTTTATAGCCTTCGGGCTACCAATTTCTCCACATAAGCTGATGATTACTCAATTCGCTCACATAGTACACCACCTTGCAATGATGCATACAAAGTGTCTTTGATCATCCTTTTTAACATGCTCATGACATTTTCCAGAGTGATTTCTCAACTCCTCTCCAGATTTATTAATAACAGGACGACGTTGAATGAATGAATGCAATTCAAAAGTTCTACCAAATTAGGCCTCAGACTGTTTATTTGACTGAAGTGTGGGACTGTTAAATAAGGGCTTGGTGCCTACCTTAATGCATGAGACCTTTTTTCTTTTTTCTCCATGTTAGTATGCATTGAGAAAGTTGATCAATGTACGCTTTGTGCTCGGCTACTGCTGTTTCGCAGTCAGCTAAAGAAAACAGTGCTGTACAGATACCTCACACTCATTCACTATTTATTCAATGACTGCTTCTGTCTCAATCTCAACTGTCAGATTTCCTACCCAAATATGACCCTTCGCCAATGCACAAAACACGTGTATGCTCACACTTACACTCACACACATGAACGCACACACACGTCACCCATGACTGACTTGTATTTGCAATTATCGAAAATTTTTTCCAACACTTTTCTGTTTGAGCTGCTCAAAATGATGTCATTTTGGATACATACCCTGAGATAAAAGGTAAAACATATTAAACGCTTATGAACTCTCATGAAGTATTGTTTGCGAGTACCATTTTTTTTTTTTACAGTTGGCATTTGCAGTAATGAGCCTTGGTCCTGGAAGTTGCCCAATCCCCCCCCAACCCTCCCACCTTTGTGTGTGGTTGATAAAACACAGTGTTGCCTACAGGAAATCCTATGAACCTCTACGCAGCTCTCACTGCAGCAGATGCAGAACTCGTGTTCTGAGCAGACGTGATTCAAAATCATTGAGTCTTTCATGTCTTTATTTTGAATCTGGTGATGAGGATGTGTTGTAAATGTGTGTGTGTGTGTGTGTGTGTGTGTGTGTGTGTGTGTGTGTGTGTGTGTGTTTTTATGTGTGTGCGGGGGTGTATCTTTTTACAATTCCGTAAATGTCAGAGTGTAGTCAGCATCCTGAGTGGGAGTAGGGTTGCAGGCTTGGAAATGGAGTAACAGGGTCAAAACCTGGGGACGGCATCAGCAACGCCTGGCTATGGAAGCGTCCACAGCACAAGCTAAATTAAAAATGCATAGGTCAATATTAGCAAGATTCGAGCACAACTCGGTTAAGCAGGTGAAACCACTTGAGAACAATTTCTTTTGCTTCTTGAACTTGCCCCCACCCATCCACAGAAAGCCACAGAAACGGTCACCAAATGCAGTTCTAGTTGGCATTACGATCGGGTGCCATAACATCGATATCAAGTGAATATTCATTCATTCATTCATTCATCTTCTATACCGCTTTATCCTGTATTTAGGGTCGCGGGGACCTGGAGCCCATCCCAGGAGACTCAGGGCATGAGGCAGGGTACACCAGGGTACAGCGTGCAAATCCATCGCAGAGCACACACACACACACACGCGCACACACACACACACACTCATTATCAAGTGAATATATAGATGAAAAAAATATCTAGTGCTTATTATACAACAGTAAGTTTTTACCACGTAATCTGATTGGTTGAGAGGCATACCATATAGAGCATTTCAGCAATGGGAGTATTAACTACAGTACTGTATCACTCCACATCACTGGTGTACCAACTATTGTTATATGCAGTAATGTACTACAGTCATAGAAGCACCTTCAACATGAAAATACATCTGGTAATGTTATGTAATCGTAAACAACACGCTGTCTCCTTAGTCCGAAATTATTCGGAACAGTTTGTGTTCTTCTGTTCACGTCTAACGCGAGCTACAAAGCTAATTAGCTCCTAACACAAGGCTGAATCCCAAATCCCCTGATCAAGGGCACTACTTGGTGTGTGAAACAAGAGATTGTACACCATACATAATGCACTAGCTTTCCATTTTATGCTATTAGCAGTTCAACCTACCCTTCATAAGTCAGTGTGCCAAAAGACATCGCTGTGCAACTGGTGCTATTACAGTACCACGTCTACAAAATTCTGCATGAAACTAGGGAAATCTGCCACAGAGACGTTTGATATGACTCGGCAAGTTCACGGCGATGCTGCAATGAGTTGTTCAGAGTGTATTGAGTAGCACGTGCACTTCAAGAGCGGAAGAACATCACTGGAAGACGACAAGGGATCGTGAAGACCTTCAACGAGCTCAACCCCCGAAAATATCAGAACCATTCGGCAACTTGTGAATGATGATCGTCAGAGAACAATCCACAACGTTGCTGCCATTATCGGTGTTTCATACAGAACAATGTCCAGGCAATCCTCATGGGTGATTTGAACATGTGCTGTGTTGCTGCCAAGTTCATCCCCAGGCTGCTGATTGAGGAGTAGAAGGAACATCGCATCGAAGTCTGACAAGAACTGCTGAGGATGATCCGTCCTTCATGATGAGGACCATTCCCGGTGAGTCTTGAGTGTACGACCCTGAGATAAAGGAACCGTCTTCATAGTGGAGGAGCCCATCATCTTCACAGCTCGACTCATCGTTTTTTTCGACATTTGCAGTATTACGCATCGAGGATTCGTCCACAGGGGCCAGACCAAATTTCACTGCAAGGTTTGAAGTTGTCTTAGGCAGGACATGCAGCAATAAAACAGAGTTTGTAAAAACAGCTAATCTAGAAACTTTTTGATACAACCTTGTATTACCAGTTCTTGCTAAAGTGAATACAGAACAATAATTCTTGCATCTTGCAAAACGGTTAGAATGAGATTTAATGACTGACATTTGTTGTCAGTATGTGTTGAATACAAAATCCTGAATATCAACCTTGCATTAGTCATATGCTAGTCATATGCTGTATTAGTGTTAACTGCTGTGGGAAATGCAACAGCATCATTCCCGGGGGAAGAAAAGTCTCACTCCAGTGATGTTCTGACTCAGCAGGGCATCTGCCTCATCACATAGTTATGCTGATTTATCATCTTCCCTTATCCTCTTCACCTGGCAGTGTTGCATGTGAGTGCTGGTTTAAAACAACATGGAGAAATCTGACATGAAATCTGTCTTTCCTAATATATTAAAATATTAAATAGCATGCCTTTGGAGAAAAGTATTGACTTTTTTTTTTTTTTGTACAAGCGTCTATGCATCTCCCAATATGCTTAGGCATGAACTGAAAACCAGACAGTAATACTCCACATACCGTATAACTAAGCATTTCTAGGAATTAACCCAAAATAAACTCTGTTTAAGAGCTGTGTAACTCAAGTTCTGTAAGGAAGCTTCTGTTTTACCACAATATCACTGAACGACGGCCTCAATGGCAGCTCGTGGAAAAATAATCCAACAATTTTCTTTTTCCTGAGCTGCATCCAAAGTACACCATGGAGTACCCCACTGGGTATTATCATGGCTGCAGTGGCTGCAGTGGCGTTGTGGACAGACGAATCTGACCTATAAAAAAAATAGGATCAAAATAGACTCCAAGGTAAAAAAGACGGACTGTTTCAGCAGGCTGGTGAACTATTAATAAATAGCATGAAGGAACTGATTAAATAAGTGGCTGAAGAAATATTCAGTATATATTTGAACATATGAGTTTATGCTATAACTGGGGGTGGGAAAAAAAACGTGAGCTTGTTTACAGAAACAGTACACAGATTCCTGGAAGAACAGGAAGTACATGGATCTCCAGAGTGTGTTCTCGAGCTCAGGTTCATATAAAGCTGTCAGTCCGAGGCTGAGTTACAGTACATCTGATGATACATACACACACACGCACACACACACACACACACACAATGCTGCCAATACGAAAGTCTAAGAAGAACTCTGCCTCTCATTTTGGAAATGACTTCGAGGGGTTAGTTGTGATTCTAATAAAGAGGTTTTCATCCTGTAAATAGTTGTTTTCTGAATGCACAGTCAATACATCATTATATTATTATAGAGATCATAACAGTGCTATGTCTAAATAGAGCAAGATTTTGCTCTCTACCCCTACAGTACGAAGGTGTTTATGACTGTTAAGTCAATCTCTTATTCTTTCTCCTATGTTTCAGTGGAGCTGAAGTGTGCTGGGATCACATGCCCGACTCTAGCCGTGCCCCAGTGCCCTCTTGATTCTGTGCTCACCAGCAGCTACACACCCCCTGGAGGCTGCTGCCCTTCAGTACCGCCCCAGTGTACCTGTGCTCAATGCCCCCCCAAGCAAGAATGCCATAATGGCCGCAAAACTTTAATCATCAGTGAGGCCTCCGGTGCACCAGGCAACTGCTGTCATTCCTACAAATGCGAGAAAGGTAAAAGTACCAGAAAAAGGCATATTTAAAGTGTATATACAGTAAGTGAAAGTAGCATTTAAATATTAAGTGTGAAAATTCAAGGCAGCCACTAATTTTCTAGATACAATCATCCTGCATCAACAAGTAATGAAATGTTGTGTATGTCTAAATAAATGCAGTAGTGACTGTAACATGTGACTGATGCAGTTATATCAGTAGCAAATGTTTATCATGGCAATTTTGACATCACGACCATAGGGAAAAAAAAGATTGAATGAAAGAATATCAAAAATATAGTTGCAAGCAACGATGAGGGCCCCAAGCACCGGCGCCATCGCCAACCGGGCGCACCAGAAAGACAATGGGTGCACGTACTGTACTGTACATTCTGACTCACGTACATTCTGCACTTAAAGGGGAAAGCCTAAAGGACAGTGATAATGAAACAGATTATAACAATGTCCACTTATGTCAAAAGGGACTCAGCATCTAAACTCTAATGTCTATACTGTGTGTGCATACAAATGTGTGTGTGTGTGTGTGTGTGTGAAATTATTAGCCACTTTTTAGCATTAGGCATCGGCATGGTTATGTAGGCGATGTAGGATGTGTAATGTGTGTAGAGGGTGTGTGTAGGATGCGTAGTGTGTGTGTGTGTGTTAACATATTAAGCCATATTAAAAGAACAAGGGGAAATACCTTCATCTAGGGGACATAGTTTAGAACTGCAAGAGTCAGGCCAAAACCATGTCTAATCAATGGGCGATGCCATTTGAGCATCGCAAAATCATGAAATTAAGCAAATTTACTCACAACCAGTTGTTCTTTCTATGTAAAATGTTTTGAAACATTAGGACTTTCTACTTGTAAGAAATAAGAACCTTATTGTTCCTTGCCATAGCAACACAATTCAACACATCACAATCCTTTCACGTCAGCCATGTCTTCAAATGATTGTGGCTGATTTTTGAAGCAAATTAGCTGAAAATGAATCACAAAATATTAGAGATTTCTAAAAGTAAACACTTTCTGCTGCCAGTTGGTGGCGCTATGACTGAGACTCACTGTAGCCATGTCATTGTGAGCAGATTTCTTCTCTTAACATAAAGCTGAGGTTTGATGTACATCAATCAATTTACACAGAAGTTATTAGCCACTTCCTGTTTCCGATTATTCGCCATAGGTTTAAGGGCTCACCAAGGCTGACCCGTTTAAGATATCAAGCACCCCTTCACAGTGTTCGATCTTCAATGTCTTGAGATTACTGTATATTGGACCCTGTTCGGTCAAAATCATGTGAATTCCCCAAGAGAAGTACTGTACTGTATATCGCATTCCAATTGGTGTGTTTTTCAGACACCGCAAACTAACCGACTTCCTGTTTAGCAAATGCCACGACAACTGCATGAACTTTGACCAGCTCAAAGAGGTCTAAATCTTTACTAGGTTTAATTCATATATGTGCAAGTGGATACAAGTTATGCAGCTTCCTGGGGGCGCTGTAAAGACATGGGGCCCAGCCACACTGGCCTTTTCCAGGACCACATGCACTCTCTATGTGACATAGGGTGAAATGTTAGTCCATTCCATGTAAGATAAGAGAGAATACTTTTTTTTCTATTATGTCCGTATTTAAATGTGTGCCATAGCAACACGATTCATATCATCAAAAATTCTTTTACAGTTTCAGTTCAGTCATGTCTTTTCATTATACTGTAATGACTGTAAATCAGGTGAATGTAAGAAACAAAATTTTAGAGATTTCAAAAAGTTAAACACTTCCTGCTGCCAGTTGGTGGCGCTATGACATAGACATATGATTGTCATAACATGAAAATAACATAACATCTTAACATTATCCTACGGTTCCATGTACATAACTTAATGTATACAGAAGTTATTAGACACCTCCTGTTTCTTTTTATTCGCCATAGTATCACCACGGCTGAACTGTTTGAGATATCAAAAATCCCTTCGCAATTTTGCATTGGCAATGTGTTGAGACCATATTGGCCTGGTTTGGTGGCAATTGAATTAATTCCCTAGGAGGAGTATTTCAAATTCCATTCCAACAACTGAAAATAACTCACTTCCTGTGGATTAGACCTGATGACATGCAGCGCGAAACTAACCCTAACCCTAGCTAGATGTGTTCTAAATGTATAAAGGGTTTTATAAGTATACATGCAAGTGTGTATGAGCTATGAGGCAAGATCTTCTAGGCACACTGTGACAGGCGTGTCCCACTCCTAGAGCCGCGCTACAATGACCACCTGTTGGCTGCAGATTCCAACCTGTATGCTTATTTTGATGAGGTTTTGTGTAATTGTATCCAAACGCATGCAGTACTTCACTATGGAGTTTGTCCCCCATTTGCAACTGTAATATCTTCCACTTTGTCCACAAAATTTTGGAGATTTTAAAGAATTCCTGGCTTGCAATCTCTGTTTCAATTTCTCCCAAAGGTGCTCAATAGGGTTGGGGTCAGGGCTCTTTGCACGCCAGTCAAGTTCTTCCACACCAAACTCATCAAACCATGTCTTTATAGTTCTTGCTTTGCGCACTGGAACACAGTCACGTTGGAATAGGAACGGGTCTTCCCCAAACTGTTGCCACAGTTATATATACCTGGCAGCGGCAATACCATGATTAAGAAGGTGGTTCGCCCAAGGCAAGGCTCAACCATTGCACTCGGACTGTGCAGACCCTCGAGAATTCCCCAAAATGTGGGAATCTCAACTGGTTTAAAAGTGGGTGACTGGATTCACGTTCTTCCTTGACATGTTTAGTGGCAGTGATGGCAGTTAAGGCCCTGGGTTACTAACTGGAAGGTTGAGGGTTTAAGCTCCAGCATCCCCAAATTGCCAGTGTTGAGTCCTTGAGCAGAGCCCTAATGAACCCTATCTGGGCTCTGACACCAGCTTCCCAACTGGGATATGCAAAAATATATATATATATATTCCCTGTTCTGTATGGTATGTGACAAATATTTGAATTTTAAAATACAATATATACATACTATGAAAAAATCTACCATCTTCATACGTCATACTTCATACTTTGTTTTAAGTCATTACCTTCATTTCTAGGTAGGTTTCTAGTACTGTAGGTACAGCCCTAACCCATGGCCCTAACCCTAAGTCTAGGTTGGCACCCTGACTATGGAGCCCCATATGCAATACACTGCAATTCACTGTGAGTTCTGAAAACTTTCTATCAGGACCAGCATCAACCAGGACCAACTTTTTCAGCAATTTCTGCTATTCTAACTCTTCTATTGCATTGGACTAGGTCGATCCTCCTTCCCTTACCCTTTTTTCTGCTTCCCACACGTCAACTTTTGGGGCAACATACCAGTAAATGGTTATCTAATAGAATTTTAAAAAAAAATAGAAGAAAGTGACAGTAGGCAAAAACTTAATACTTAAATTGAATTACATAAAGAGAGATATGTATTAATTTGCTGAGAGCAACAGAAACAAATAGAAGCTGAGTAGTGCGACAAGAGGGAGTGATAGATGTACAGGGGTATATGTACATAGTGATAGATGTACAGGGGTATACAGTATGTACATAGTGATAGATGTACAGGGGTATATGTACGTAGTGATAGATGTACAGGGGTATATGTACATAGTGATAGATGTACAGGGGTATATGTACATAGTGATAGATGTACAGGGGTATATGTACATAGTGATAGATGTACAGGGGTATATGTACATAGTGATAGATGTACGGGGGACGCATATTGAACAGCAAAATTAAACGTAAAATTGCATTTCAATGTTTTTTCATACGCCAAACTGAATTAAACATCCCTACAACATTTATAAAACTTTCCTGGAATGCTGATTTGAACCCATATGTACAGTATGTGTTCATAAATCATCAGGAAATGACCATGCACATTCACGGCACAGTTGATTTACACCCTGATTTATCACCATAAAAGGCAAAGCTCACAGAAATCCAAAAACAACAGAATGATGATTAAATGGTGGAAGACTTTGATTTAGGGCCGTACACTAAATCATCCACTTAAGACTTCTTTCTTTTGCATCTGAATGGTTAGTCTTGAGTGTTAGCTTGATTTCTTGCAAGTCATTAATATAAAATGATGTAAACAGCTCAGTGGAACTAAGAAAAACTATTTAAACTTGACAGTACACTCCATCGTAACTCATAGCGAGTTATACAGTTCGAAGCAGTCGATGATTGCATTATCAGCCTTTTTATGTGTACATTTGCACAAACAAAGGAGCTAAATTGTAAAAATACCACCAACCAAGTTTTTTTTTTTTTTTTTTTTTTTTTTTTTTACAATTAATGCAGTTCATTAAGAGAACACAGAGAAGGGGACTTCACTCTCACTATGTACTTTGTGCCAGCGTCAAATATTCCATGTTTTACCAACAGTCTAAACTTCCATTCTGCCCTCTTGGCTCTGCTGTAAATGTGTGCCATGTTGTGGAACTAATGTACTTAGCGAGGAAGCTGGGTCAACAGAAGGAAAGCGCTTAGGCTACCAGTCTCGGATAGGAGAATGGAGTCTGGCTCTGCTTGTCTGCTCACAGTCACATCCAAGTGGGGAAGTACAGGGGGTTCAGCAGTTCACTGAGGGGAATCTGTACAGGCATGTGTTTTGTGTGTCTGGGAAAGTGAGACACTAAGGGATAGGGGGGATATGATAAAGAGTGTAAGAGCATTCATGCGTGTGTGTGTGTGTGTGCGTGTGTGCGCGCGTGCGTGCGTGCATGTGTGCGCGTGTAGACGGCAGGGGTGTTGAGTGGCAGCAGCGGGAGCAGGCGATTCAATATTTGTATATAAAGTGATCCAGTGGAGCATGCTCTTTCTGGTGCCATCTGTCCTAACATTTAGTATCTGACCCATGTCTCACATCAAAAAGAGAGAGAGAGAGATGGGGTACTGCGAATGAGTTACAGGCTAGTTCTTGATTATTAATATTTTATAAGGAGATAAGGATAAGAGGAGATGCACTTGCATGTCTTGCATGTACAGGTCCTTCTCAAAAAATTAGCATATGATTTGTGATGATGAGCATTATTTTCTGTAATGTACTGATAAACATTAGACTTTCATATACAGTATTTTAGATTCATTACACACAAACTGAAGTAGTTCAAGCCTTTTATTGTTTTAATATTGATGATTGTGGCATACAGCTCATGAAAACCCAAAATCCCTATCTCAAAAAATTAGCATATCATGAAAAGGTTCTCTAAACGAGCTATTAACCTAATCACCTGAATCAACTAATTAACTCTAAACACCTGCAAAAGATTCCTGAGGCTTTTAAAAACTCCCAGCCTGGTTCATTACTCAAAACCACAATCATGGGTAAGACTGCCGACCTGACTGCTGTCCAGAAGGCCATCATTGACACCCTCAAGCAAGAGGGTAAGACACAGAAAGACATTTCTGAACGAATAGGCTGTTCCCAGAGTGCTGTATCAAGGCACCTCAGTGGGAAGTCTGTGGGAAGGAAAAAGTGTGGCAGAAAACGCTGCACAACGAGAAGAGGTGACCGGGCCCTGAGGAAGATTGTGGAGAAAGACCGATTCCAGACCTTGGGGGACCTGCGGAAGCAGTGGACTGAGTCTGGAGTAGAAACATCCAGAGCCACCGTGTACAGGCGTGTGCAGGAAATGGGCTACAGGTTGCAAATTTTGCATGTCATTCGGAAATCAAGGTGCCAGAGTCTGGAGGAAGACTGGGGAGAGGGAAATGCCAAAATGCCTGAAGTCCAGTGTCAAGTACCCACAGTCAGTGATGGTCTGGGGTGCCATGTCAGCTGCTGGTGTTGATCCACTGTGTTTTATCAAGGGCAGGGTCAATGCAGCTAGCTATCAGGAGATTTTGGAGCACTTCATGCTTCCATCTGCTGAAAAGCTTTATGGAGATGAAGATTTCATTTTTCAGCACGACCTGGCACCTGCTCACAGTGCCAAAACCACTGGTAAATGGTTTACTGACCATGGTATTACTGTGCTCAATTGGCCTGCCAACTCTCCTGACCTGAACCCCATAGAGAATCTGTGGGATACTGTGAAGAGAAAGTTGAGAGACACAAGACACAAGAATCTGCAAAAGGATTCCCGACCAAGTATTGAGTGCAGAACTGAACATAATTATTTGAAGGTTGACTTTTTTTGTATTAAAAACACTTTTCTTTTATTGGTCGGATGAAATATGCTAATATTTTGAGATAGGGATTTTGGGTTTTCATGAGCTGTATGCCACAATCATCAATATTAAAACAATAAAAGGCTTGAACTACTTCAGTTTGTGTAATGAATCTAAAATATATGAAAGTCTAATGTTTATCAGGACATTACAGAAAATAATTAACTTTATCACAATATGCAAATTTTTTGAGAAGGACCTGTATATTAAGTTAAGTTAAGCCATTATTTGTCACATATACATTACAGCACAGTGAAATTCCTTCTTCACATATCGCAGAGTAACTGGGGTCAGAGCGCAGGGTCAGCCATGATACAGCGCCCCTGGAGCAGATAGGGTTAAGGGCCTTGCTCAAGGGCCCAACAGTGGCAACCTGGTGGAGCTGGGGATCGAACCACAGATCTTCCGGTCGGTAACTCAGTGCCTTAGCCCTCTGAGCCATCACTGCCCCATATATATATATATATATATATATATATATATATGCCCCATATGCCCCATATATGCCATTTGGCTGGTTTCTCTCGCCTACGTATTAGGCTACTGGAGGTATCTTTGGATAACTCATTCAAAATCTGATTCACTTGTGGCACAGGGGAGAGAAAGAAAGACATTGGCACTGGATTCCTCTTCACGTTGCTAGTAAAGTTAGTCATATTTGATGCGTTATAGAAATATTTAACCAACTATAATTATTGACCAATAATTGACCAAAAGGTTAGGCTAATTGGCATTCCTAAATTGCCTGTAGTGTGTGATTGGGTGTGTGAGTGTGTATGTGTGTGTGCCCTGCGATGGATTGGCACCCTGTCCAGGGTGTACCCCGCCTAGTGCCCGAAGTCTCCTGGGATAGGCTCCAGGTCCCCCGCGACCCGAACACAGGATTAAGCGGTATAGAGAATGAATGAATGAATGTAACACACTCGGAGGACAGCACTAGCCGCTCCTTCCGCGTGCACGAGCTCACAGACGCCCCTGATTGGCTGTGGAGTCGTGATTAATGTGGGAGCGCAAGTACCTCTCATCCTTCCCTCCTGAGAGAGCTCGGCCAATCAGCTCTCTCTGTGCCTCCGGCTGTGAGAGGAAAACAGCATCACCCGGGGTTCGAACCAGCGATAGGGCGAGCGCTTTACCACTGCGCCACTCAGAGGCCACAAAACATTTCTATGTCTACTTTATTTTTTAAGGCTGCCCACACATATATTTACATTTAGGCATTTGTCAGACGCTCTACAAAAAGTGATTTGAAGTTTCCGTCATTGGATAGATACTACCATTGGGTTACTAGGTTACTAACCAAGTACCATCAGTTAAACACAGTTGGGAAGTTTTTTTGGGGGGTGGTGGGGGGGATTAGTCCAAGTATTGAAGAAACAGATATATCTTGAGTCTATAAAGTCAAGTCTGTCATTAATCTCCAAATCCAAATAGCTTTCAAACACTCCTGAGAGCATAAAACGACATGCAAAATGCAAGTTCTAAATTTCCTAAGTCATTGGAAGTACAGTACAAGGAAGCGTGTGTTGTGGTCAGATGGGACTAAAACCAAAGCTGTGGCCATGCACAATGGGGTAATGTAAAATATTGCACTGGATCGTTGCTCAAAGTCTTGAAAAGATCGGTGGTGTCTTGAATTCCGTTGTAATGTGCAGCTAAATGAGGCAGGATGCAAGTGCGTAAATTCAGCATGTTGTTTATTTGAGTAAGCCCAGTAATCATTATAAAAGGCACTAGCAGGGGTAAGGGCACAGGCAGAACACAACAAACTAGAGCGATGCATAATCAGACCAGAGACAAACAGGCGAATGTCAGAAAGCAGGGAAGAAGAAAACAACAAACTACCTTAGGCGCAGAATTTAAGGACAGGAGTGCATAGTAAGAGGTCACAATAAGACAATGAAATACTGTATGAGGGTATCCAAAAAAAAAAAAAAAAATCACAGGTTTAACACTGAGCATCAGGGTACAACTGGGGGTGGAGACAAGATTAGAATCAAACTAAAACCACATGAAGTAAACTCAAAACAGAACATGAAAGCACCACTATTGTGGGTCTCTCATGATATGGGATTCTAGGATATTTTAGCATCTGGGTGTCTTTGTCAGGAGATTAAGACTTACAGTATGCATATATACTGTATATCGCTTGCACCAATATGCATTTAACATGTCTTTATGTGTGCGAATCAACACAAACATGGATGCTGAAGCACAAAACGTTTTGCATACGTTTTAGTATGAATTATAAAGGATGTGCATCTACTACTAGATACTAAAGAGCTGGCCCAAGATCATCTACAGGAATCTCCAAACGTGTTAATTATCACAGTGTGTTTATTCTCACCTAGGATTACTCACAGACCCACTAATCACTCTCTATTCAGGGTCATGGGAGGCCTGGGGGCTATTCTAGGGCTCCTGGGGCACAAGGTACTGTAGACACCCTGGATGAGGTGCCAGTCCTTTGGGTGCCAATTCAGTTTTATTTGTATAGCGCTTTTAACAATTGACATTGTCTCAAAACAGCTTTACACAATCAAAAGAATTATTTAAGTTTGTATGGAATGTGAATGTGTATGAATCAAAATGTTCAGATAGTCCCTGGCGAGCAAGCCCGAGGGCGACAGTGGCAAGGAAAAACTCCCTGAGACGGTAATAGGAAGAAACCTTGAGAGGAACCAGACTCGACAGGGAACCCATCCTCATCTGGGTGAAACAGATAGCAGGAAATGATCTGCATTTATACAGTGTTAAGTGTTAGGTTCAGCTATAATAGTTGATGTTAATTGATGTTATAATACTTGATGTAAAATGGAGTCCAGTAGTTATTCGAGACTCAGATAGACTTGTAGAAAGTTCCAGTCCTGAACTATCGAATTGTCAAGTCCTCAGAGAAACAGCTGACCACACCAGTCGAGGCCAGAACCATCTTCTAAGTAGATAGAATCATCCCCAGACACCAGACGCATCCTAAAGAGACACACAGGGCATCCATGCGATGAGACCGCCAACCAGAAACCGGGCACCAGGATGGATCAGACAGGTCCGGAGGGCAGAGGGAGTCTGGATCACTGGCAGCTCAGGAACCACATGTGTAGCTCGACAGAGAGAGAG
This sequence comes from Channallabes apus, assembly GCA_030522415.1. Lineage (NCBI taxonomy): Eukaryota > Metazoa > Chordata > Actinopteri > Siluriformes > Clariidae > Channallabes > Channallabes apus. The sequence continues at coordinate 10,070,891 of CM060116.1, forward strand.
AGAGAAAGAGTGAAAGGGGGAGACAGGGGGAGAGAGGAAAGAGAAAGAGGGGGAGGAAGAGAAGAGGAGGAGAGATTGCAATTAGGTATGGTCACAGTCACAATGTCTAATGTGAATGTATATTTACTGTAGAGTGCAAGCAGGGACTCCGGCAGGACTAACTATGACAGCATAACTAAAAGGGAGAGCCAGAAGGAAACACAAACATGAGGGCTCCCTGAGATGTAAAGCAAACAATCACCTCACCGTCAACAAACCTGAGTGATCAAATGAGACTGAGGAAGACAGCATCTAAACATACCAGTTCACCATAATACTCTACGTCCATGAGTCCCCCAGATCTGCTCCTTTACCTTATGGCAAATCTATTTATAAAAATGCTTGGCTAAATAAATAGGTTTTGAGCCTAGACTTAAACACTGAGACTGTGTCTGAGTCCCGAACACTATTTGGAAGACTATTCCATAATTTTGGGGCTTTGTAAGAAAAAAGCTCTGCCCCCAGCTGTAGTTTTCATAATACGCGGTACTGATAAGCAGCCTGCATCCTTTGACCGAAGTAGGCGTGGCGGATCGTAAGACACTAGCAGTTCGCTCAGATACTGCGGCGCGAGACCATTTAATGCCTTATATGTCAAGAGTAGTATTTTAAAATCAATGCGAAATTTCACAGGGAGCCAATGCAGTGAAGATAGGATAGGGGTGATGTGCTCATATCTTCTGGTTCTAGTGAGGACTCTCGCTGCTGCATTTTGGACTAGCTGAAGCTTGTTTATGCACCTAACTGAACAACCAGACAGTAAGGCGTTACAATAGTCCAACCTAGAAGTGATAAAAGCATGAACTAGTTTTTCTGCATCATTTAGCGACAATATATTTCTTATTTTGGCGATATTTCTAAGGTGAAAGAATGCTATCCTGGTGATATTATCTACATGAGCTTCAAATGAAAGGCTGGAATCTATAATCACGCCGAGGTCTTTTACTGTTGCACTTGACGGAACAGAAAGGCCATCTAAAGTTACGGTGAGATCTAAGATTTTACTTCTAGCTGTATGCGGTCCTATGACTAGAACTTCTGTCTTATCCGGATTAAGCAGAAGGAAGTTAATTAGCATCCAATTTCTTATGTCCTGAACACATTGCTCAACTTTAGTAAGATGGTTTTTCTCATCAGGTTTTGTTGAGACGTATAGCTGTGTGTCGTCAGCATAACAATGAAAACTAATACCATGCTTACGGATTATGTTGCCCAGAGGAAGCATGTAAAGGGAAAAAAGCAGTGGGCCTAAAACTGAACCCTGCGGAACGCCAAACTCCACTAGAGAACATGCAGAATAATCACCATTTAAGTCTACATACTGATAACGATCGGTCAAATAGGATCTGAGCCAGGAGAGGGTTGTACCCTTAATTCCTACTAAATTTTCTAATCTGTGAAGAAGAATAGCATGATCAATAGTGTCAAAAGCTGCACTGAGGTCGAGTAATACAAGCATAGTTACACAACCCTGATCAGAGGCCAATAGGAGGTCATTTACTACTTTAACGAGTGCTGTTTCTGTGCTGTGATGAGGCCTAAATCCTGACTGATACAGTTCATGTATGCCATTTCTATGTAGATATGAGCATAGCTGCTCCGATACTATCTTTTCCAGAATCTTAGAGATAAAGGGGAGGTTTGATATTGGCCTGTAATTGGACAGCTGACAGGGGTCGAGGTCAGGTTTCTTAATTATTGGTTTAATAACTGCTACTTTAAAAGATTTTGGAACATAACCAATGCTGAGTGAGGAATTAATTATTCTCAACATCGGTTCTGTTATTACTGGTACTATCTGTTTAAGAAAATGTGTCGGTATAGGATCTAATATACAGGTTGATGAATTTGCAGAAGAGATGAGTGAAATTAGTTCATTCTCTTCAAGAGGAGTAAAGTATTCTAGGTTTGAATCTGACAAGGCTAGGTTAACATCAGTATCAATTACATTGTTTGGTTTCAAAGCCTCAATTTTATGCCTGATATTTACAATTTTATTATTAAAAAAGTTCATGAAGTCCTCGCTATTGCATGATGTTGTTGTGGAGATTTCTGTAGTGGTCTTATTTCTGGTTAATTTGGCTACGGTATTAAATAAAAATCTAGGATTATTTTTATTTTCTTCTATAAGAGTGGAGAGATCCGTTGATCTAGCTACACTAAGAGCTTTCCTATAGTTCAGGATGCTCTCTTTCCATGCTATTTGAAATACCAACAATTTAGTTTGACGCCATTTACGCTCTAATTTCCGAGCAGTCTGTTTTAAAGTACGCGTGTGATCGTTATACCAGGGAGCGAGTTTCTTATCTCTAATAATTTTTCTTTTAGCTGGAGCTACATTATCTAAGGTACAACGAAGTGTCGACTCTAAATATTCAGTCGCCTGATCAAGTTCTGTGGGGTCAGACGGTGGCCTAATCGAAGTTGGTAACTCTGGGAGATTACTGATAAAACTCTGTGTGGTAGTTGATGTGAATGTACGTTTAATACGGTAGCATGGTGCTGTGCGTACATTATCACTGTGACACACTTGAATGGAGACAAGATAGTGATCTGAGATAATTTCAGACAGTGGAATTGTGAATACATTTCTTATAATTAATCCGAAGAATATTACTAAATCTAAAGTGTGACCTGCTTTATGAGTGGGTCCTACTACACACTGATTTACACCTACGGAGTCCAGTATGGATATAAATGCTGTTCTCAGAGGGTCTTCTGGATTCTCAAAATGAATGTTAAAATCTCCAGCAATTAACACTTTGTCTACAGAAATGACCAGGTCTGAGATGAAATCTGCAAATTCACTAAGAAATTCAGAATACGGCCCTCGAGGTCTGTAAATTATAATTAGTGGAATCGACTGAGCTGATTTAATATACTTAAATACATTATGTTACTATAGAGAATTTCAAATGAGTTAAATTTGTGTCCGTGTTTTTGTACGATAGACAGATTATCATTATGAATAACTGCGACGCCTCCTCCTCTACCAGTTAACCGAGGCTGGTGTATGTAGCTGTATCCAGGAGGACTAGCTTCATTTAGAGCTACATACTCATCCTGTTTAACCCATGTTTCAGTTAAACAGAGTATATCAAACGCCTGATCTGTGATAATTTCATTAACAATAACTGCTTTTGATGTGAGAGATCTAATATTTAACAATCCTAGCTTCAGATCAGAGGTGCCGGCTACGCATTCAGTATGATCGGAGTTTGTGGACTTTATGTTAATTAGATTATTAAAACAGACTTTCTGGGTCTTTCTACATTTTTGCTTAGATCGGGGAACAGATACAGTCTCAATATGGTGAACCCTGAGTGACGACTCTATGCAGCTAGCAGACGGTTGGTTTAGCCTGTCTGTCTGCTCCCTGGCCTGGGCTCTGGATTGTCACCGATTAACTAGACCTCTACTGAGACTATGAGCTATACTACAGGAAATGAGAGCAGCACCTTCCCGAGTGGGATGGACACCGTCCCGCCCTAACAGGCCAGCTTTGCCCTCAAAGGTCTTCCAATTGTCTATGTAGCCCACATTATTTTCGGAGCACCACCTGGACATCCAGTGGTTCAGCGACCATAACCTGCTGTAAGCTATGTCGCCACGTCTCATTGGGATGGGACCAGAGCATATTACTTCATCGGACATCGCCTTCGCTAATTTAAACACCTCTGTAAAGTTATTCTTACTAACCTCTGACTGACGAAGGCGTATATCATTAGCTCCAGCATGTACCACTATCTTAGAGAACCTGTGCTGTCCTAGAGCCCTAAGATTACCTGCTATGTCCGGTGCTCTGGCTCCCGGGATACACCTAACCACTGCCGCTGGCGCCCCTAAAGGTCTAGCTAATGTCACGTGTCTCAGTATAGAGTCTCCTATAACCAGAGCTCTTTCAGGTTTCTCAGCGGGTGCAGCACTGAGGAGAGCAAACCTGTTGGACACGTGACGCGCAGAGGAGGTGTGCTCCGGTGGGCTAGCCTTAGCGTTAGCTTTGGCTGAACGAGTATGCCGCCGAGTCGTCACCCACTCGCCCCGCTGTGAGGGCTCTAATGCCGGAGTCGGGGGCTGTTTATCTCCGCCTGTGGCACCCAGACTGTCCGCTACAGGAATAACGCTGCTCTCACACTGTCTAACCCTCTCTAAAGTCTGGATGCGCTCCTCTAATGCTGATATCTTCTCCGTCAGAGTGCTCACTAACACACACCTATCACAAATAAAATTATCACTAATGACGGAGGAAGAATGTCTAAACATCCTGCACTCTACACACTGAACAAGCTGAACGGTAGACATTATAACGTACCTCTGTGTCGGAGTTTTAGTTGTTTGGAGATGAATTCCGTTTGTTGTTTTTAGACGAGGAAACTCGCGCGTTGCGAAACTTTCGCGGCAACAATACGAAAACAGGAAGCTACCGGAAGTGTTACAAAAAAAACACTTTATAATATCGACATTGTTGCGAAATAAAGAAATATCACTAATAGCATGTGCTGTTTACGTTAAACATTTATCTTCTCTTTATTTCCAAGATCGGCATGACGTCAATTATTCCTTGCTGTGATTTATGATTTAATTTTAATTTTTTAATTTTTAATTTAATTTTTAATTTAATTTTTTAATTTAATTTTATAGAACTTTATTAATCCCAGAGGGAAATTGCTCAATTTTTCACATATCCCAATTAGGAAACTGGGGTCAGAGTGCAGGGTCAGCCAGCTTATGGAGCAGCGCCCCTGGAGCAGATAGGGTTAAGGGCCTTGCTCAAGGGCTCAACAGTGGCAACTTGGCGATGCTGGGGTTCGAACCCCCGACCTTCCGATCAGTAACCCAGTAACCCACAGCCTTAACCGACTGAGCCACCACTGCCCTTACTGAATTATTTGAATAAGGCGCTGTTTTTGGGCCCTAATGTACAAATCTAGAGTACCATCGCTTGCTACTACTTTCAGCTCTTGGATTAGAAATCACAATCTTTTTGTAACTAACACAAAACACCAACTACAGAGCTGTCAGGGAGAAATAATGCAAGAGAGAAATGCGTTCCAGGTGCTTGCGGATACCTGTGAAGCATCATTCACACTCGCTATTAACATGCACAAACGGGGCTCAAACCACATGCGTATATTTTATGTGACTTCCTCTGAGAGAGAGAGAGCCTGTATTATATTAAAATCTCATCCGCGTGCCTCTGACTCTGGCTTCGCTTTTGGTACATTCTGCTGCTTGCTTAATGCATGGGAAAGGAAGAAAGAGAATAAAAGAGGTAAAATCCTCTCTCGTTTTTAAAGGACCTGGTCCACCTGCTTTGTATTATTTGAAGAAAGTGGACCAGGCAATACAGTAAGATCAGCTTTTTTTTTTCAGATGTTATGGAGGTATGGCCTACAGATGCTGATGTTGCCGTAGCATTAAAGGTTTATAAGAAGGCATTTTTTAGGATTTGGACAGTCGAGGAGTGGTGCTATTGTGAATTCTAAACCTTCTGCTACATGTTACTCTGAAATTACTTTGTAGTGATGGCCAGTTTTGTACCGTATTCCTGTCTGAAATGTATTTATTATCACATTTTCAATAATAGCATGCATTCTGTTTTATCTCATACTACTGAAATATCTACAGGACCAGTTCAACCCTGCATTTTAGAACAATCCAGGATTAAAATAACACACACTGTATGGCATTAGGCAAGCGGGAATCGAACCCATAACCTGAAGTTCTCGCAGGAACAGTATTGTCAAGTGTATTCTAGGAACTCATCGTGAACCTGGCTCTCATGAAGACCATCCCAGGAAAGCAAGACCAAAACTTCCCTCTGCTGCAGAGGAGAAGTTCATTTAGAGTCACCAGCCGCAGAAATCACAGATTAATAACCAGAACCTCGGATTAGAGCTGTTATGAAGACTTTACAGAACATAAGTAGGAGACACGTCTCAATATCAACTGTTCAGAGGAGTTTGTTGCATATTCTGGATGGAGTTCCATGTACCAGTCCAGTCTTAACCCAACAACATTTTCACAGCCATTGTGTGAGCAATAGCAATATCTATGTGTCTTTAATAAAATTTCATTTTTCTCCAAACCAAGATAAACCAAGTTCATTGTTTCAGCATCATGTCTCTTTTTGCGTACTTTATTTTAAACGTTGTCTTTACGTCACTGCTAGGCTCAGGCCCATATCTTCACAATTACCATCATCACATCCATATCTACAGAATGTACTTTATTAGTTCTAGGTAGAAATGTTGTGTATGAAATATACCTGTCTACTTGGCACGGTGGTGTAGTGGTTAGCACTGTCGCCTTGCACCTCCAAGGTCCGGGTTCGATTCCCGGCCAGGCTCTGTGTGGAGTTTGGATGTTCTCCCCGTGCTTGGTGGGTTTCCTCCGGGTACTCCAGTTTCCTCCCACAGTCCAAAGATATGCAGGATAATTGGCGTCCCGAATTGCCCGTAGTGTGTGAATGTGTGTGTGCGCACCCTGCGTTGGATTGGCACCCTGTTCAGGGTGTACCCTGCCTCATGCCCTAAGCCTCCTGGGATAGGCTCCAGGTCCCCGCGACCCTGATTACAGGATTAAGCGGTATAGACGATGATGACTGAGTGAGTGAGCTCGAAGGCAAATATTAATACATGAACAATTTGACAGCAGAATGAGAACGTCCAGACGGGAGGTTAAGCCGAGTTCAAGTTCATACGAAGTGGTTTGTAAGCCATTAGTGTAATACATGTAGTTCCTGATTCATTATAATAGGAATGGGAATGAAGCATCTCCTGATTGATTGATTAAATGCTTTTATTCTTTTATTCATTATTTGAATCTGCACTGCATATTAAGCGTCTGTCATTTGGGTGGGGAGCTGCATAAATTAATCAGAACATGAATACATTAAAAGTTTAGAACAGTAAGTGTGTGTGCGTCTGTCAGTAAATGCTGGAGTGTGTATATATATATATATATATATATATATATATATATATATATATATATAGCAGCAAGCACCAGACGGATAACATTACATTTCATTGTGTGTTAAATTGCCAATGTATGATGTACAACACACACACACAAATCATAAAATGAACAAATGATACAGTGAAGATGGAAATGCTTTCTTCAAAACGCTACATAATAAACCATGTTTGTCTTTTATTGTAATCATGTAATATGCTTTTTCAGTCCACTGTAGAATGATTTGTCTCTTTCCTTCTTCACCAGTTTCCCCCAAGTGTGTGCACAACGGGACCGAGTTTACCGAGGGTGATGTGTATCGCATGGACTCCTGCTGGGTGTGTCAGTGTCGTGGAGGCATCTCATTCTGCTCCAAGGCGGAGTGTGCTGAGCTGGACTGTGATAACTTTTACATCCCAGACGGTGAATGCTGTCCTGTCTGCACAGGTACTGTACATTACGTCCTCACACACAAATACTGCACACTACAGGCTGTACTTCCTAATTTCACATTCATCAAAGATATCAGATATAATGTATAGAAGCAATATAGAAGATTGATTTCTCAGTCAAAGACCAAATCAAAATTAATGCACATACTGTACTGTAATGGCCAAGTCACTGAATGTGAAAGATGTGCATTTGCTTTCCAGGAACATCTGATTTATCTACTGTAGCTTAGTTCATCAGCCTCGGGCTCGTGAGCCAGTAGAAAATAAGAGCGTAAGACAGTTATCTATCATCAAGTAGCGATCACATTCTGTGGTTTTCTAATTGTTGCTTAGCGCACATCTGAAAAAACAGTCATATTGTCCATCCGCATATGTTAGAGTTTGGGGTAATAGTCAGGGTATTTAGTTTTTTCTTTCTTTGCCTGCTTAGATTTTCTTCCTAGCAGTGATGACTATTTAATGCTCCATTTATAAATGCTGATTCAGCACCTTGGACCGTTCATTTAAAACGTTCTTTTTTTTTTATTATCTAAAAATACTCACTTTATGAAATTATTATACCCAGTGAAAATCGAAAGCCAGACCTGCACAATCGTCAAATAATAAAAATAAGTATTTTAGATGACACAAACAATCTGCAAAACACTGTGTACATGGAGTTCTCCCAGTGCATAGTGGGTTTTCTTCAGCTATTCCAGTTTAATCCAACAGACCTGAAGTCTGGACTGATTGCCGTTTCCAAACTGCCTACTGTGGGACTGAGTTTAGTGTAACATCCACCAATGTAATAACAGCTCACTCATGTTATAAACCACAAATGTAATACAAATCTGCAGCTATTTAATTCCCTCCAAACGTAATCGCTATTATATTTATATATTATATCCATTTTTACGTTTGTGAAAGTTTTACATTAAAAGCTGAAGATAAAGATGCACATTTGTGTTTTGTTTTTGGTTTATCACATTTGCGGATTGTTATTATACTGCCAGGTGTTACAGGGTGTGTGAGTGTGTGCCTTGTCCTGCAGTTGGCTGGTTCTCCATCCGGGGTGTAACAAGCCTTGTGCCCTGAGTTACTGAGTTATAGGCTCTATGCCCTCCATGGATAAGCTGGATAAGCTGGATGGATTGAAGGATGGATTGGATGGATGGATGGATGGATTGGAGGATGGATGGATGGATGGATTGTAGGATGGATGGATTGTAGGATGGATGGATGGATTGTAGGGTGGATGGATTGTAGGGTGGATGGATGGATGGATTGTAGGGTGGATGGATGGATGGATTGTAGGATGGATGGATGGAAGGATGGATGGATTGGAGGATGGATGGATTGTAGGATGGATGGATGGATTGTAGGATGGATGGATGGATTGGAGGATGGATGGATGGATGGATGGATGGACGGATGGATTGGAGGATGGATGGATGGATGGATGGATGGATTGGAGGATGGATGGATGGATGGATTGTAGGGTGGATGGATGGATGGATTGTAGGGTGGATGGATGGATGGATTGTAGGGTGGATGGATGGATGGATTGTAGGGTGGATGGATGGACATAAATAATAAGGCAGCAAAACACTATTAGGAAAAAAACTGGTAAATCTGTTTTTCAGTTTCTTCATTTGTTGAAATCCTGGAAGGTTTATTGGAAAACATTACATCAGTGTGTCTCTCATGGGAAAAAATTACAATAGAATCCGTACTGGAAGCTGAAAACAATTGAAGAACTCAAAGAATGTATAAATGCCATCAACGTCTTTGGCTTTTTCAGCTTAAACAGTGGCTAGACCATATAATAATAATAACATTTCCTGTATTAAAAATCTATTTACTAAAGGCAGAAGGACAAGGGATTTGAAAGACACATTTCAAAATCACCACATAGTTTACAGATATTTTGCTTTGTGCCAAGATGAACGTTGAGATTTACAAGCCAATAAAAAAACAAGAAAGTGTGGGGAAAAAATGACATGCTATTTTGAAAATCATTTTATTATGTCTTACATCTGGCATACATGTGGGAGGAAAACCCCAGACAAATCACAAATTACCTGGCCACGTTTCTTTCGCATTCAACAAATGAAAACTGATCAGAAACAGAAGGTGACTACTTAAGCTGAGAGTTGAAGGCTAAAGCAATTAGCAGACAGCAAACACTGCAGACATGTAATGTGCATGAATTTGCATCAAAAGCATTAAAAGTCGCATCAAGAATCCACAGTGAAACAGTCATAAGGTAACAATAACCAAACCTCTCACTAGACAATAGTCACTGGGGGGTTTATTTGTAGATCTAAATGGAAAGGACAGAATATAAGTCGCTTAGCCGTGCATGTGTCACGGACTGGTATATTTTCCTCAGTCAGAGGTGTTTCTGGGTTCAGCAGACATCAGAGGTTGGAGCGGCAGTTATAGGAGGTCAGAGTCGACAGAGCCACCTGGAATTTAAAGCTCTCTACAAGAAGGGAATGCTTTCATCTCGGAGCTGTTCAGCCTTTACACCATGGCAAGGTTTTAATGAGACCTTCACTATAAAAATGAAAGTTAGAAAAACAATCCATGTCATTTCACAGACAGACTTGAATTACTTTCTTTGAATCTCTTGTGATGATTAGTCTAAAGGTGCAAGGAGTAGAGGTAGGGAAGTTTAATATTTTCCAATGCAATGGGGAGTGTAATAGGAAAGTGAAGAATGGGTGGAGAAGAGTAGCACGAGTGACCTATATCGGCGAAAGAGACGAAAGGGAAAGTTTACAGGACGGTTGGGGGACGGTTTGGAGACATTATTGCTGACAAAAAGACAGGAAGCTGGAGATAGCAGAGCTGACAATGCTGTGGTTTGCTTTAGGAGGGACAAGAATGGACAGGATAAAGAATGAGAATATTAGACTGACAATGCAGGGACAGAGAGGCCAGATTAAGATGGTTTGGTTATGTGCAGAGGATTGATGAGGGGTATATCAGGGGGAGACGTGAAGGTCATCCAGAAGGTTGAAATGACAAGGGAAGATGTGGTAAAGAGAGACAAACGGTCCACTGTGGCGACCTCTAACGGGAGCAGCCAAAAAAGGAAGAAGATGAAGCTATGATTGAACGATTGCTTTTTAAACAACATCAAAAGGAAGCAATTGAAAACAGCAAGCTAGTCCACAGAAGCGTTCTTCCACGGAAACATCTGATCATAGGACCTAAGAATTATATAGGTCAATTAAACTTCTAGTTCCTGTTCTGTATTTTCAGGTAGAACTTTAATCACTAGTTTAGAGCCTTATGCTACCCTGTCCTGGGTTATTTAACCACATTGTTTCGCTTTGACAATAAAGTAATGAACTGCTCTTGCTCAATCATTTGCATGAATTGTTATTTATGTTATTAGTACAAGTTAACTTATTACTGAATTATTCTTATCCAGTTATCTACTGGCAGCACGATGGCTTAGTGGTTAGCACTGTCGCCTTGCACCTCCACAGTCGGGGTTTGATTCCTGCCTCGGGTATGTGTGCATGGAGTTTTCATGTTCTCCCAATGTTTGGTGGGTTTCCTCTGGGTGCTCCATTTTCCTCCCATAGTCTAAAGACATGCAGATCTGGCGTTCCCAAATTGCCCATAGTGCGTGAATGACAATCTTGCTTTGAACTGGCTACCCGACTCCTTAAGTAACTTCCATAGAAACGACAGATACTGTATATCTCCAGAGTGGGGAGAATCCGTCACCTGATATGCTGGGTGGCATGTGGATGGACCAAAATACCAAAAAGTTATCTACTAATATCTTCGTACTGGTAGTTATAAGGAACACTAATCTAAAAATAATAATAACACGCTTAACTATGAAATGGCACACATCCGCCAAACCACTGTAAGTATAAAAAAGTAACAGAAGCAATTACTTGCACTTTTAGGTATGCTGTTACATTACTTACACATTTCTTCCAGACCGTATGTAAACTGTTAGCTGAATATGCTGAAAGCTCAGGCAGCTTTTAAACATTTGGCTCTGTTTTTAGCCTCTTCGCAGCTTCAAACACTGGTGTAAATGTGTGTATAATGCTGTTAGATCTTGTTCTCAACTTTAGAGTAAAATAATACTCATGTGGTTCTTGAGATGTTAAGGGGAAAAGGTCAAAAAGCCCAGAGATCAAGTGCTCATGTTGGAGGAGAAGGTCCGATCAACATTCCAATTCATCTCAAAGGTATTGAGTCAGAATTTAATATTCCTTCACACCAACCTTATTAAACCTTATGGGCCTCACCTTGTGCAAGGGGATGCAGTCATTCATGTACATGTAAGTGTCTTTTCCAAACTGATGCCAGGATGGTGGAAGCATACAATGGTCTAGAATGTCTTTGCCATAGCTCTTCACTGAAACGAACTGAAAAACAGGCCCAAAACCATTATACCTCATGGTATCAACCAAACTTTACTTTCGGCACTATGCATTCTGGTAGGTCCCGATCCCCTGCCGTACACCAAACTCAGATTTGTCCATCAGATTACTGGGGAAGAAAAGCATGATTCATCACTCCAGAGACCACATTTCCACTGTTTCTTTTCAGTCGTGCTTTACAGCACTCCGGCCAAAGCTTGGCATTGCGCATTGTGATCTTAGGATTGTGTGCAGCTGTTTGTCCTTGGAAACCTATTTCATGAAGCCCCCACAGCACAGTTCTATTGCTGATGTTGCTTCCAGAGTGTTGCAACAGAGGATAGAATTTTTTACACGCTATGCACTTGAGTACTCGGTGGCCTCACTCTGTGAGATTGCGTGAGCTACCACTTTACGTCTAAGTTGCTGTTGCTCCTTAACGTTTCCATTCTATAATAATGGCACTTACAGTTGACCAGAGCACATACTGTACCAAAGCTTGGCTTCATAAACTGACTTGGTGATAGCCTGTAACAGTGTCAGTCTTGTTTCCTGTTTAATTGTTGCACTGCTTTTTATTATTGCATCGTGGTCTGTGTAACTACTGTACAGTGCAGTTTAATTCTGGAATTAACTCTCTTTTTGTGTCTGTCCATCTGGCTGTCCATCTGTCTGTCTCCCTCTCTCTCTCTCTCTCTGCAGGTGTGGAGCTGTTATCAGCAGCCAGGACCAAGGCCAGCTGCTGGGTGAACCATAAGCTAAGGCAGCACGAGGAGCAGTGGAAAGATGATGACTGCACTTTCTGCCAATGTGTGGACGGCGAGTTGCACTGCACCGCCATGGCGTGCAAACAGAACTGCCATAACCCGGTCAAGATCCCTGGAGAGTGCTGCCCTTTCTGTGAAGGTAGGAACAACACACAACTACACACAAATATAACTGGCACATATTAAAACTGGTGAACAGATAAATACTAGGCATGTCCATGCACACACACTCACACACACAGTTTAACAGTCTAACCAGAATTCCCAAATGCAAACACTCTCTTTCCCACTTCCTCTACTGAGAAAAAACAACTCAACACCTAATCATTAAGCCGCCCGGAGTACGTTAAACATTTCAAATTTCTGCTGGCTCGTAACCGTTTGCATGACCACACACAGCTAGTGAGAAGGAGTAGATGTTAGTAGCCCCAACATCTACAGTTATAGTCAATAATTTTGGCCATCAAAATGGAATTCTTACTTGTGCAGAACAGAATGCCACTTATATAAGAGAAAACTGGCGGCTCATCTATACCTGTGCGGATCAAAAGAAAGGCAATGTAGCAAAAATCGCTGGCAATGATAGACAGGTGTCAAAACACTCAGTGCAGTACACCCTGCCTAGTACAGTATGGTGAGTTTAGGTTTGTTGATCCGGTCACCAAATTCCCCAGACCTCCGTCTGATCGAGAATCCATGGGATGCAACAAACAAACCAGTTTGTTTTATGGAGGTCTCACTTCCCAACCCACAACTTCCATAGGATCCACTGCCAATGTCCTGGTGCCAGACACCACAGCTATACTAGTGTATATACACTACCAATCAAAGTCTTTCCTAATTTTTCTGAACAGCTGATATTGAGATGTTTCTGCTACTTATACTTATTTGTGATGCTAAATGAGCCTCTCCTCTGACACAGAGTACTCTGTTTTGATTTCCTGGAATGATCTTCATGAGACCCGATATTCTCATGGTGTTTGATGGGTTTTGCAAAGGCCCGAGCCGCATGCACGCAGAACCCGAGGCGGGAATCAAACCCTGACCCTGGAGGTGTCACAGGCCACAGGGCTAACCACTAAGCCACCGTGCCACCATAAGGAGCGCGGCAGGATTTAAAACAGAAGAAAAGGAAACGTGTAAATAGACATTGTGCCAAAGCACCACATGTGGCTTCAATTTCAGTCTGTTATTGTTATTCTGTTATAAAATAGGAAGTCGTGTCATATGGTGTGCTTCCAAGTTCTAAACATCATCTAAAAAACCATAGTTGAGGACATGGTCGCTATGGTCAAGTTGAATGTTTTCTGGCATTAACAAAATGCCTAAAAACAAGCTTGATTGGTAATTAATCAGTTTTGGAAAGCAATTCATTTAGTCTTTTTCATTTCATTCACATAACAGATATGCAGAGTATTTAGAATTTAGTCAACAGATGACACTCACAACAACAGCCACCAAACATGTTTATTGACTCCTTTAAATGACATCGATGATGATGATAATAATAATAATAATAATAATAATAATAATAATGTGAGACAGCATTAAATGAAGCAGACAGCCTCCTTACTTGTCGCCTCTCCGTTCCCACTTTTTTTTTTTATCTCTCTTCCAAAAGAGTACTGCATCTTCCTTCTCATCACTCTACCACTTTTTGAGTCCAGGGAATTTAAATGTGATTCTTTTTTAGAAGCATTGCAATATTGTGAGATTGCTGCAAATTGCACCTCTTTTCAGCTGGGATGGTAAAGCACCAGTGTCAGCTTGGGAGAGTAATAGTAAATAGTTACATGAATACATGAAAGTGAAATGATGTTAACTATATATAACTTGATATTGTTATTATAGAAAAAGTCTAAAAACAGTAAATTAATATCGTAAACGACATTTTGGACACCTGGCCCGAATGTACATTTCATTTTTGCGACACTGACTAGCACTTTGTCTTGCTCACTATCTAGCTCACATTAATTTGTACATTACTGTTCAATCTGTTTCAAGTAAAATTGACGTATCTTTTTCCAATCCATCTTCATCTGACCAGCTTTCGTATTTTTAGCACAAAAGGTATATTCCTTAAAAGCATTGTTTGCCAATCGCCGATCATGACGTAGCCAACATGGTTTCAATGGCCCCAAACTAAGGAGCGTAATTTTACTTGGCGAACACACACGAGTGGAGTGATGCACACATTGAAACATTCCAGTGTGATTATACTGTAGGAAATATAGGCACTCTTGGGACGCCGCTGGCCCAATCAATTTAGCAAACCAGGACTAGCTTCTGTCAACACACTTTTAGCACAATACTTTACTGTTTTAGAATTGAATCACAAGCATTATTCACAATTCACATTTAATAAGTTTAATTTCATCTCTGGGAGTTTTTTCCACTTGTCGCAGTCGCCTTTACGTCTGGATTACTCGAAAGCTACTTTGTGATAATGTCTATTTCTAGGAATCCTGCTTGTTGCTACCTGACATAAATGCAGACATTCATTAGACAATAAGTCCAATAATAAAAATAAAAACTCAATATTAACTTAAACAATGTTATCACACCAATGAGGATGGCTTCCCTGTCGAGTCTGGTTCCTCCAAAGGTTTCTTCCTATTGACATCTCAAAAAAACTAGTTTAGTTTAGTAATTAGTTTCAGCATCAGGGACAATCTGATAATAATGATGTATACATATTTCCTCACACTTTTATATATATATATATATATAGAGAGAGAGAGAGAACTGAAATAATTTATACACACTTCAACAGTTGTTACCTACCTGCCCTCTTTTAAAACTTTGAATACAGTATATGGCAGTAATATTATACTGTGTATACAGATGCATTATGTGTAATATTATGTTTCCTCTAAAGATGTCAGTAGTCACACCATCAATGATGCTACTGTATCATGTGACATCACAAAAGGTATATGCTTTTCATGTTGAAGTGTATGTCCATTTTTTGGGGACCTCTCTGTATATTTGATTCTTTAAAGCTGCTTTGTGACATGGACCATTGTTAAAAGTGCTGTACAAATAAAACTGAATTGAATTGAACATTTCAATGAATACATAGAAATCATTAACATCCAGCACCTACAGTATATTTTGACTTTAAAATAAATGCTTCTACTCAGAGGTTCCATTTAAAGACATGCTTTGAAGGCTTACTCACCTATTCCTCGTCACGGTAAAAAATATTAATAGTAGCCTTGTAGAATTTTCACTTTTTAGAATCGATGAAAACTTGAAACCAACTTTTGTTTCTTTCCGTTTTGGCAACTTGGAAGTTTGACTTCGACACTAATATTCAGTATTGTACAAAAGCCATTCATTTATTCATTCATTTTCTATACCGCTTAATCCTGTGTTCAGGGTCGCGGGAGGCCTGGAGCCTATCCCAGGAGACTTCGGGCACTAGGCAGGGTACACCCTGGACAGGGTGCCAATCCATCGCAGGGCACACACACATACACACACTCACACATTAAACAACCTAATTGGTTTAGATTAAGGCAATAGGAACACATTTAACAACAATATGTAACAACCTCAGCAGCAGCCTCATTTCCCCTCTCATCTGTTCCAACCACTCAACATTCAGCAACACCAGTATACTAATCACCCGCCTGATCATCTGCCATCATCTGCACCTGTTTTTCATTGGTTCATGCCTTAAGTTTTATTAATGCTTAAATGATTCACATAACACTGAAAACCACACAAAAATCCTCGGTACCGGTCAAGTACAGGGACTGAACTGAATATGAGAACCATAAAGCCAAATAGTCATGAAGAACTATTCCTCAAGGTATGTACATTAAAAATTAAAAAGACTGGCTCTTTGAAAGCAAACTATGAAGAAATGAGTGGAGGCTCGGAACACAGTACTGTATACATGCATTAAAACTTGGAGAGGAATTATTCTGTATGCAAAATCCTTAGAGAATGTTATGTGAATGTTACACTTGTGTGGTGATGCAAATGACAAGTCACGTCTTGACTTGAATATGATGTCTCTGTATAGCTCTGTTTACAAATGCGTGTATACTTTTTAGGTAGCTGTACAGTATATGTAATGCCTCACCTTTCTACTGTATAGCTTGTTAGTGATCCAGTGGCACCAGCATGCATGTTTCTTCTCACAGCTCATTAAAGCGAGCCTGCAGGCATTTCTAAGACTGCAGAAGCTTTACGCTTTATAGGTCTAACCTTCCAAATGGAACCAAACGTACCTCCTTTAACAGGAGAATATTGTTCTAAGTGAAGATAATTAGATACAGCTCCTTTCGGTTCCCTGCCTGCCAGCATGGAAGAGGCATTAGTGGGTTGCACACGTGCCATCACAGCAGTGCTGCCTATGAAAACCACCCCTCAATCCGAGGGCCTCATTTTGACATTGTATAAATACCAACAGATGTGAGGGCACTGGTTTAGGAGGAGAGAAGGCTGTTAAAATTCAAACTACTATGAGAGGTTGTTGATTCATCAAAGTTTCCAGATAAGGACAATCACTATGAGATAATCACATCTGCATTTATCCATAATGACTAAAACCTGGAGAGAGCTGCTGCCAGTGGTGTTAGCATTTAAACATGAATCTTATCACAGAAGTGATGGTTGGAAAGTTGAGCAGATAACCGAGTTGATGAAAAGTGCTGCTGCTGCCTGGAAATGACAGAATCGGCCACGTGAAACGGTCACTGCTTTTACTGAGTGTATTTACATACAGTATAGCGTCCCTAGTAGCAGTACTTACTGTGATAAAAGTAGAAATGTGACGGGCATACACAATCATACAGTAGTTTTACCATACAAGAAACTCCAGATTACTGTACCATCTAGGTTACATAAAAAAAATTTTTTGGACAAGATGGTCAAGTTTATTTAAGGAACCTCTGTCTCTTATATTTTTCCAAATATAATCCGATTTCAGACTCACATTCTGTCTCGGATTTTGGATGAAGATGTACAGTAGTCCAACCATTTGGTTCTTTTTATATAAAAGAATAACAAAGCAATAATGTACTTAAATTCAGGTTTACAGAAGCATCTACAGTTACAGTAAGTGCAGAAGCAGCACACAATAGTGGTCATTGACGTACTACTGTACTTGTCTCAGATATACAGTATACTGTAAGTTACAGTTTTTCACACACTAGTGAAAATTTTGGACTCAAGTTTCGATTTTATTTTATACATACTAGAACAATATTGGATAAAAATTTTTTTTATAAAATAATGGATATGGAATTAGGGAATTAAGTAACAATAAACAACAATTGTTCCGTTGTTATTTGAAGACATGAAGGTCAGATGTTCTGGAACAGTTCTTGCAAGAACAGTATCGTGTCAAGTGCCTTTGCAAAACCCATCAAGCACCATAATGAAACTGTCTCTCATGAAGACCTTCCCAGGAAAGCAAGGCCAAAACTTACCTCTGCTGAGAAGTTCATTTAGATCCTCAGAAATCATTCATTAACAAACAGCACCTCAGGTTAGATCCCTGATGAAGGCTTTGCTGAGAGTATGTACAAACCGGATTCCAAAAAAGTTGGGACACTGAAAAACTGAATGCAATGATGTGGAGATGGCAAATGTCAATATTTTATTCAGAATAGAACTTAAATCACGGAACAAAAGTTTAAACTGAGAAAATGTATCATTTTAAGGGAAAAATATGGTGAATCAAAATGTCATGGTGTCAACAAATCCCAAAAAAGTTGGGACAAGGCCATTTTCACCACTGTGTGGCATCTCCCCTTCTTCTTACAACACTCAACAGACGTCTGGGGACCGAGGAGACCAGTTTCTCAAGTTTAGAAATAGGAATGCTCTCCCATTCTTGTCTAATACACTAATACAGGCCTCTAACTGTTCAATCGTCTTGGACCTTCTTTGTCGCACCTTCCTCTTTATGATGCGCCAAATGTTCTCTATAGGGGAAAGATCTGGACTGCAGACTGGCCATTTCAGTACCCGGATCCTTCTCCTACGCAGCCATGATGCTGTGATTGATGCAGAATGTGGTCTGGCATTATCTTGTTGAAAAATGCAGGGTCTTCCCTGAAAGAGATGACTAGATGTTGTTCTAGAACCTGAATATATTTTTCTGCATTGATGGTGCCTTTCCAGACATGCAAGCTGCCCATGCCACACGCACTCATGCAACCCCATACCATCAGAGATGCAGCCTTCTGAACTGAGCGTTGATAACAACTTGGGTTGTCCTTGTCCTCTTTGGTCCGGATGACATGGCGTCCCACATTTCCAACAAGAACTTCGAATCGTGACTCGTCTGACCACAGAACAGTCTTCCATTTTGCCACACTCCATTTTAAATGATCCCTGGCCCAATGAAAACGCCTGTGCTTGTGGATCTTGCTTAGAAATGGCTTCTTCTTTGCACTGTAGAGTTTCAGCTGGCAACGGCGAATGGCACGGTGGATTGTGTTCACTGACAATGGTTTCTGGAAGTATTCCTGAGCCCATTCTGTGATTTCCTTTACAGTAGCATTCCTGTTTGTGGTGCAGTGTCGTTTAAGGGCCCGGAGATCACGGGCATCCAGTATGGTTTTACGCCCTTGACCCTTACGCACAGAGATTGTTCCAGATTCTCTGAATCTTCGGATGATATTATGCACAGTTGATGATGATAACTGCAACTTTGCAATTTTTCGCTGGGTAACACCTTTCTGATATTGCTCCACTATCTTTCTGCGCAACATTGTGGGAATTGGTGATCCTCTACCCATCTTGGCTTCTGAGAGACACTGCCACTATGAGAAGCTCTTTTTATACCCAATCATGTTGCCAATTAACCTAATTACTGTTAATTGGTCTTCCAGCTCTTTGTTATGCTCAAATTTACTTTTTCCAGCCTCTTATTGCTACTTGTCCCAACTTTTTTAGGATTTGTTGACATCGTGAAATTTGGAATCAGCATATTTTTCCCTTAAAATGATAAATTTTCTCAGTTTAAACTTTTGTTCCGTGATTTATGTTCTATTCTGAATAAAATATTGACATTTGCCATCTCCACATCATTGCATTCAGTTTTTATTCACAATTTGTTTAGTGTCCCAACTTTTTTGGAATCCGGTTTGTACGTACTGTAGCAGACACATCTCAATATCAACTGCTCAAAGGAGATTATTGCATACAGTATATATATGATGGTACATTAGTAATGAACTGTTTTCTTATATGTTCTTTCAGAGCCTTCATATGAGACCGTGAGCCCGCTGCTGTGTCCCCCTCTTGAAAACTGCTCTCTGTCAGAACATGACTGTCCTTTTGGCTTTCAGCAGGACAACAATGGATGTCTACTCTGCCAGTGTCTTGGCAGTAAGTAAATTTATGACCTTCCACATGATAACTAGGCTATCTTTATGATGATGGTCACTATATGGTTAAACAGTTTGAGAAGTGTCACTATCATGCTCAGGTCTTCTCCAAACTGTTGGTAGCATACAATTGTTCAGAATGCCTTTGTATGTATTGGCGTTAAGATTTTCTGGAACTATGAGAATGAAAAGCATAGCAAGTTTCAATTTGGGAACTCCAGTATCTGCATGTCTTTGGACTGTGGGAGGGAATCAACGCACATGGAAGAAACCTACCTAGCATGGGGAGAACATGCGAACTCCATGCACACAAACCTGTTTTTGAATCCCGGATTCATCAACACCAAATATGAACTTTTCTTTAACTGGCGATTTGAACCTGGAATGGATCAGCAATGTGTGTCGCGTACATGTGTATGTGAATGCATATTATCTGAAATCAGAATGAACTGCCTCCAGTCTCTGATTCACTGGTTTTGGGTCATGAAAATATGATTTTACACTAATGAAAGAGTTACAGATATAATGACATATACAGTATTAGCTGTTAAGATTGTGGTTATACTGTACACATGTATGGCATGTTCTGCAGGTCCAGAAGACGTGCAGTTGGTTATCCTAAAATGTAACAATTGCTGGTGTATGGAGACCACACTGTACATATAGATAAACTAAGCAATGCATATTTAGATTTTTTTGTATCATGTGTATGTGTGTATATATATATATAGGATAATTTTTCCTACCTTTAGTAGTTGAATATAGGACATATCTGCAGTAAATGATCTTATTTTCAGTAATCAAAGAACTTGGACCCATAAATATGAATATAATACGAGTTATAGTATATATACACAGTTTGTATGTATATATATATATTCATTCATCTTCTATACCGCCTTATCCTGTATTTAGGGTCGCGGGGACCTGGAGCCTATCCCAGGAGACTCTGGGCACGAGGCAGGGTACACCCTGGACAGCGTGCCAATCCATCGCAGAGCACACACACACACACACACACACACACACACACACTCATTCACACACTATGGTCAATTTGGGAACGCCAATTAGCCTAATCTGCATGTCTTTGGACTGTGGGAGGAAACCAGAGTACCCGGAGGAAACCCACCAAGCACGGGGAGAACATGCAAACTCCATGCATATATATATATATATATATATATATATATATATATATATATATATATATATATATATATATATATACACACACACTTAATGTCTCACTAGTGCCAGTCGTGTCATAATGCACTTGTGTTTTGAGAGCTCCTGTCAGTTTCATATTGTCATATTTGCTTTTAATCTGCCATTTCAGATAATGTAAGTAACTGAGATCCAGTGTTTTTGCAAACCACTGAATGTGTCACATTGTTTCATCATTGAACAATTTTAGCCCAGCTACTGTACCTTATAGTATAGCATGGGCGTAGCGTGCTACAGTATGTTGTGTTCTGCTTGAACATGAAGCCAAAAGGGCAACCACCGAGCCTAACAACAAATGATAATATATTGGTCTTGTGCTTATTTACTTTCATTTAATGTACAGGGGCAATTTGATTTCATAATGGCACTGCAGCCTCTCACCTCGAGGATCAAGGGTTAAAGTCCTGCCTCGGGTCTGTGTGTGTGGAGTTTGAATGTGCTTAGTGGGTTTCCTCTGCATATTCTTGTTCCCTCCCAAAGAAATTGGCTAATTAGTGTTTCCAACCTGACCATAGTATGTGTACTGTATATATAGTAGAGTGTATGAGTAAGTATTGTAGAGTGAAGTGGATTGGTCTAAAGTGGACTGATTTTTATCTGTTTTTCTATGTCAGCTCATCATATCCAGTTTGGTTGATTGTATCTTATTATGCTGTTTCAGACGACTCTTGCCCCAATCTCTCCAGTTACTGCAACAAGCAGTGCCCAATGGGGTATGAAAAGGATGACTATGGTTGTGAAGTGTGTGAATGCAGCATACCCTCTGAATGTAGACCTCTGACCTGCAGAAAGACCTGCCCCTATGGATATGTGTAAGTCTGTGTTTTCATTTCTCTTACCTTTAACCAAATAACAGTTCTGCTACTGGGGATGGTGCCACATGGGCATTTGTTTCAATGTGGGCCATAGGCTTGGAGATAAAAATTTGCCTAAACGGTACCTAAAAAAGAGTCAGATCTGAGACTGATTCCTCTTAAGATTTCTTCCTCATCTAAGGAATTGAATATTTTTATTATTAGATTGTAATCACCTAAACCACCTAGTATTGCTTTACCTACAGTAGTACTGCTTGATCGTCTGATCATTTACTGTATAACCCACCATCCAGCATCACACAGGAGAGGACTGGGTCCCGCTGGGAGTCTGGTTCCTATCATGGTTTCTTCAGCATGGTGTCTCAAGGATTTTTGCCTTATCGCTGCCATGTGTGGCTTAACACGGATTTAAAAAATACATCTGGTTTTCTGAAGAGTTGCTTCGTTAAGTGTATTCTTAAAATGCACAATACAAATAACATATAATATAACCGAGTTAAGTACAAACTAATTAGAAGCTCCACTCTACTGTATATTACCCACAGATCCTCATGTCACGCATAATCCAGGTCTCTTTTCATCTGTGTTTTAAAATAACAAATACTTAGTATCATAACTTAGTATTTTGACTGAAAGTCCTCTGGTATGTGATCCTTCTGAGGTTCTGAGGAGTATCTTCTGAAGATGGGAATGATGGGATATTCACTGAGTGCCAGCGACTGCCTCAGGGGAGACGAGCAGGAAGCAGAGGCTTCATCCCACACCGAGTTGCAGTTTTCTGGGAATCCCTTAATAAACCAGAGTACATTTAGCCTTCTATCCAGCTGTCTATCCCTCTTATATATTTATCCTGGCCTATGAAGAGTCAGGGGTCTGTTTTGAATATATTTGTTGTTTTGCGGTTTCGTACGTTTGATGCGTTTGTTACCTCTCCAAGAATGATAAATGAGACGGAAAGTAGTTGGAAAGCAAACACTATAAAGCGACTGGTGGTAATTCTTTTGCCTAACAATCCAGAACATGGGCATTGAAAGGTCATTAGTGTTTCAATTGCCTGTTGCATGCTGATAACAAATTAGCCACGAACATAACGAAGCCACAAGTCGGCCTTGATCAGACTGTGTGCCAGAGCGATGCGTACAGCTGGATACCAGTTGCATTTGGGTCATTTTTGGCCCGGATTCCCAGTGTTGGCCCAGATTCCTAAAGAGATGCTGCTTACACTTGCAATTGACTTAACATACCCTTATGTGCCTTCGAGCTCAACGAAATTAGTCCCAGAGTCTTGCTCTTTCTGGAAAGAGGTGCCTCAATAGCATGACTTTGACAGTATGGTCAGTAAAGTCTAGAACGTGTCAGAAGTGTTTGAACTAAGCATTTGGCACGGCACTGCACTTTGGGGATCTGAACAATAGGGGAGTTGAATTGTTTCCCCTTCTCAGTGGAACTAAAATATCCTCTGATCTGACAGGCTGTGACAGGGCCATTGGGAAGAGGCATGATGGAATTTGTCGAGCCAGCAATAGCCCCTGGTGAAATTCCACAGCTCGGCCTTAAACAAAGCCCGTTTTTCGAAAGGTCACAGGACGACCTGTCATAGTGTTTGTACACCGTGTGTTTCCACTATCCACTGACTTAATACACACATCACTGCTGTTTCAGCAAGTGAGAAAGAACTCCGTATAGGATGGTTACAAGTCAAAAAGGTGGGGCCGTGAGAGATAACAGAATTAGGCTAGACTAATGAAATTTCGAAATGAGCGATTAAGGAATAAATAAGTGATATATATCCAGTATAATATATATACAGTATTCAAAAGTCAGGGATGTTTAAGTCAAACTGCATGAAATTTCATTCAGGTCATGAATGACGGCATGAAACTGATTGACACTTCAAGCGCAGCACTGTGATGAGATTCTTACCTGCAGTAAGACTATCGAATGTAGCAAACAGTTTAAAGAAGGCCTTACATCCAAAAATAATCATCCTAACTGAGGTAGCTTGGAGCTCACTGCAGTTATTCCCCTGAACATTCAGCGAGTGGAACGGCTGATCCTTGAAAATCACTGGATAACTTGTCGCACAAACGTTCAGCAACACCACTTGCATATTACAGGAACTCGGCTAGGAGTAGCTACATCCCCTTCACTCCAAGCCAATTCCACATGTTTGGTCCATGAAAGGAGTTCCTGGGAGGCCAGCGTTTCAAATATGAAGCAGGCATTGTGATAATTGCTCAAAAGACTTTCTACAATGTTGATTTACAAGCACTAGTGAAATGCCAGGGTACAGTAAGTGCATTAGTGTAGCAGGGGATTTTATAGAGAAATAAAGGTAGTTTGTAACTGTTAATAACTCTGTTATTCTGCAAATTCAAACCTGGTTAGACTGAAATGCATCTTGTAAATGTAAAATAAAATATACATTTTACACAGCACATTTGTATAGTAAATTTTTTTCATTTGTACCGTAAGCTTTGCTGGGGATGGAATTGCGTGTGCACCACATGGATCTTGCACAATTCAGGGTGCAGCTTTTATCTGGACTTTTCAAAGAGAAGTAATATAGTAGGGAAGAAAGCAAAACCATATGCCCTTGTGTTCCTGTATTGACCATCTGGCTTTGTGGTCTTTCCAATGTACCTTTTATAATTAGCAGCAGGGCACAGAGTGCAGTGTTACTGATGTGCATGTTCATGTAAACAGATTGCTCAGAGGTTGTTGGTTAGTCAAAGAAGAACCAATAGGAATGGATGAAACGATGATCAGCATATATGTATTATGTGAGCAAAAGTTTATAATTGCGTAAGAGTTTAAAATAGTTTCCAGTAAATTAACGTGGTTCTCATTTCCAGAATATAAACATAATAGTAGTCTGTCTTCACCCTGACCGGGCAGTTAAATGAATGAATGTTGGATGTTCATGTTCATGGAAGTGGTTTTTGTTTGTCCCACTTTGTTTGTTTTGACCACATGAAAGCAATAATTCCTGTTGCAATACGTTTTGTTGCATTCCATGGGACCCGGGGCCAGATGTGTACACCTCTAGTCTCAGCCAGATGCCCTGTGAACCTTCCCATCAAGCTTTCTATAAAACACAACCAAGAACATCGCAGTTCGTATTTCTATCGACATTATCTCTTCATTCGGAACAACAAATGTAATTAACCGTCAACCTTTATTGAAGACGGCTCAGTCGTCTCAGGTATATTTGCCCAAATCGTAAAATGGAAATATCTCTGCCTGTCCTGTGGAATAAATGGTTTTCCCTTGCCCAATAGGGAACCCTTGGCTCAGGGGTGCCCAAGCCAGCGCACTTTCAGGGCCAATCCCAGGCCTGGATAAAAAAGGATGCCAGATCCAAAATTCAGATCAGACTTGTCTCAAGTATGTTTAGACTGGTAGTTGTCTTTGTTTATGACCACAAGTCACAACTGGTGACTAATGCTAATTAGTTACCAACGTGAACGTCTTTCCGCAGGAGAAATAAACATGGATGCGAGATGTGTCGCTGCATTAAGTGTCCTCCCTTCACATGTGATAAGCAGTGCAGTGAAGGCTATAAGCAGAACAGAAAAGGCTGCAACATCTGCCTCTGCAAAGGTGAGTCATTGCTCAAAACTTCAGCTTGTTAATCTATTTAAATTAGATGTTTTTAAGTATTATTCTTTTTATTCTTAGATGTTATTAGGAGTTATTAAAGGAATGCTTGACATTAGATATGGTGAAAGCTTGCTATGATTATTCATCAATCAGCCAGAACATGAAGTGGCTCCAGGTCCCCGCGACCCTAAATACAGGATAAAGACTCCACAAGGCCTGTAGGGGTGTGCTGTGGAAAGTCTGTCTGCCATTTTAAATTGTGACCCTAGACAATGATTTAAGTAAATGAAATGTGCATTACAGGTATACACGTTTTGTATCAGTGCGATAATACTGATTTCAAGGATAAGGTATCATAAGGTAATACTTAAAGGTAGCTGGTTCGATTCTCTGTACCGGAAATATGGCTGGTTCTTTTCTAACAAATGTGGCTATGTTAAAGTAACCTTATTTTGAATTGTTTTTTTTCTTAACACAGCTGGATGAATCAAAACAGCCCATTGAAACTTACTACTGTAATACTAATGTGAAAATAGTACTGTAATAGAAACCGCATTTCAATGTCAGTCTGAGATTATTTATATCTTCTTAATTATTAAAAAGCTTCAGTTCAGAAGATATATTATTCCCTATACTTTTTAAAGCATAGCCTTGTAAAACAAAACATTGCTATTTTTTGAAACATCTGGACCAGTTCCCTATCCTTTCTTCCTGTTAATAAATAAACGCCTATTTTGGGACATGAAACAAACATATGCATGTCCGGACCTGGGACTTGGTTTACATGGCACCAATGTGCAAGTATCCGTTCTCAAAATGTGTGTCCTTTCAGTTGGGTAAAAATATACAGTATATATATGTATATATAGTTTGGGGCAAAATTAAAACAAGTGCCATTATTTGCATGTTAGCAATTGCAAAAACAAACCAAAAAAAGGAATGTATTCAAGTTTCTCAGTAATAACGTAAAAAGTGGAATAGAGCAGGAATTAAGGCTTCTTGTAAGTGCAACACAGTTCCTGGCAGAAAGAAAAAAAACTTCAATCTCAAAAATTAAAAATGAAAGAAAACAAGTCAAATTTGTGTTTTCTTTCTCTCTCTCTCTCTCTCTCTCTCTCTCTGTAGCGAGTGAGCATAGTGTTAGCTCTACCACTTCTCCCCCGGGGCACAGAGCCTGTCTGACTGCAAATGGCCAGCAGTTTGAAGAGGGTGAGAGCTGGCACGATGGCTGCAGGGACTGTTACTGCCACGCTGGACGAGAGATGTGTGTTCTCATCTCCTGCCCTGCACCTAGCTGCACAAACCCTGTGCTCAGGCAACACCAGTGCTGTCCCAGCTGTGAGGGTATGTACAAACCAAGTGCAGGAAGTTGGCATTTACAGTTACGTTAGAGTGAGAATGATTTATTAGTGTAATGACGGATTTAGTCGAGAAATGAACACGCAGCAATTTTGTGTGGGTTCTTGATGTTTGGTGGTTTTCCTCCAAGCGAAGGAAAAAGCAGGCTATTGATATTCCAAGTTGCAAGTCATTGCAAGCATGTTTTCATTCCTGCCTTCCTGTCTTTAATGAAACATTTTTTTATTTGACGGTTATAACAGGATCATTGAGCGTGTCCTTCAAATGTTGGAGAAAAATGACTTGCCAGTTAGAGTTCTCTGAAAAACTCATATTAATTGTTTCTAGCTTTACTTAAAACCTTCTCAAAAAGCTGCAATGATTAATTTATACTAGGAGATTAGGACAATTACTAACACCACATTGCTAAGTATCACAGTGTGTTTTCTGATTGCAGGTACAATTATTAATAAACTATAATCAAATTACAGTGGTGACACATAAATGTAAATGTTGGCGATGTCATACTTTAAAATTGTTGGCCTATACGACTTACTGTACACCCATCAGCCATAACAGTGACAGGTGCCATGACCAACATTGATTACCAATTATACACCAGTAATCAGGTGACAGGATCATGTGCACCCAAGGCCTGCGGGGACCAAAGCCCTGCCCGTCTGGTTCGATTCCAAAGACAATGCTGGCCATGTTAGAAAGGCACCAGAACACCCAGTGCACCACAGCTCACTGCATATAGGGCCCAGCAAGCAAAAAGCTAAAGGTCGCCAACCTGGCCTCTAAACTCCACAGATCCCAATCCGTTTGCGATGTGATGCACCAGACAAACAAGTCCAATCCACAGATGCCCCACCCAGAACTCTACAGCACCCATAGGATCCACTGCCAGGTTAAAACCAAGATAGTTTTAACGTTTTGACTGGTCTAATAATCTTAAAATTAAAAAAATTTAAATGTCAGGGTTGCGTCAGGAAGGGCATCCAGTTTAAACCCTGTGCCAAGTCAAACGTGTGGATAGGATGATCCGCAGTAGCAGCACGTTAACTGGTGCAGACGAGAGAACAATAAGAACATTTATGATGTGTCTTCTGAGCAGGTATTTCAATAGAAGATATAAAACTCATGTTTCAAGAGATGTTGTGTGTCATGTTAAGTGACAGTAACATATTTAGTATCATGGCATATCATGGTATGTGACATACAGTGTGGATGTACTATCGGTTGTTTGACATTTAACATGACATCCAGATAAGAGACATTCCACCTTAACTGGACATAAGGCTATGGAAAGCAAAGAGCTTGTTAAAATCATTACTGCTAATGATGGTGTGTAACTTCTTTTGGTAAGCGAGTCGATTTTTAAACCAGGCAGCTCCTTTTAGCTTAACTTTGTTCCCAGATGTGTTCAAAACTGTTTCATACCTAATTCGCCATTGCCTTACATTTTTTCTCCAGTGGGTAAAGCAGTGAATCACAAAGCAAACACGCCACACCTATGAAACTATGCCAGCCATCATTGGAAAATAACTCAACAAAAAAGTGTTGGAATGAACCCCACCCACTACAAATTCATTCACCTTTCTCGCCAAAATGCTGAAAAGCTACCTAACCCACTTTATTTTATTACCACCATGCAACATTTTAGCACATCATGCTAGATGGTGGAGACTGTTCCTGTCTCTGTACTGTATGTGTAAGTACGTGTCTGGAGAAAGCTTCAAAAATACCTGGCAAAGCAATGTTCAGGCTGGAAAAAGCAAAGAATGCCAAGGCACTACAATTAATTTAAAAGAATAAACACAACCTGTTTTTTTGCAATAATTAGATCAATCTTTAAGATTGGAACTTGAATGTACTTTTTTCAAGCACGACATAATAAAAATGACTTTTAACTAACAATGCTAAATTCTCTGGATTTGATTCAGAGGAGTTAGGCAGTGGTGTTCGACCTGGGGGAATGGACATGGTGGTTTGCCAAGCTCCTGGAGACCAGCTGTATGTGGAAGGTGATACTTGGGACCTGGACGAATGCACCCGCTGTACATGCAGGCAAGGCCGAGTGCTGTGTGACACTGAAGTATGCCCCCCTGTCCTCTGTAAGACACCAACCAAGACCAAAGGAACCTGCTGCCACATCTGCCAAGGTATCTTTCCATTCTGGAAGCAATTCGAAGTCTGTTTTTTTCTTGTCTTTTCTAAGACACCTTAAATGCAGGTATAGACTTCAGATAAGATGAAAGAACACTGATTCCAAACAGATGGTACCCTCATTTCCATTGGAACTTCCATTTCTCCCCAGTTGCACATTTATGCAGCAAATGAGAGTGGTTCAAGTTCATATGATGTACATCAGGGCTCAGAAAGAGAGAATTTTATTAGCATATTTGTGCAGGCAAGCAGTTTGATGATTGAAAGCCTACAGCTCTCTACAGGGATTCTTTACAACGTACCCTAGACCAATAAATCAACTGGCCCAAACGGGATGCCTTTACATGGCCACCTTTAGGGAAAGAATGTGATGGGTGGTTTTGTTAGTTTCCCCACATTGTGATCTCCTTTATAGTAGATACTCCACCTGAACATGCTTTGGCATGAGATTCCGCATTTTCAGACTTGCATGACTGCCTGAGAACCATTTTTAATTTTTCCTCCTAATTTTCCCCCAGACGTGTAAAGCGAAATACATCGAAATGCAGATTGTCCAGTATCAAGTCAAATTTGAGCTGCCACTATACATCACAATGCATGCTGTGGCTTGCAGTCCAACCCCCTCCTACATGCTTCATGGGATAACGGCAATGAAGAACTTGTGTTTACCTTGTTCACTCTTGTTGTCTTGCAGAGGACACACTCAGCTCCCTCCTTCCCGTCAATAGCAGCCAACGAGAATACTGTATCTCCAGTGATGGAGACGTACTTTTGGCTGGCGATTCATGGAAACCGAATGCCTGCACTAGTTGCATTTGCAACAATGGGACCATTCAGTGTTTCTCCCAGCGATGTCCAGCTGCCAAATGCAAAGTGCCAGTGCTGCGTAAGGGACAGTGCTGTCCACAGTGTCTGGGTAAGTGCCTGGTGGAAACTGATGATTATATGCACTATTATACTGGTATCATGCTATGTTAATGAATTTGCTCACTCAAAAAGACTCCCTCGTGCTGCCAATTGGCACAACAGAAAAATCTCTGCCCAGGAGATCAGAATTGGCCATGCTCTCTGGGTAGGAGGGATATCAACCATAGTGACAATAACAAACTGCGAGCCGTTTGAGGGCTCATGGCTCCGAAAGAGGGTTCTTAGTGCTTCAGTTGTGTTGCACTGATTTGTGACGAAACCATCGGTTGACTGGCTTTATGGGTCTCAGGAGGAAGCTTTTCGTACAGTAGCTGGTGATGGTACTATATGTTGGTTGCACCTGAGCAAATAATCTAAATTGGGAGAAAAATATGGTTGGGTTCCTGTATGCAAAACTACCAATTTTTTTGGCACAATGAGACGTTAATGATGCTCATTCCGTACGATTATAGAGGAGTAAAGATTTTAAATCACATAAGGAATCACTTTGAATCAAGTTTCTCACATTTCTTCCTTGCCTCGCCTCTGCCATAGTCATTAGGGATACATAAAAAAAAAATTACTTTTAAAAACGTGTCCAGATTTTTCTGGATTTTATATCTACAGTGGATTTGAATGAATGTAACTTGTTAATGGTGGTTCATCACAAAAAAAAAAAAAGTGAGATCTGCATCTTTACCATTGTGGTATCCACACTAAGGATGAAGATCAGAGATGGAGATTGGGTGGGGGAATCTCCAAATCTAGGAAGAGGTCCTTTCGCGACAGTAAGCAGTATGGATGCCGGTGTGGTTCCATAACCCTTAACAAAACCTATATTGATTTGCAGTGACATTAAAGATATGGTGAAGGCAGTAATCGAGTAGTATAAAAGGTTTACGGGTTGATGATACCTAAAATAGAGAGCTGGGTTTGATGATAACTTTTTTAGTGCAAACTGCAGTCATCAACATACAGTATAAGGCATATTATATAATATAAGGTATATTATATATTATTCTATGATATAATATAATTATATTATCTAATTAGTATAATTATATTTCATTATATTAGTATATTAGAATAAAAATACATTTCATGTAAATATAGCATGTGACAGAATGTCATAGTTTCGGTGATTATACAGAGTGAAACCCCCTCTATACTAAATCCCCCTCTATCAAGACCACTACTGTGAGACTAATTTATTCAAGGTGGTACTCTGGTACTCCACATACTCTGGTTTCCTCCCACAGTCCAAAGACATGCAGATTAGGTTAATTGGCGATCCCAAAATTGACCATAGTGTGTCAATGAGTGTGTGTGTGTGTGTGTGTGTGTGTGTGTGTGTGTGTGTGTGTGTGTGTGCGCGCTCTGCGATGGATTGGCACGCTGTCCAGGATGTACCCTGCCTCGTGCCCTGAGTCTCCTGGGATAGGCTCCAGGTCCCCGCGACCCTAAATACAGGATCAAGCGGTATAGAAGATGAATGAATGAATGAAATTGTCCGTAGTGTGTGTGTGTGTGTGTGTGCCCTGCAATGGATTGGCACCCTATCCAGGGTGAACCCTGGCTTCTGGGATAGGTTCCAGGCCCCTGCGAGCTGTATCAGGATAATTGGTACTGAAGATGAATTAATTAATAAATAAATAATTGTAATAATTTTTTCAAGTCTACTTTGCTGCTACATCCATAACACATGAGCTGTGATTAAGAAATACAGTGCACACGAAAATACAACCGCAAGTGTAATAATCACAAATGAGGATGATTACATTCTTGTTTTTGTTTATTTCTTAAATTCCCTTGGAGAAGTGTGCATTAGTGCGTGTTTTAAAAACTTTAATTTCTATATTGTCAGACCCTGTGCTCTAAAGCTCTGTAGTAATTTAGAGTTTTCTACTGAGCTATAAGAATTAGTCTTAGCCTTTTCATATTGCAAATGAATATCTAGAATGTTTAAATCTCTGCAGTTACATCATTGTTTCTTGCTTCTTCTCTCCATAGACATTACATCAACCTCAGTGCCAGTAATAACGACGAGCAAACCTATAAGCGAAGACAGCGATACCGTCACGATCAGTCATAGTGAAGAATGGATTACAGTGCATACAATAGTTCCTGTTACAGGTAGAAACATACCACAAACGCCACACCATCATCATCATCATCCAAAAACATTACAACAAATAAGCATCTCCAATTAGATTTATCTGATGACGATTGAATTGGTTGTATAATGCATGTCACTTCCACCGATCCCTGGTGAGCGCAGTAAAAAAAAATAAAATAAAATTCAGATTTCCATTTGTTGAATGAAATGGAAAAATGGAGGTTCTTGATTCTAGTCCTGCAGTACCAAAGCATTTTACTGTGTTCTCTGTTAGCACACACGTTAGTTATTAGGTTATTAGCCGTAGCATTTACAGATTTTGACCTCTTGCCGTAAACTATGGCTGTGTTCACATTACAAGCCACATCGTTTAAGATAGATTTTTTTTGCTCAGATCAGATTTGCATGCCACACTGGTTCACATCCAGAATTGCTAACATTAGTGTGATTTTTATACAACTCGTGCGCACACATACAGTAGATACTGTACGTATTTGCTCGCATAATCTGGGCTAAAACACGTCATATTTGTGCTACCACACATACATTTTAATCAATGGATCAATTCAAACATCACAATATTGGTGCTGATTTAATTGTTTTATGTGAAGGTGAAACTCGGAAAATTTGAATATCGTGCAAAAGTTCATTTATTTCAGTAATGCAACTTAAAAGGTGAAACTAACATATGTGATAGACTCATTATATGCAAAGCAAGATAGTTCAAGCCATGATTTGTCATAATTGAGATGATTATGGCTTACAGCTCATGAAAACCCCTAATCCAGAATCTCAAAAAATTTTAATATTGTGAAAAGGTTCAATATTCTAGGCTCAAAGTGTCCCAATCTAATCAGCTAATTAAGCCATAACTCCTGCAAAGGGTTCCTGAGCCTTTAAATGGTCTCTCAGTCTGGTTCAGTAGGGGACACAATCATGAGAAAGACTGCTGACCTGACAGTTGTGCAGAAAACCATCATTGACACCCTACATAAGGAGGGGAAGCCTCAAAAGGTAATTGCAAAAGAAGTTGGATGTTCCTAAAGTGCTGTATCTCAAAGCGAGGAAGAGAAATGTGTGGAAGAAAAAGGTGCACAAGCAGCAGGGTTGACCACAGCCTGGAAAGGATTATCAGGAAAAGGCATTCAAAAGTGTTGGGGACTTCCACAAGGAGTGGACTGAGGCTGGAGTCAGTGCATCAAGAGCCACCACACACAGATAGATCCTTGACATGTGCTTCATATGTCGTATTCCTCTTGTCAATCCAAGAACTGAACAACAAACAACGTCAGAAGCGTCTTACCTGGGCTAAAGAAAACTCAGTGGTCCAAAGTCCTCTTTTCTGATGAGCAACTTTTGCATCTCATTTGGAAACAAAGGACCCAGAGTCTGGAGGATGAATGGAGAGGCACACACTGCAAGATGCCTGGAGTCCAGTGTGAAGTTTCTATAGTCTGTGTTGATTGGGGGAGCCATGTCAAACCTGGTTCAATGACTGTGGGATTACTGTGCTTGATTGACCAGCAAACTCGCCTGACCTGAACCCCATAGAGAGTCTATGTGGCATTGCCAAGAGAAAGATGAGAGACATGAGACCAAACAATGCAGAAGAGGTGAAAGCCGCTATTGAAGCATCCTGGTCTTCACAACACCTCAGCAGTACCACAGGCTGATACTGTAGCTTCCATGCCACGCCGCATTGAGGCCCTAATTGCTGCAAAAGGGGCCCAAACTAAGTACTGAGTGCATATGCATAATTATACTTTATATATACACTTATAGGTCTGATACTGTATGTTCTATGTACAATCCTTGTTTTATTGATTGCATGTAATATTAAAATTTTCTGAGATTGTGGATTTGGGGTTTTCGTGAGCTGTATGCCATAATCATCTCAATTATGACAAATCATGGCTTGAACTATCTTGCTTTGCATGTAATGAGTGTAATATATTAGTTTCACCTTTTAAGTTGCATTAACGAAATACTCGACAAATTTGAATATTGTGCAAAAGTAAATTTTTCACCTGTAGTACAGAAAATGCGTGTGCCAAAAAGCTACTTCTGAAGCTTATGCAACATGGAAGTGACCAATATTGATTCCCTAAAAAAATGTTGTTGTTAACTTCAGCCATTTTGAAAAGATGATTTTATGTGCGCCCCAAAATGCCCATTTTCTCAATAGTAATAATTTCAAATGCAAATTATTAATATTTCTTTCAGTTTTGATACTAAAATTGGTTTACGGTTCTAGAAGTATATGACTTGAAAATTGTTGCTTAAATTGGTTTTTGGTTTAAAAAGCAAACAATTTGTAGTGTCATAACCACATAAAACTCAAATTGATTTTGTAACAATTTTGCAAAGGGTGGTGCACATGGATAACATCTTTTCAGGTTTATGGTTTCTTATGTGAAATCTGAATTGGTTTAAGCTAAACGTTTCATCTGAATGACAATAAAGATCATTGAAAGATTTTCATTTTTAAACAGTTATGGACACTACATAAAATGGCATGAATTTTTTCTTATCTGATAAAAATATTAATGTGTATGCATATTTAAGCATAAATTAAGCAAGGATTGGAGATAAGTTAAGTATTATGGAAAATGGTCACTCCAGGGTGGTGATGTGAACGTAGCTTAGGTTTTTCTGGTATTTTAATTAAAGCAGTGGTCAGCAGTAAGCGCAATACCCTGTAAGGGAAAGGCCAGGTGACGTGAAAGACGCATATTTGGCCAAGCGTTTTAACTTTGTTTTGCATGACTTGGGTGGCGAATGGCATTAAACAATCCAGAGAAGCAGTAATTATTAAGTAGCACTCAGACTGGACTCTTTGAACTCCTGCCTTGCTCTTTTCTTCCTGCTGCGTGAAATACAGCAACCATCTGGGGGGCGGGGAGCATCCCATGCCAGGGTATTTGAAGTATTTTTTTCTCTCTCTCTCCCTCTATGCCTGCAAAGGTTTTCCATTTAGCAGTCTATAGAAAAGTTTAATCGAGCAAATAGTGGGAGCGAAACCCCAATGAGGTCACTTATTAGAACAAGAACATTATCATATAAAAATGTTAGTACATGCAACATTGATCGTGAAATTCTTGTCTTTTCAAGGCGGTAGAAGTCACACTGAGGACGTCCCAACCGAGATGGAAATGTCCCTCATTTACCAATCAGTAGCCTGGATTCTGGCCGCCCTCCTCATGTCTATAGTCCTATTTTTTATTGTGGCTTTTCTCATTAACAAGAAGAAAAACTGCATACAGATGTCCTGCTACGAAGCACCCAAAAAGGTATGCGTATTCTAAGAATTTGTTTCTAGAGTCTTTGTCCTTTTTTTTTGACAGAAATATGACTAGCTGTAACACTGGCCAAGTAAAGAATATTATAGACACAGTAAATCAAGTGTATTTTTTATAGATGGAGAATGACCTGGAATGTGTGTTATTTATGAATACATGTCATTTGTGCAACTGTGAATGGAATTCATCACTTTGGTCATCAATGATGTAATTACTGATTTATTAGAAGCAATTTAACATCACTCTTATAACTAGACACATTTAAGGTAAAAACCTAGCAGGGTGTTTTTCATTAAGCTGCAGGTGAGCATTGTTCCTTAATCAAGCCCTTTGATTACTTTTCTATTCCTCCACAGACCGTGATCCTCAAGAAACACGTCAACAAGAGCTCTGTAGTATACGCAGAGCCGTCCAAGGAGAACAAGCTCCAGAGTGTGAAGAATGACTGCAGCATGACCTTCTCGCCATGCGCGACTTCTCCCTATGGAGAGCGGATCAACATCCCACGGGCCAAACTGAGCAACGGATACATGAGAGACCAGCGTTAAGACCTACCGCTGGGACTACTGGATATTTTCTTTTTCATCTCTATCGGTTTCATACACATCCGTGGAGCTCACAGAGCAACTTGTACCACATGCCAAGGATTCTTCTGTCATCCTTTGAGAAGGAACTTTGGTGTCCAATGGAGGGGGGGAAAAAAAGTATTGTGAAACCTTGCATCTTAGTTTATTATATTGATGTTATTTCCCATCCTAGCTCATTTTTGGAGTGATAAAATTCTATCCATAGCTCTCAGGAGCAACAGGAGAAGAATGTATCTTCAGGCTATACCAGTCCACTATGGAGAGATGCTGGGATTGAGTTTCTAAAAACTGGACATTGCTACAGACCTCTGCATCAAAATACAATTCCAATTTACTCATTTGGATCTATGCTTTATAATGCTTTATGCTTAAAAGTTTACAACCAAGGTTTGAGTTTGCTCAGGCATAACTTGACTGGGTATGTACAATGACCGAAAATGGAAGTCATTTGATTCCTGCGTGGACTTTGGAAGTGTAAAATGAACAGAAGAGCATTTACTATGGTTGAACAACATTCATGAGCCATTTTACTCAAAAGACTTGCAACATGCAACTAACTAATCCAATCATCCATGGCATAAAACCATGAAGGTACAAGTCAAGAGCATTAGTTAAATTAGGGGTCAGGGAGTGATGTGTTTCAGTATTTAAGAAACTGCTGATCTCTTGAGATTATATTGAAGATTAGAAATCCATAGTGTGATCTTTTTCCAAATTTCAGCTGTCAGTTGACACTGAGCCTCTACTCACTGTAGCCTTAAGGCCCTTTCACACCACCTGTTCAAGGTGGAAATACTGTGCTATAGTTGAATTTCTGAGGATGTGAGGATCTGTGTCAAATCACATGAGATCGAGACTGATCAGCAGACTGGTACAGTCATTTATTTTTTCAATTAGATTCAAAATGACTGTGCCAATCCATCGCAAGGCACACTCGTACAAAAAAAAAAAAAAACAGTTAGCCTAATCTGCATGTCTTTGGGAGGAAACCCAGCAAGCGTGGGGAGAACATGCAAACTCCATGCACACAGACCGCGGGCGGGAATTGAACACGTACCCTGGATGTGAAAAGCGACAATGCTAACCACTAAGCCACCATGTCGCCTTAAGAAGTATGGTAGGAAAACCACCATACAAAATCATCTATCACTGGTAAGGTCATCAAAGCTCTGACATATGAGCTCTGACTAAAAAACAGTCATGAGACGCACGATATACGTTACCCTAGATGCCGCCGTTGTTGTATTAAACATCATGTCTCTTCTGATAGCGAAACAGCAGTGCACTCCTGAAAAAGCACATACTGTACTGAGGCTACAGGAGTGGAACCCAATATGGTCATCTGCGGCTTCATACATTTTGATCTACATTTCTGCCTACCGCAGTTGTTTGGTTATTTGAGTGAAAGTAGGCTTCCTGTAAGCTTGAACATGTTTTGCTGACGAGGTGCACCAGCCATTCTCATTCTCTCTCACTACTCTGCGAAAACCCCAGATCAGCAGTTTCTGAAATTCTTCAACCAGCCTACCTGCACCCAACATACAATATTATAGTCAAATTCAATATGATCACACCCCTACCACACCTCCGTTCTGATGTTTGATGTGAACATTGGTTAAATCTCGTCAACTACATCAAAACTGCCACGGAAAATCGAAAGATTGCATGAATGCCTGGGTGTACCAGTGCTCCTAATAAACTGGTTGGTGAGGATCTGAATCATCAGTGCGCTGTAAGAATCGATATTCAGTAATTTCTTTTTTTTTTTTTTTTACTTCTAATTGTATTAATTGTAGTCTTAGTGATGTTTATGATTTCTATGAAGGCTTCCTTAAGTAGTAAGGACGTGCCAATGTGGAACCTAGAAGAAAAAGCCATTCCAATATTAACCTTTGAGGGTTAGCGTCTAGCTAAAAGCATCTGGTAATCCAATGATGATGATGATAATTTTTCAAATCAACCACTTCTCAAGTCAAATACTACACTGATAATGAGCTTGGACAATTCTGACTTCATCCATGCTTTCATCCGTGTGCCAGAATCTGTTTTATTTTTGTTCCTTCTTAGACATGTCCTGTAGCATATAAGACATTCAAATTTCAAAACTAGATGAGAACGCTAACTTGTTTGTGCCTGTTGTAATAATGAACAATTTATCAAAATAACTAAGAAATAATGTCTACAGAATTATTATGCAATTAGAATTACTAAGAATTTCTACGAAGTTGCAAAATATTCCAGGAAAGACTGATGCATAGGCAGGGATTTGAAATTTCTATCAGGATGGTAAACCGCTTCAGTAAACAGTGTTTCTATTTGGGTTTTGGGTTTCACTACCAAAAGTAAAGTAAAGCTCAAAGCCCAAACGTATTACACAATACACTCAGAACAATTTGGCTTATTTTTTTGTTGCTTGTATTTTCCTTTTTCCATAAGAAGTGTTGCAACAGGGGGTATAAAAAATAATAATGTGAGAGGGGGGTAAAATCTGAAGCAAGAACTATTTCCGATCATTTTAATAGTTGTTGGCTTTAAATGATAATAATGGCCATTCTAGGGTTGTATTTCTTAAATGTAAAAAGGTAGATAATCCATAGATGAAGAGTACTTTATTTATTTTTTCAAACAGTTTATTTATTAATACTGAACTCTATAGTATGAGTAGCAAGAAATCTGTGTTGTTTGGATGTTGACAGAAACCATATTAGCCAAAGCTGCTGTACATTTTTTTTTGATTTTATAAACCATTTCCATTTCTATCTGCTTTTTTTGGAAAAGGAATAAAGATATTGTGTGATCCCTGTGTCATGAGGATCTATTTCAAGCTGTTTTATTACTTCAGTTCCCACTAACAAAACCCCTAAGGTTTGATCTTGACACTTTAATATGCAAGATGGAGATATACACCGATCCATAAACCCCAGTCCCAGTAAATGCCACTTACTGAAGCATGAACTTCAGAGATTTGTTTCGGTACATTTCACACTGCTCTGGTTATATGCACATTCCAAAAAAAAGGAAAGCATTTTTGTAAGGAAAAATACATGTTTTAATGCATTTGTTTCTGCATTTACATAATATCAAGTGTTAACACTCTTGAAATACTCACACAGTTTACTGTTTTGGAAAATAAAGATCAATTTTACTATGGACAGAATTCAGACTGGGGAATTACATGATGCAGAGGTTTAAAGCTGCTAATAATTCCTGGACCCCGTAACAATAAACAATTTATACCTTTGGCAGGGATGTAAACTGCAACCGTTAGCAATACAAAAAGAACACGCCGTGCAAATCCAAATCAAGAACATACTTATTTCAGTTCTTCATTATAAATTGTCTTAGAATGATGAATGATGTCCAGCTTAGAGAAGAATCTTGTAGTAGTCATCTCTGTAACTGTATAAGACAACGACGGCCACCCTGCAAAGGAAAATACAAACAGAATCTCAATTTTAATCAATTAGGATTTCAATAAAACCTTTTTTTCATGTAGTCTTGATGACAGAATATCTATAACAATATTTGCCAGGTATTTCAATTCTCTTTATATGCTTTACTTGCTAAAAGCTGTACATACAATCTTATTTCCTGTTCTACATAGACCCACCCAGCTCCAAATGAACCAAAAATGCCAAATGTACCAAAAACATCTCTACTGATCTTTCCTTATGCTAAGTTGCAGCAAACGTGGCCTCCACAACCTAGAAAGACTGTAGAAGCAAACAAAACAAAAAAACACGAATTAGAAACTACTGTTCTGCTTAACATATGAAGACTCCAAGAGGTGCCGTTTGCAGTTTAGTAATAAAAAAAATGAATAAAATGTACTCCAGAATGGCTGCTAGAAAACCGAAATATTTGTGGTTATAAACTTCTGTACAAGTGAGGAGGAAGCCTGTATACAGTCAGGTTAATAAATACTTGAATGATAAGTCATTGCCACCACACTCTGGATGTGAGCAAATTTCAAATATCAGCTTTAATTCAAGGCAATTGAAAAAAGTGTGGCATTTAGGAATTACAGCCAATTTTAAAAACACACACATTTTTGGTAGCTCACAAATAATGGAACAAACAACTGACAAGCAGTCGGATGGCCAGATGTGGCCTGTTCCTAATCAAACCGATCAAAGCCCGGGAGGTGGTTCTGAGCGTTGTAGCTTTAAGCAACTCTTAACACGAGGTCCATAGAAGTGTCTATGCAAGTAAAGCCATCATTATGCTGACAAAAAACTAAATAAACCCACCAGAGAGATAAAAACATTGGGAGCATTCTTAAGTCGGAATTAACTGGCAAGATCAGCGACAGCTGAGGTACAATTGTCATTGTCAAAGTATGCAAACTTTATGCAGTAAATACAAAGCAATGCGCCCACCACTGGTAACACTCAAGAACAGAAAGGCCAGATTAGACTTTGCCAGAAAATTAAATTCTTTGGACTGAGGAAACCAAGATTAACTTTTAAAAAAGTATGAAGAATAAAAAGAACAGCTCATGATCCAAAACATATCACATCATCTGTTAAGACAGTGGTGGAGGCAGTGTTATGGCATAAGCGTGGACAGCTGCCAATGGAACCAAGTCATTGGTGTTTACTGATGACCTGATTGCTGATAAAAGTAGCAGGATGAATTCGGGAGCGTAAAGGGCCATACTCTCTGTCCAGATCCTGCCAAAAAACCAATAGGATGCCACTTCATATTGCAGATGAATAATGACCCAAAACATACAGCAAAAGCTACCCAAGAGTTTCTCAAGGGAAAGACATGGGATATTCTTCACTGGCCACATCAGTCACCTGACCCTTAAAGCTAGGAGAGCATGCTTTTCACTTAATGAATGACAATGACAAGACTTCAGGGAGAAAACTCAGTTTTTGATCATGTCCATAGGTTTCAGTCAGGCAGTCACCGAGTCATTGTGCAGTCGGTCAGCTCTTTACGTTGATGTGTTGGAAGCAGAGAATAGAGGGTATGCATACGTACAGACCTGAGTGACTCTGACCAGAGCCAAACTTTGATGCTAGAGGAGTGGGTCTTGATATGCAGTGACACAAATTATTGAAAAACCTGATGGTGCCTGTGTGAGAAAGGTTTCAGAACCTTTCAGAAATTTATTGCAGCTTCATGGGTAAGGGCCTGCGTAGCCGAAAATTTGACGGAATGCCCATGGTGACCTGGGTGACCAACCAAAAGCACCTTCAATGGGTACATGGCAAGCTGATGGAGACAGTGTGTTGCTCATGGGAAACTCTTCTGATGGGAAACTCTGGCTCCTGGCATTCATGTAGATATCACTACATGATACACAGCACCTGCCCAAACAATGTTACAGACCAAACATATCCCTTCATGCCAATGGTATTGCGTAATGGCAATGACCTCTGTCCACAGATGAATGTGCGCTGTCACACTGAAAACATTGTTCAGGAATGTTTTGAGGAGCATGACAAAGAGTTCAAGTTGTTAACTTGACCTCCAAATTCCCCAGATCCCAAACTGATCAACCATCTGTGGGATGTGCTAGACAAACAAGAACAGCTTACAGGACTTAAGGAATCTACTGCTAACATCTTGGTGCCAGATACCACAGCACACCTTCAGAGGTCTTGTAAAGTCCATGCCTCAAAGTTTTAATGACACAAGCATGAAGTACACAATATTAGCCCGGTGGTTTTAATGTTTTGGCTGATTTGGTATAAATCTTGGTGCCTGTTGGATGAATTAATACAAGCAAACCAAACAAATGCAATACATTGAAAATGCACAACAGAATCAACTCGGCTGCTTGCTAAGGCTGTGGTCGTCCCGGAGTGGACTATTTCACCTTGTCTGGAACTAAGGATCTGACTAGTGACACTTACAAAACGTACAATTCTGTGAAATGCATTAGTGCACTAAATAGTGAAATGCTAAATTTAAATGTCATACAAGTTTGTTTAAATTAGTTCAAACTTCATGTACATAATCCCCCTGTGCAGGTCTCCTCTTTTTTCTCCTCTCATAAACCCAAGTACAGTGGGTGGACCTAAATAATTTGGTCAAACGTGTGTGTGGTACCCAGCAACAGAATGGCAGTTACAGAAGGTGAGTGAGTGAATTGCACTCATAAAAAATAAAGAAATACATAGAGAAATAAAGAAAAACTTTCAACGGTGTTATACCTTTTAATCATTTTGAAACGGTGGATCTCCTCGCAGATGGACTTGAGATAGCGCTGCTTGGGTAGGTGTGACAATAAGTGTTTAACACTGACGTTGAACTGCTCTTCTCCATCAAACTGTCAGAAAGGTGCAGAGGTCGATTTATTAATTGATTAAAAATATTTTCAGCAAACCTTTTAGCAGTACAACAATTTCACTGTATCATTAATTGTATTCAAACATTGTGTAATGTGATCAAAACAACCCATTCTTTAGAGAAATATAAAATAGCACTAATCGGAAATTAAATAAATAAAACAATAATAATAATAATAATCTGTTATCTATAATCACATGCAAAATTTTACTTGCTAAGATCAGGGATAATATATGCTATATAGATAGATATAAGTTACTGTATTTACAGTAGCTGCTCATTCGTGCAATTATACAATGAGTCAATCATGAGGCAACAGTAATGCACAAAATCCTGGTCAGACGAAGGTCAAGAGCTACATTTAATGCTCACATTAAACATCAGAACTAGGGTAAAATGTGGCTCCGATTGTGGCATGGTTTTTGGAGCCAGAGGCTGGTCCAATTATTTACAAATGGTGCACAAAAAGTACATTCAACAAGCAGTGGGTTTTGACTGGAAGTTTAAAATTCTATTTTTCAGGACACCACTAAAGTCTCACCGCTCTGGGTGTTGGGGTAGCAATAAGTGCTGGAGAAATTGGGGCTTGTGGGTTACCAAATGCACATATTTTGGGTCTGTCCCATTGTTCAACACTTTTGGACTGAAGTTGGGGTGCTTGTAGAAAAGCTCCTTAAAGTGAATCTTTCCTGGGACCCTCTAACGTGTCTATTGGACAAATTCCCGAATTATTTGTCCCATGATCAGAAATCCTTGCTACATCTCCTACTAATGGCTGCAAGGAAAATGATGATAACTGGTTGAAACCCAAACCACCCACGGTCTCACAGTGGATACAAAAAATCAGACCGTTATACTCAATGGAACAGTTAACAGCACAACTACAGCTGAAGACTCAAATTTTTAAAAAAAAGATGGAGACCAGTTCAAAGCCTTGTTGGATAGGCCACTTATGTCTCTTGTAAGTTTGTATTTTTGTTTGAAGTTTGTCTATCTATTTTTATTTCTTTTTTCTCCGCTCGGATCTTTATTGTAACCATATAACCTTTAGTTGAGAGCTTGGGCCCAATCTCAGGACTGTGGATATATAAAAAAAAACAACAAGCAGTGGTTCTGAAAAAAGAAGTGCACTGTCAATTGAAAAGATTAGAAAATGGTCAGACAGGTTAGATATCCAAAATCCCCAATCATTGGTTATTCAAATAACAACGCTTTACAACCACTGTGAGCAGAAAATCAAATGCGAAACTATGAGGTATCGGGGATACACCAGCAGATGATGACACCAGGGATCTGACTTTACAAAAAATGGAATCTGTGCCTTCAGAGGACACCAAATGCTTAAGTGGTCTTAACAAACCTGGACATTTTGAAGGATTTTAAAAATGCTAATTGGTGACGGTGGTTTAATGAGACCAGGAATATTTTCACTGGACATTTTTTCATCTACATTTACATTTAGGCATTTGGCTGATGCTCTTATCCAGAGCGACTTACATTTTTTTTATCTCATTACACAGCTGAGCAATTGAGGGTTAAGGGCCTTGCTCAAGGGCCCAACAGTGGCAACTTGGTGGTTGTGGGATTTGAACCTGGGATCTTCCGAACCGTAGTCCAATGCCTTAACCACTGAGCTACCCCTGGCCACTGAGCTCATCTTGTGCATTATTATGGTCCAGCATAATAATGGGCAATGTCACAAAGCAAAAGTCATCTCAAAAGTGGTTCCATGACCACAACAATGAGTTCATTACAACAGAATGCAACAGCACTTTTGGGATATGTAGAACGTGCAGTCACTCTGCGGCAAATTTGCAGCAATTATGCAACGCAATCATTCCAACATGGACCATAAATCTCATAGGAATTTTTCCAAAATATTGCGGAATCCATCTCACGAAGCTATTAGAAAGAAAGAACGGGAAGGGAGTCTACACTGTATAATGTTCCTAATAAAGTGGGTGCGTATAAAATACCTTATGGAATAATTGCCATAAAAACCAACAATGGTTCTGGACAAATTCATCCATTATACAAAATGTTGAAGTACAGTCCAAGATGTATAAAAGCATGAGTGCGGATACATTTAGCACTAGACATAACTATTCACGAACACCTCAGTAACATAAGAACATGTTTACA
The DNA here is from genome assembly GCA_030522415.1 of Channallabes apus. Lineage (NCBI taxonomy): Eukaryota > Metazoa > Chordata > Actinopteri > Siluriformes > Clariidae > Channallabes > Channallabes apus. The sequence goes on from CM060116.1 coordinate 10,115,339, forward strand.
CAAAATGGTAATAAATGAGGTGTGGTGTTTTTATAAGAGTGTGCATTTAGTCACCTTCAGCTCTGCTTCCCGTAGGGCTGATCGATCATTGTGTATTGTTTTGTGCTTTAAACCTGCATGGTTTCTTTTTATACTTTCCTATGCACCACTGTTCTGTGCATTTTTGAGGACAGGACATCCATTCATTCGGTGTAGTACGTCAGCCTGCGTCAGTTACATTTCTCATCTGGACTTATATTTCTTACGGCTTACACCATAAGCCCGACTTTTTTTTTTCTTATTCAAACAAAGGCCGGGGGATTCTTTTCCACCACCCAACTCTGGCAGCCACATAAACTCCGTCTTTTTCCTATTCCTCATGTGACTCCATCAGTGATGAGAATGGAATGGAAAAGCAACTAGAGCACAGGGTTTCCCCTCACACTAAGAATGCAGAGAGACTTCCAAGCCAGGTTTCATGTACATTCTGTGTACCAGACAGGATCCCCCCTTTTTCCTGTTTATGTGCCACCAAAGCCTTTCCCACCCTCCCACTCTGTTCTGCTGGAATTCAGTTTATTAACTTGCAGCAGTTTGTTAGAATGACTAGCGGATACGAACCTCGAGAGACAGGAAGTTGATGAGGGTTTCCTTGGGCAAGTCAACCTGGGAGTGAAGGGGAAACAATGTTACTTTCGCAGACACAATGGAGTCTTATCTAAAATGTGCTGTGTATACAACACACTATCCGCATACCAACAACACTGTACTGCACCAGTTCACAGGAAATACCCAAAGTACCTTTCAGATGTGTCATCACAGGCTAAAGGTCAGCCAGGTTCCACTGAGCAGAAATTAGGTACTGTATAGACCAGGTAGGTCAAACATAATCCTGTAGTACGCACGTGGTCTATAACATATCAGGACCACAAGTGGACAGTAATGAACTAAACATAATTTGTTACTTTACTTAAGTTTTTGTACTTTACCCAAGTATTTCCTTCGGGGGGAATTTCGTTTTTTAAGTAGCATATCGTACTTCTGACTCTATAGTTACTTCTTACTTATGGGTGGAAAAAATCTATTTAGGGTGATTTACTTTCACCTGTTAGATCTAGTGAACACAGAACTTTATCATTCAAAATTAGTGCAACAGACAACATTACTGAGCAGCTGGGAAACTGTCCGAAAAGTCTTGGCTCTAACTCGTCACTTCAACACCCATGGCTTTGTTGGAAAGATTTCTAAAGATATTTGAAAGAGATCATTTTCTAATACTTTCGCTTCCTGCTTTTAAAATTCTCAGTTAAATCTGAGAAAAAAAAAACTGAAGTAAAGCCCTGTCCGTGGTAGTGGTCATTTTCATTAATGGTAATCTAATGTTAGCTTGCAGCCCTTTTTTTTTTTTTCTTCGGTACATGTTTTGAATTAATTTGTCATTACCACAATCATGTCGTGTGCATGGCTAGTTACCAAGTGAATTGGAAACTCTTTAAGAGCAAAGCGTTACTACATTACAACCCAGTGCAACAGCAGCAACGCAGGCTAGTAATCACTTTATCTATTATCCGGTTTAAATAAAATCTATTTGGACGAGTGCCGCATGCAGCTAATGATGCTGAAAACATTCTACTTTAACCAACTGAGATTAGCATCTCTACAAATTCAGCTTTCATTGGCTGTAATCATAACCTCTACTTAATTATGAAACAGTCCATCAGATTTATATTAACAGATCTGTGTCCATGGATTGGCACTCTGTCCAGGGTGTTCCCCACCTCGTGCCCCAAGCCTCGTGAGATAGGCTCCAGGCCCCAGAGACCCTGAATACAGGATAAAGCGGTGAGTGAGTGAGTGAGTGAGTGAGTGAGTGAGTGAGATCTGTGTCCATTTCAATGAATAGATTAAGGAAGAATCTAATCACATTAATAATATTATATTAAAGCCATAATAAAACAGTACTTTTACATACTTAAACACATTTGATGTCAACTTCTGTAGTTTTATTCAAGTGTAATTGTAAGTGACAGACTTCTACTTTTACTAGAGTAAATTTACCTAGAGGATCTTTACTTTTACTCAAGTACTATATTCATTCATTCATTCATTCATTTTCTATACCTCTTAATCCTGTGTTCAGGGACGCGGGGGACCTGGAGCCTAGGGCCTAATTGGCTTCCCAGCTAATTCAAGCCTACTTTCTGATTAGTCTCATTAACAAGTGGTTTTCTTACAGGGACACAGCTGTTTAGTCCCAATGCTGTGAGTTCTCATCACATTGTGTGTATGGAAATTGTCATAATTTCACCAGAAATGCAGTTTCAATATTCACCAAACATAACATGAGGATGCAGAACGTTCTGTTAAGGAAAAAAAAAAAAATTAGGGGCAAAACACTCTCAAAACCTTACTCCTATGAAGTAGGAAAAACATCCATATTCATATTTTGTTTTAGCTTAATTTGATGACTGATGTACATTTCCCCCCTTAACCAGTAAACTGTCCAGGGTAATGTTTGTTTATGTTGATGGATCTAAAGCACCTGCTGGTCCATTCATTTCACTCAAGGTAAGCAGTTCTACTTTGTTTGATCTGATGTCACTCAATTAACTGCTAACTTGTAGCAGAAAGGACTACCTCTGGTTGATGAATAGGAATTTCAAGTTTCCTTTAGCATTCCCTGGTAGGAGGCTGGAAGCCACAACCTCCAGCTGAATGCAGCATTAGTGAACATCAAAAGGTCGGCAATTAAACATGTTTGGACAATGCAGCCTGGGCAAACGGAATGCTTTGAGCCTTGTATGATAAATACTTCAAATTAAATTGGCCATAAAACCACAATTAATCAAAATATGAAAGCAATTTAGATTGTGATGGGAAGATTTTTTAACAGCAATTATGCTTATAAACTTAAGTCATTTCATGTAATGACTTATGCTTTCAAAGCTGGCAACTTTATCCTTCGATTATTAGGCAAACAATTTTGGTGCACCACTAGGGAGCATACAGTGCAGCAAAAAAGTATTTAGTCAGGCACCAATTCTGCAAGTTCTCCCACTTTAAAAGATGAGAGAGGCCTGTAATTTTCATCATAGGTATACCTCAACTACTGTATGAGAGACAAAATAAAGAAAATCACATTGTAGAATTTTTAATGAATTAATTGGTAAATTCCTCTGTAAAATAAGTATTTGGTCACCTACAAACAAGCAAGATTTCTGGCTCTCACAGACCCGTAACTTCTTGTATAAGAGGCTCCACTGTCCTCCACCCCGTTATCTGTATTAATGGCATCTGTTTGAACTCGTTATCAGTATAAAACACACCTGTCCACAACCTCAAACAGACACACTCCAAACACCACTACAGCCAAGACCAAAGAGCTGTCAAAGGATACCAGAAAACTGTAGACCTGCACCAGGCTGGGAAGACTGAATCTGCAATAAGTAAGCAGCTTGGTGTAAAGAAATCAACTGTGGGAGCAATTATTAGAAAATGGATCGATCTGGGGCTTCACGCAAGATCCCACCCCGTTGGGTCAAAATGATCACAAGACCTGTGAGCAAAAATCCCAGAACCACACGGGGGGACCTAGTGAATGACCTGCAGAGAGCTGGGACCAAGGTAAGAAAGGCTATCAAAGGTTTCACACTGTGCCGCCAGAAGTGTCCCCGTGCTTAAGCCAGTACAAGTCCAGGCCCGTCTGAAGTTTGCAAGAGAGCATTTAAATGATCCAGAAGAGGATTGGGAGAATGTCACATGGTCAGATGAAACCAAAATTGAACTTGTGTTTGGAGAAGAAAGAATGCTGAGTTGCATCTGAAGAACACCATACCTACTGTGAAGCATGGGGGTGGAAACATCATGCTTTGGAGCTGTTTTTCTGCAAAGGGACCAGGACGACTGATCCGTGTAAAGGAAAGAATGAATTATCGTGAGGTTTTAGGTGAAAACCCCCTTCCATCAGCAAGGGCACTGAAGATGAAACGTGGCTGGGTCTTTCAGCATGACAATGATCCCAAACACACTGTCCGGGCAATGAAGGAGTGGCTTCATAAGAAGCATTTCAAGGTCCTGGAATGGCCTAACTAGTCTCCAGATCTCAACCCCATAGAAAATTTTTCTTATTTTGTCTCTCATTGTTGAGGTATACCTATGATGAAAATTACAGGCCTCTCTCATCTTTTTAAGTGGGAGAACTTGCACAATTGGTGGCTGACTAAATACTTTTTTGCCCCCACTGTAACTGTAATTACTTATCAGACAATGACACGTACACACATTTGCCTAAGATTCGTTATTTGATGATGATGATGATAAAAGAAATAACAGATCAGTACAATGTTAAAACAATTATAATTACTAATATTAAATGTCATTGTCTAGAAATGAATACACAAGGAATAAAGGTTTTGAGAATGTTCTTCCACAGATCTTTTTACAGAATGTTCTGCATTCTTCACTGAATATTTGGTGAATATTTAACACTGTTTTGGTTGTTATAAAATGTCCTGCTCTTCACACTGACCTTGAACCTCGTCACCCAGAACGCGAGAACAATGCAAGTATTCTGGGCCAAATTCCACAACCCTCGTAAAGTTCAAAACTGCATTTCAAAGTAACAGCTGAGGCTCATATGAAGCTTCTGCCGTCCCACTGAGCTAAATTGAGTTACAATTAAGTTAAATCGAGCTATAATTAAGTTACATTGAGATATAATTAAGTTCAATTACTATAAATTTACTAAATACACAAGAAATTTAAAAGATACCAATTTGATTTAGCTCAGTGGGACTGCTGAAGTTTTGTACGAGTTTCAGCTCATCTTTAAAAAGCATTTTTGAACTGAACAAGGGCTGTGGAATTTGGTCCCAATTACTTACATTGTAATCAAGTTCCAGGCAACAACTGTGCAGAGCAGGAAAACTTGTAGAGATTACTGTATATGGACATCGATTTTGATTTAAGACAGACTCCAAAAACCAAAGCTACCCCTTTTATCTGGGTAGTTCAAAGGATTACGTACATTTTTCAATTCTATTTAACTTAGTTTTCATATTTCAAGTCAAAGTTTTAAAATAATGAAAAAAGTTATTATATGCAATGAAATTGCTATACATCAACAGCTTGCTTGATTGGTTCCTGAAGGTCATGTACAGAAATTTGCCAGAAAGGTTTCCAGTTCATTTGAGATTTCCCTTTTTTTTCTTTTTTGCAGAGGAGGACACCCCGGCTTCAGAAAGCACAGTAAAGGTTATGTCGCATATTTGTTACATCTGTTAACTAGACCAGCTGATTCTAATAATCACAACTCATCAGCCAGATAGGCTCGACCTAATTAGTGGCATCAACTGTTTTGTGTACAGGGAGAACTACTCTATAATAATTCAATTCAAATTAATTAAATTCAATTTAATTTATATAACACTTAACAATGGTCATTGTCATAAAACAGTTTTACATGATCCAAAAAATATGGAAGCAAGTTGTGAGAAAATCTGTATAAATTATCATTAGCAGTTTGCTCCTGATGAGCAAGCTGGGGTCGGAGGTGAAAAGGTAAATCTTAGTCCTGAGATGACAAAAGGAAGACATTTTCAGAGGAACCAGATTCAACAGGGAACCATCAGACAGATATATCAGGGGTTGATTTGTGCTCATACCATGTGCTATGGAACTGAAAGTTTGGTGCAATGGGTGTAAAGGTGTATACATGGTATATGTTGTCTTAATACAATTGGACATCACTGTATACATGAACAAACTTTTTTATTGGGACTGAAGCCTCAATCTTTTAATAAATTACATCAAATGTATGTAAGCCTAGTTGTCCTAATCCACCCAATTAAAAAAATAAAATGGAAAGAAAACCTGATGCATATAAAGTGAAAGAAAAGTAGAAAAACATTTACACTTACAGCCAGCACCTCGATGTCATTACTCCTGTTCTGCAAATTGCTGCCAAGATTCTGCAATCTGGTTTGTATCTGAAAGTGCAGAGAGAAAGGAAACATTTCCCCCATAATCACAATAAATACAGGAGGCAGGCTTTTCATTTTCATGTATTAGACATGCAGCAAGGAGTGTTCAACGCTGTCCCTCTCACTTAAGGATCAGGAGAAGTTCAGTAATACATCGGCTGCACTGGGGGTCTGTGATGGGACGGTCGTCAGAGAACACTTCACTCTCCCTAACCCCTTGCTGAAGGGCAGCTATGCCAAAGTACCCTTTAATTCTGCTGCAGTGGCTGCTGGTGTTTCCTCACAAGCTCTGGTCATGGAAGAGATGTGGAACTATAAGGTTAGCACCTTGTTTTAATCTAACGTGGTGCGAGTCACAGGGGGAGCTGGGGAAGACTTCATCATTAATATTAAATGTTGGCAGGTCTGGAAAAAAGTGCTGCTTTAAAGTTCACATATTAATGCAGTAAGACCTAGGATGGGTGTTTTAGACAAACTGGGATTTGTGGTGAAAAGGTATAAAACTGATTGACATTTTACAGAAGAATTAAAGCACAGTAGGGTAATGAGACGCATTAGATGTTTGGTCCTTGAAAAACAACAACAACGCTTACTTGCTGAAGAGATGCACTTGTCTGTGGGAAGTGTACTGTACACAATCATTTACAAACACCACTTGCATATTACAGGACATCGACTGGGAGTTCCTTTATATAGTCCTGACATTGATAAAAGCCAATTCAATGTTTGAAGCAGGCAAGTTTGATTATGGCTCCGGCACACTGAGAAAACTTTCTATCTTGATAGCAACCAGGCACCGTTGAAATTGCATTAGTGTAGCAGGGAATTATACAGGGAAATAAATGGAGTTTTTACTCTCATAACCGTGTTCTGTTATCCTGCACAATCAAAAGTCCTGGTTTGATTTGAATGAAAAAATACAGCCCTGCAGTTTGTTGTCTTGTGATAACAGTGAAATTTCATACCTGTGTCTCATAGCGTCGTCGTGCGCTGGCTGAAACCTTGTCCGGTGTAACTAGGTTTACATTCATGTTCATTGGTGTGCCTCCTCCGTGCTGCTCTGATGCCCCTAACACACAGCATACATTTTTTTTATTCAAAAACATGTAGATGTCAGTGGCCTCATCAAGGATGTTTTATCTTTTATTCCTTCCTTCATAAATGTTCTCAATTCTTCATCTAATCCCAGCTTCCTACATTTCCTTCCTTCATTTATTCCTTCATTAATTCATTATTCCAATCTTCCTACATTTGCTTAATTCCCTCCTTCATTTATCTAATTCAGTCTCCATTTAATTCTTCATTCTTTCCTTAATTATTTCCCTCAGTCATTCTTTCCTTTCTTTATTTATTCATTCATTACAGTGGGTATAGACAAGAATCACTCCCCCTGCCCCACCCCCCCCTCGTAAAATAATCACATTTTGTTGCTTTGCAGCTTGCATTTACTCAATCTAACTTTCAACATCCTAGTTTAAGATACAGTACAACACCAACATGACAGGAAAAAACAGAATCACTGATTTGGAAAAGGATCACCCCATAAAAATGACTTGTAAACTCAATCATTATAAACTAATCACTTTCGCAATGGCACACAACAAAGCCATTTGACTTTCAACTGTAATCAGCTGTGGTCATTTTGATTAGCTCAGCTTAAAAAGCAGGAGCATCTCAGTCCCTGGTAGTGCAACTGAAGCAAACAATCAACTGTGGGTGGCGAGGTACTGTCAAAAGACTTCTCGAATAAAGTTGTGCACAGGCAGAAGTCAGGAGATGGATACAAAAAATTTCAAAGACTTTATCACTGCCTAGACGCACAATGAAGTCTATTATTAAGAAGTGGAAGGTATTTGATACAACACTGACCCTGATCCCTGCATCTGGACATCGCTGCACACTAAAGAGTCAGGAGGCAACTGGTCAGAGAGGCTACCAAGAGGCCTACAGCAACTCTGAAGCAGTTGCAAGAAATTATGACAAAGAATGGTCATTGTGTGCATTTGACAACAATATCGAAAATTATGGAGGGCGGACTATCTATCTACATGGTCGGATGCAATGGTCTAAATGCTACTATACGAGCCTGCAGGCAGAAATGACTGAAAGCAAAGTATGGCGATAATGGAAGGGAAAATGGAAGGGAGATTTGTAACATTCAAATTCTGAGCGTTCCGGAAAAACCAGGGTCAAGCTCCACCGCGACTGCTTCTAAATTACTGACCAAAGTTCTGCAGATGGACAAGGACCTCCTTATTGACCATTCATATACTTTAGGAGTTCTGGCCCCAAGAAGCAAGGAGGGAAACCGCGCACCATTGTCGCCAAATTACACTACCATCAGGACTGTATGGAGGTACTGCGTCGTGCCCGGTCCTGAGGTCCACTTTGCATTAACGGGGAGCAAATAGCTATATTTCCTGATTGCACTCCGAGTGTGGCCAAGGCTCGCGCGGTTACTGAGGTTAGGAAACTTTTACAAGGACAGGACGGTGTGTGCTTCGGTATTTTGTTTCCTGCGCGACTCTGCATCACCTATAAGGGTGTTATACAAGATGTTCACAGATCCGGATAAAGCCAAGCACTATGTTAAGCATAGTGTTATTACTCCCGCAGAAGCCAGTCCTTAACTTCTGAAGGACGTACATATTTCGTATCGTTGGCACATGGACGGTAAACACATTACTGACCAGTGACTAAAAAAAAAAAAAAAAAAAAAAACGAAAACACAACCCCCCTCCAAATTAACAAAGGTTATACAAAGTTTCCTGGAAGCTTATGGATTGGCAGACGTTTCTGAAATCCTACTAAAAGAAAATACTCATTTTATTCTCCAGTACATAATACTTTTTCACACATAGATTATTTTCTTGTAGATAAAAGGCTTCTTCCTCTTGTAACAGATTCAGATTATAAAGCCATAGTGATATCAGACCACTTTCCCACAGACTCTGTCAATCCATATACATGTACCCAGTGCAGGATCTAACTATCTAAGGAATCTAAGGAAATTTACAGTAACTCCTGGCTTCTTTCAGATGTGAAGTTTGTGAGCTTTATGAGATCAGAGATAGTTTTTTTTTTATGTCTACCAAACTCCAGGTATGTCATCCTCAACAGTTTGGGAATCCATAAGGCATATTTAAAGGGGCAGATTATTTCATTTTGTGCAAAACAAAAAAGTAGACCAGCAAACAATTTACAAAATTAGCAGATAAGATAAAGGAATTGGATTCAATATGCGGTGTGTCACCTACACCAACTATACTCAAACAAGCGGAATATAATTTAATTTCGACAAAACTAGCGGAATATCTGGTTTTAAAATCCTGCTGTTGGCCAATCTGTTGCGGCAGCAATCGGCTAAACAAGCTATACCCGAAATTAAAACTGATCATGGTATAAAGTGTACTGATAATTTAACAATCAATCGCTGTTTCCTACACTATTATGAATTACTATATACTGCACCTTCATCTGTTGACACTTTGACATTAGAGGCCTTTTTTCAAAATTTATGTATTCCTAGTGTAGCTGTAGATACAGCATTACAATTAGATGAGTCTATATCCGATACAGAAATATCCCTAGCATTCCGCAGTATTCAATCTGGTAAATCACCTGGACCAGACGGATATTCTTCAGAATTTTTAAAAACCTTTTCCAATTAGCCAATTAGCTCTCTCCTCTGTTGCCGTCGGAGAAAGCTTTTCTTCTGGATCATTACCTCCAACTATGCGTCAAGCAGTTATCTCCTTAATTTTAAAGAAAGAAAAGAACCCTCTTGACCTCTAGATGTCCATACAGCAGAGACTTTGATGATCTTTAAGCGACGACTCAAGACGTATCTGTTTCTCCAGTACTTGGACTAATCCTGGATAAGAGCATCTACCAAATGCCTAAATGTAAATGTGTCTAGCAATTTGGAAACAATTATTTCCCTCGATTCAGAAAAAGCATTTGATCGAGTGAATTGGAATTTTCTTTTTTACACTCTTGGTAAATTTGGCTTCGGCTCTAAAGTTATGTCATGGATAAAAGTGCTATACTCATCCCCACTGGCTGCTGTTAAAGAAAGGGGATAACAACCTATCCCCTTTCTTTAAGGTTTAGTGTGGTACTGTACTAGACATGGATGTCCTCGGTCACCCCTACTCTTTGCTGTGGCTATTGAACCATTGGCTATTGCAATATGGGAAAATGCCAATATTAAAGGTATCTCTTATGGAGGTGTGGAACACAAAGTTTCTACAAGATGACCTGCTGCTTTTCATATCCGATCCTCCTCATAGACTACTGTACCAGAACTTGTGGATTTACTGAAAGACTTTAACCTTGTAGGCAGATTTTTCACCAATCTACTGTACAAAAAAGTCAAATGATGCCAATTAAAAACAATATATAGCATCGTTTCCTCATTCAATCCCCTTTAAGATTAGTCCCAGAATAATCAAATATCTAGGGTTCTACTTAGTCAGGTTCTATTTCTAAATCAAAATTAGATCTTGAACAATGGGACCTGCTACTGCTCTCCTTGGGCTGAAGAATAAACACAATTAAAATGAATCTGTTTCCAAAATTCCTTTACCTATTTCAGTGTCTTCCATTCTTTTGAACAAAATAATTTTTTAATAACTTAAGTAGTCAGATTTCTACTTTTATTTGGAATTAAAAATAACCACATATTAAAGTATGCTATAGAGGCTGAGTGAATTAGGAGGAATGGCACTTCCAAACTTTCTTTATTATTACTGGGCTGCTAATGTGAGGGCAATATTATTCTGGGCGCAGTATGATGTCAATCCTCCCGTCTGCGTAGCTATAGTGGAAGCATCCATGGGATCAATATCTCTCTCATCATTATGTGCTAAATTGCCACAAAAACAGCCCACATCTTCCTTTACCTCAAACCCTCTAGTTATACACTCGTTTGGCTCATTTGAACAACTTGTACAAAAGTTTAACATTCCCAGGACACATTTCTGTAGATATCTACAGCTGATGAATTTCATTTCCTATAATTCTAACTCTTTCCTTTTATCTCCTTCTCCATTACTTTTAGATTCTAACACAGTCATTCAATTTAAAATTGTTCACAGGTTTCATTGGTCCAAGGTAAAACTGGCAAAGATTAGAGAGGACTCTGATCCAACATGTGAACGATGTAGACAGGAACCAGCTACGCTACTGCATACAGTATGTTCTGGACAAGGCCAAAGCTATATAATTTTTGGAGTTTTATTTTTGATACCTTGTCAAAAATATGCCAAAGACCATTAGAACCATCCCCATTTATTGCACTTTTTGCTGTTGACTCAAGTGGTGCTCGCCTAAATGATGCCAAGGCCAATATGGTCCTGGCCTTTAGCTCCCTTCTCGCCAGGAGAATGATCCTGTTTAAGCGGACGGAGTCGTCGCCACCAGTGGGTGCTCACTGGATACAAATAAATACTAATACTAAAAATTACATATTTGGCCAAACAAAATGTTCAACGGAAATCCGACACAGCTCATCATCCAAATAACATAACTACTACAGTAAAGCATTGATATTACAGTGATATCCTGTTATTAGGGTGTTTCTCTGCAGCAGGGACTGGAACACTTCTAAGGATGGAAGGAAAAATGGATGGAAGAAAATTTGATGCCCTCTGCCAGAAAGTCAATGGGAAGAAAGTTTACCTTGCAACATGAGAATGACCCAAAGCACACATCAAAACTGATCACAAAGTGGTTAAAGGAGGAAAACTGAATGTCCTTGCATGGCCGAGTCAGAGCCTAGACTTAAACCAGCTTGAAAATCTATTCAATGACTTGACTTGACAATTGGTCAGCACCAACCTTCAGCAGTTCTACAAAGACGATTGGACAAATATTGCAAACGATACAGTAGATGTGCACAGCTTTGTGTGCCGTGTGCCATTAAGAAGGTGATTAGCTTCATCCTTCTCCAACTCAGTGATTCGGTTTTCTTGTTCTATTCTTTCTGACATGCTGGTGTTACATCTTTCACTTGAATGGTAAAAGTTGCACCGAGTATATACAGCTGGATAAATCAAAAACTTTGTTTTCATTTCAGGCTGCAAAGCAGCAAAATATGATTCTTTTAAAGGGGGTGATTGTTTTCTATACCCACTGTAGATTTACTTCCTTCATTAATTCCTTTACTAATTAAATTACTCATTGTGTCCTTCCAATCTTCCTACAGTACATTCCCTTAATTCCTCCTTCATTTATTTATTCTGTTATCATTTATTTTTTCATTCTTTCCTTAATTACTTCACTCTTTTATTCTTACTTCTTTCATTTATTCAATTATATTATTTATTTACAGAGGACAATGGTGGCTGCTATGCGAAAGGCCCGGGTTCAATGCCCAGTCAATGCCCAAACCCCAGTCACTGGATGCAGTGCCAGACCCGAACCCAGATAAAATGGAAGGGTTGCGTCAGGAAGGGCATCCAGTGTAAAACCTGTATGAATACCTCTCGATGGGAGCAGCCAAAAGACCAACAACATGTGAATTAATTTGAAGACAATCAGGACAGGATGGCTTAATGATGAGGAAGGTGTACAAGTGCTATAGTTGAATTTATATTTTATACAAACCGGATTCCAAAAAAGTTGGGATACTAAACAAATTGTGAATAAAAACTGAATGCAATGATGTGGAGATGGCAAATGTCAATATTTTATTTAGAATAGAACATAGATGACAGATCAAAAGTTTAAACTGAGAAAATGTATCATTTTAAAGGAAAAATATGTTGATTCCAAATTTCACGGTGTCAACAAATCCCAAAAAAAGTTGGGACAAGTAGCAATAAGAGGCTGGAAAAAGTAAATTTGAGGATAACGAAGAGCTGGAAGACCAATTAACAGTAATTAGGTTAATTGGCAACATGATTGGGTATAAAAAGAGCTTCTCAGAGAGGCAGTGTCTCTCATAAGCCAAGATGGGTAGATGATCACCAATTCCCACAATGTTGCGCAGAAAGATAGTGGAGCAATAATTTTTTTGCAAAAATTGCAAAGACTTTGCAGTTATCTTCATCAATTGTGCATAATATCATCCGAAGATTCAGAGAATCTGGAACAATCTCTGTGCGTAAGGGTCAAGGGCGTAAAACCATACTGGATACCCGTGATCTCCGGGCCCTTAAACGACACTGCACCACAAACAGGAATGCTACTGTAAAGGAAATCACAGAATGGGCTCAGGAATACTTCCAGAAACCATTGTCAGTGAACACAATCCACCGTGCCATCCGCCGTTGCCAGCTGAAACTCTACAGTGCAAAGAAGAAGCCATTTCTAAGCAAGATCCACAAGCACAGGCGTTTTCATTGGACCAGGGATCATTTAAAATGGAGTGTGACAAAATGGAAGACTGTTCTGTGGTCAGACGAGTCACGATTCGAAGTTCTTGTTGGAAATGTGGGACGCCATGTCATCCGGACCAAAGAGGACAAGGACAACCCAAGTTGTTATCAACGCTCAGTTCAGAAGCCTGCATCTCTGATGGTATGGGGTTGCATGAGTGTGTGTGGCATGGGCAGCTTGCATGTCTGGAAAGGCACCATCAATGCAGAAAAATATATTCAGGTTCTAGAACAACATATGCTCCCATCCAGACGTCATCTCTTTCAGGGAAGACCCTGCATTTTTCAACAAGATAATGCCAGACCACATTCTGCATCAATCACAACATCATGGCTGCGTAGGAGAAGGATCCGGGTACTGAAATGGCCAGTCTGCAGTCCAGATCTTTCCCCTATAGAGAACATTTGGCGCATCATAAAGAGGAAGGTGTGACAAAGAATGGGAGAAGAATGGGAACGCATTCCGATTTCTAAACTTGAGAAACTGGTCTCCTCGGTCCCCAGACGTCTGTTGAGTGTTGTAAGAAGAAGGGGAGATGCCACACAGTGGTGAAAATGGCCTTGTCCCAACTTTTTTGGGATTTGTTGACACCATGACATTTTGATTCACCATATTTTCCCCTTAAAATGATACATTTTCTCAGTTTGAACTTTTGTTCCGTGATTTATGTTCTATTTATTTATGTTCAAATGTCAAATATTGACATTTGCCATCTCCACATCATTGCATTCAGTTTTTATTCACAATTTGTTTAGTGTCCCAACTTTTTTGGAATCCGGGTTGTACTCTTGGTGAGTAAAAAGAGCCTCTGCTACATGACCATGTGGGAACAAAAACAAACTCCAATAATATAGAAAAACCTAACAGGAGCCAGTCGATTATTAAGGACAAAATTGCAAAAATGAAGTGTCATAAATTCTACTCATCATGTTTGGCGTTTTAAGGTACCAAAGGTTTTGAGAATGACAAAAACAAATATTAGTTTTCACAAAGTTTGCTGCTAAACTGCTTTTAGATCTTTGTTTCAGTTGTTTCTGTGATGTACTGAAATATAATTAAGATAAGATAAGATAAACCTTTATTAGTCCCACAAGTGAAAAATTTGTTTTGCCATGGCAGCAAGTGGACAGCAAGTTAAAAATTTAAGAAACAAATGAATAAAATAAAATAGGAAAAAAAAAAGAATACTAAAAATACTAAAAATAGAATACTATTTTTAACAGTATAAACATTCCTAACAGTATAAACATTATAGTCTAAATATATATTTATATAAATAGTTTTTTATTACACAGTTGTCCATATTGTATAGTACACATTTTATACTGTTATTAAAGTATTATATAAGTAATATATTTGTACCCAATGAATATATGCATACATACAGAGAGTGAGTGACAGGCATTTACAATTATATTTTAAACGTTATAAATGTTTTAAATTGAATTTTGCCCAGTTATGTTGGTTTCCTGAGACAGAAAGGAAAAAAAAATTGCATGTTCCACCATAGTATTGCACATGACTAGAGATATTGCACATCACTATAAAGTTAACATGTTCCGTCATGATATTGCACATAACTACCATGGGTTATTTGATGTGTGTGTTTGATCGTATGTGCGTTTGCTTGTACGTATGTGGTCAGAGTCCAAGTTGTACAGTCGGACAGCAGTTGGCAAGAAAGACTTATGGAATCTCTCCTTCCCACGTCGTGGGTGCAGCAGCCTGCCACTGAAGGAGCTGCTCAGTGCGGTCAGATACGCCTACAAGAGGTGGGAGATGTTATCCAACAGGGATGACAGCTTAGCTACCATTCTCCTGTCACTCACCACCTCCACTGGGTCCAGAGGGCATCCTAGAACAGAGCTGGCCCTCCAGATCAGCCTGTTCAGCCTCTTTCTGTCCCTAGCAGTGATGCTGCTGCCCCAGCAGACCACACCGTAAAAGATGGCTGATGCCACCACAGGGTCATAGAAAGCCTTCAGGAGTGGGCCCTGCACTCCAAAAGACAGCCTGTTCTGCCCATTTTTGTACAGCGCATTTGAATTGTGGGTCTAGTCCAGTTTATTGTTCAGATGAACACCAATGTACCTATAAATCTCCACAGATTCAATGACCATGCCTTGGATGTTCAGTGGTTGTAGTGGAGGATGTTCGTGCCTGCGGAAGTCTACCAGCAACTCTTTGGTTTTTGCAGTGTTGATCTGGAGGTAGTTTCTTTGGCACCAGTCCACAAAGTCCTTGTTAAGTTCCCTGTACTCCTTGTCATCCCCGTCAGTGATGAGGGCGACTATTGCAGAGTCATCAGAGAACTTCTGCAGGAAGCAGTTGGTGGAGTTGTGAGTGAAGTCTGCAGTGTATATGGTGAAGAGGAACGGAGCCAGAACCGTTCCCTGTGGAGCCCCCATACTGCAGACCACCATATCCGACACACACCCCTGACACAGGTACTTCATACATTTCAAAGGATTTTATCGACAATTCCATGACATTTATGCAAAGAGTCAGTATTTGCAGTGTTGTCCCTTCTTTTTCAGGACCTCTGTAATTCGACTGGGCTCTCAATCAACTTCTGGGCCAAATGCTGACTGATAGCAACCCATTCTTTCATAATCACTTCTTGGAGTTTGTCAGAATTAGTGGGTTTTTGTTTGTCCACCCGCCTCTTGAGGATTGACCACAAGTTCTCAATGGGATTAAGATCTGGGGAGTTTCCAGGCCATGGACCAAAAATTTCACCGTTTTGGTGCCCGAGTCACTTAGGTATCACTTTTGGCTTATGGCACGGTGCTCCATCGTGCTGGAAAATGCATTGTTCTTCACCAAACTGTTGTTGGATTGTTGGAAGAAGTTGCTGTTGGAGGGTGTTTTGGTACCATTCTTTATTCATGGCTGTGTTTTTGGGCAAAATTGTGAGTGAGCCCACTCCCTTGGATGAGAAGCAACCCCACACATGAATGGTCTCAGGATGCTTTACTGTTGGCATGACACAGGACTGATGGTAGCGTCACCTTTTCTTCTACGGACAAGCTTTTTTCCAGATGCCCCAAACAATCGGAAAGCGGCTTCATCTGAGAATATGACTTTGCCCCAGTCCTCAGCAGTCCATTCATCATATTTTCTGCAGAAGATCAATCTGTCCCTAATGATTTTTTTGGAGAAAAGTGGCTTTTCTGCTGCCCTTCTTGACACCAGGCCATCTTCCAAAAGTCTTCGCCTCGCTGTGCGTGCAGAAGCGCTCACACCTGCCTGCTGCCATTCCTGAGCAAGTTCTACACTGGTGGCACTCCGATCCCGCAGCTGAATCCTCTTTAGGAGACGATCCTGGCGCTTGCTGGACTTTCTTGGACGCCCTGAAGCCTTCTTAACAGGAATTGAACCTCTTTCCTTGAAGTTCTTGATGATCCTATAAATTGTTGATTTAGGTGCTATCTTAGTAGCCACAATATCCTTGCCTGTGAAGCCATTTTTATGCAACGGAATGATGGCTGCACTCGTTTCTTTGCAGGTCAAAATGATTAACAATAGAAGAACAATGATTTCAAGCATCACCCTCCTTTTAACACGTCAAGTCTGCCATTCTAACCCAATCAGCCTGACATAATGATCTCCAGCCTTGTGCTCATTAACATTCTCACCTGAGTTAACAAGATGATTACTGAAATGATCTCAGCAGGTCCTTTAATGACAGCAGTGAAATGCAGTGGAAAGGTTTTCTTGGGATTAAGTTAATTTTCATGGCAAAAAAGGACTATGCAATCATCTGATCACTCTTCATAACATTCTGGACTATATGCAAATTGCTATTATAAAAACAACTTTTCCAATATTTATGTAATTCTCAAAACTTTTGGCCACGACTGTAGTATGCAAATATTTGGATGAGCACACACACACACGCGCAAAAAGAGTGTTGGATTTGCACTGAAGGTAAAAAAAAAAAAAAAAAAAAAAAAAGCCTTGTTAAGCTCTGTGTGGTCTATGTTAGCGTGTCCCCTGCTTCTCAGTGAAAACAACAACAGAGGCCATGATGTAAGAAAGTTGATACCTGAGTTTAACAGGAGTGATCCCTTTGGATTCTGGAGAGAACCTCCCTCTGATACCTCTCTGGAAAAAAATCAACACAGAACCCAACATTAAAAAAAAAATCTTGTGCTGCTAACTTGGAGGTGTGTGAAGTATAAAATGATATAAAAACAAAGAGCAGTGTTACTCACCGGCTTCTCTCATCAGAGAGTTTGGTTCGGCATTTTTGGATGATGTGATCCACTAAGTCTGATTCTGGGATCCTCTTTTCTGATTGTCTGTCTTTCTCAAAAGATTTTACCTACAGCAAAACATTCCAAAAGAAGGAAGAACATAGAGGAAAGAAGCGTAACATCTGTATAACACAAATATAATAAAGGATACCTCAAAACACTATGTAGGCTAGAGATCAAACTGTACAAGTGCACTATTTTACCTTTAAAGGCATACCAGTGATAAGATGAGGGTGAAATGATGTCATGTATAAAAATATTTTAGTTACTGATACGCCGCCATGGGTTTCCTTTTCACATGGAAATATTTAACCTAGCTACCAAGATTTGTTATACAAAACAATATCACTTTTTAGTCATTTTTAGATTTTAGACTATTTTTAGTGCATGTGTACAAACAAAAAAAAAAGACATTTTTCTATTGGCTGGGGCTTTAACAAGCAAATTAGATATTTCTCCTAATATGACCTCATAAGAAGATACCCTCCTCCGGGGCTTATTGCCCAGCTTTGCTAAACACTGAAATAACACATTTAGAGGACAGAAAAAAATGCATGATTATTTTAGCTGCAGCTGACATTTATACACACACACACACACACACACACACACACACACACACACACACACACTTTGGGGGAATTCAGTGAGCTGTCATAACTTAGAAAGAAACAGTAAAATATGAGATATTGAAGCTGGCTCTTTAACCAGAAAGGCCTATTCAGGAAGGCATCCTATGAAAGATTTAAAAGATTTCGCCAGAATTCAGCCACAGCAACATATCACGGATTGTCTTAAGTCAGTCACATACATTTATACATTTTGGGATTAATTTTTCAATACATGTGGAAGACAAGACACTGCCTGGTTATTCATTTTAGTTTTTTAGGTTCAATTAGGGCTATTTGTCGGACATAGTTGACGCATGACCTTCTCAGAATCAGGAACACATGGGCATCTGGAGACACATTGTGTAAACTCATGAAAACAAAGCATGGGATCTGAGAACAGAACGCAACCACTTATAGCCAAAACACTGTCCAACATTTTTTTACATTGCTGACATCACAGCGACTTGTTAATCTTTTTGAAGACACAAAGTCAAATAAAAAAAGATAATCCTGCACTTCAGTTTGTACTAAAGTTCCCATATTTCTCTATATTGTTAACAAATGACAATAGGTCCAAGAGATGCACCAAAGTGTGTGTGTTAATTCTAAGGCTGAAATAAACCTCAGACAATGCATTCTTTCATACCTCAAACCCCCTTTATTTCACCATTTTCTGTGTCTATGTGAATTAGCTATTGCTGAGCTGGCACACCTGGGAACACACAAGCTGAGCAACAAGCTGAGTTATGGCATCTTATATGAGGTCACAATAGGAGTAAAACCTAATTGGTTTACGCCCTGGCCACTTTAAAAAAAAAAGTGTTTTCTCTTTGTTCTTACCGACTCTTTGTTCTTACCGAACATAAGCTCTGATGATGATGAAAAAGTGATTTTTGCATAATAGGTCCCCTTTAAAGTGCTTAACTAAGTGCATCTGCTACTAATTTTAGACTAATTCCCAATATGATAAAAACATTTCAGCCTTACATTCGCAGGCAAACAAATCTTTATAGCATTCCCAAATTTATTTACTTGTTTCTTGGGATAACTAATGGACTTAGTGTTTTTTTCTCTTGATAGACAAAGACCTTATGACTTAAGGAATCAATACAGCATGAAATGCTTACTTTAACATAGGTGCCCTCTTTGTCAGAGACTAGAACCATGAATGTAATGCCTGCGAGCCTGCAGTAATCCAGGAGCGCCTCCTGAGACTGAAACACATAGAAAGAATATTTATTATTGTTCATCCTCACCCACTCTAAACAGGAAACAGGAGTGCGTCTAAACCCCTCTCACATACAAACAGACTGATACATTTACAAAGAGAGAACATGTGCAGACATAAACCAGACTCAGAATCATAAATACTCAAGCAGCGACATTATTATTATTAGAATGTTCACTTAGAGTTCGATTTTTTCATTTAGTTTATTATTTGTCCTATACTGTATCATTCCTTTAAGAAATCACATTCGTTCTTTAAAATAGCTTCACTTCCATTATGTCCTTCGATTCCACTGTATATTCGCTTGGTGTAAAAGGCAGATGCAGATCATTGCACAAGCATGTTAAGTGCCACTAATGGGAAGTCATATGGTGAGTGTTGTTACTCAGCTGACAAGCAGCACAGACAGATGTAAGAGACCCTGATAAGACACCCAAATGTGGCCTGCTGTCCAATTAGCCCCATTAAAACCGACTTGCACTGAACAGCACCATGTTTGGGTAGGAAACAGGCAACCCAGTCATGACACTGAGGTCTGTACAGGTAACTTGTCATGATGCAGCTTCAGCACAAGTCTTACCAGAATGTGACAAATTCAATACTCTTATTTATCAAGTGTTGTAAACAGACACACTTTTCTGTCTATACACGCTTTATTACACTTTAAAGTGCACTGTAGAGATGAACGGCAAAACATTTGTTATATTCTTAGATCCTTATTCTTTTTCTTAAATTACTTAACCCTTCGTTAACTTAACCTCTTAGCTGAGTGCTTTGCTAGTTTAACCTGCGTCCGTTGCTAGATTAGCCCAGTTCCTTTACCAACTTTGCCAACTTAACCGCATACTTTGCTAACGTAACATTTAGTGCTTTACTAACTTTACTAACCCGTGTCTTTTGCTAGCTTAGCCTGCATCCTTTGCAAGCTAAACCTACAGGTTTTTTTTACTTGATTCATATCCTTTACTTAATTAACTTGTGTTTGCTTACTGAAATTACTCACAGTATTCACTTTACTTTATAGCATAACTGTTGTTTCAATATTCCAAAACTACACACAGTACCGGTATTAAGTTTATCGTATCTTGTGTAAAAAAAAAGAGCGAGCAACATTAATGAATGTGTGGCCTGATTTAACCACCAACTCTCATATACATGTTCATACAAGTCTAATTCTATGTATTCCAACAATGGGCAGTGCAAGGCTTGCTGGCTGGCGAACATGTGTCTGTGTGTAGGTCTCACACACTCTCATGCAATGCTTGTATCTGGGGGGTGTATCCAGATCACATCTGCTGTGTGACGTCTGCATCTGGCTCAGTGACTGCGGTGCAGACGTCACTCTGTGCAGTGTGGCTCAGAGCTGCACTTAGCACCCACAGCCCAACCCACCAACCTCAAAGACCATCCAACAGCCGTTGCTGAGTAGTGAAGGTTCTGGTTTAATAAATAGAACGCTGTACTGTTTCTAGCCTCAGCTTTGTTCATGCCACACATTTTTACCTGTCTGGCTAGCAATGAGGTCAGCGCAGCCTGGCTGGCCAAATCCACTGCATAGTCAAAGACAAAATCATTTTAAACTGATCTTTCTCTTTTATTAGCTCATAACCCTGGTCATAATGTGTTCAGTTGAGATTTATTGTGCTAACAAGACAAATGATAGAACTTATTTTTGTCCATAATCTTCCATTAAATGACAATGACTTTCTGGGATCCTTTCTGACACCTCTGCACTGTCTCAGATTTTTGGCTACATTAGAGTGAATCATTGCTGGAAGAGACACGCCCCTCCCATCTCGCTCAAATAGAACTTTCACTGAAAAACAAGGTTAGATAGTAAAAGAAAATGCAGTCCAGTTTCTGTTTCACATTATCTTTAAAGGGAAATCTTGGCATAAAATGTGAACTGTGTAGCGCCGTACTGCATCCATCACTCTTGGTGTTTATGCAACGTTTATGAGATTCATTCAGAATCATTTCATTAGGAAAAACCTTTACACACGGTCATTGATGCAGTTGTCTCATCAGCCAATTGTCTGGCAGCAGTGCAATGCGCATAAAGTCATGCAGACACAGGTCTAGAGCTTAAACTAATGTTCACATTAAATAACAGAATGGAGAAAGATGTCATTTATGCGACTTTAAATTGTTGATGTGAGATAGACTGGTCTGAGTGTTTCAGGAAGTGCTGATTTCCTGGGAATTTTACACACAACAGTATCTCACGTCTAGATGTTAATTTCAGTAACTGACTTGAGCGAGTTCTGTGGGTGGAAGGACCAGGCTGATAGGAGAGATCAGAGGAGAACGGCGAAACCTCATCATTGTGGAGGAATTTTGGTCCATTCTTTCTTACAACATAGCTTAAGATTATTGAGGTAAAGAGAGACGATCTGTTTTTTTTTTTTTTTTTTTTTTAATAAAACACTCACCAGACTCTGATAGTCAATAAAATGGAAATAAAATCAAATATTATATATATATATATATATATATATATATATATAGATATAGATATAGATATAGATGTGTGTGTGTGTGTGATTTGACTCTTTAGAGCACTGTCCAGTTGCACGATAGACACAAAGGCACAAAGCCTTAGCTGTCAGACAGATGGCCTCACATTTACCTCTAGAATACTCTGGTATACCGAGGAGTAAAATGTTGTTTGGTTTCCACTAAACACTCACTGCAGTGGGCATTAAGGCCAAAAGAACTCCACTTTGGTCTCATCTGTCCATAGGATATTATTCCAGAAGCCTTGTGGTTTGTTCAGATGCAGTTTTGTGAACCTCTGTAGTGCTTCCAAGTTATTTTAGATAGAAAAGGTTTTTTCCTGGAAACTCTTCCAAACAAACCATACTTCTTCTAATTGTGCTGTCATGGACTTTAACATTTTACATGCTCATTGAGGCCTGTAGGGTCTGATATGTAATTCTTGGGTTTCCTCTGAGCACGGCACAGGTAAATGTGCTGGGACATTCAAATCAATTCAATTTTATTTATATAGTGCTTTAACAATGGTCATTGTCTCAAAGCAGCTTCACAAAATGAAAAGAAAAGACATCCAGTCCTGGGAAGATTATAAAAACAGTCTTGAATGCTTTCCACTTGTAATTAAACTTCCTCACAGTAGAATGTTGGACTCCAAATTGATTTTGACTGATGTGCAGCAACAACTGCTTCTCTAAAACGATTGCTTATGACTCTTCCTCTTGACATTGTGGTAACACACATCTAAAAGATCCACCTAAGCCAACTGCTAAAACGTCTGGTGTTGTAGAGCTCTGCACACCGGCTGATGATTAATTAATCTAGGGCTGATGATTAGCAGCACTTGGCAGCAATTTACCTTCTTAAAGCCTGTAGAAGCAGTAAGGGGGTATATATAATATGTCTTTCTTTTTGGCTTCATTTCTGTTAAATAAATAAAGGCCTGATTAATGTATTATATTTTTACACAAAAAACGCATAATTAAAAGAAGACGCACTAACCTTTACAGCTGACTATAGCAAAAATAATAATAGAACAAACGCGCACACACAAACACCGTGTCATATAACTAGATTGCCTTAAAGGACGGTTCAGACTTTTTTCCAAGTCTGTCTTAAATTAAAATTATAAGTGCATTACCATAGATCTTGGTTGTTATAATTTTTTCTGCTTGGGTGCATATTTCTAGGGGAAAGAAAATAATTAAATCTGTACAAAATACACAGAAACTTACACTTGAAATATACCTCCTAGTGTTTACTTCCATCTACAATATGTAGGAACATACTGTACAGTACATAAAGTATAGACCTTTTGTGGTCACATGACTACCATGACGTCAATCCCAACAGAGGACGGCTGAAATACAGCTACCTAACTAGGGCTGCAACAACTAATCGATAAAATCGATAATTATCGATAATGAAATTCGTTGTCAACGAATGCCGTTATCGATTAGTTGGGCCGCGCACATTACTGAGGAGCGCGACCACAAGATGCACAAATACACAAAGACACACACAGATACACAGTCGCTCGCGCAATGGAGGTTACAGAAGCGTTTGCAGGAAAAAGCGCGAGCGCCCCAAGTCCTCCAAGGTATGGGAGCAATTTACATTAAACACCTCTTATCGGGCGTTAAAAGCGAGTGGTTTTCTGTCGTTGAGCGCGGATGAAGCGCGGAGGGTTTTCTACACATGTGGGAGCCCCTAGCGACGGGGAGGAATTGGCCACGACTAAAAAAAAAAAAAAAAAAAAAGGAGTGAGTGAGTTCACACGGGCTTTGGTGACGTGCGTTTTTCCGACTGCGCGGTTATACGGGGTAAAAAAAAAAAAAAAAAAACGTTGCATACAGCTTTTTCTTGGTGTTCAAATCCCAACGAACCCAAGGAAAACACTTCTAGTGCGTTTTCTTCACGTTCAGTTTACACCTCGGAGGACCGGATATATCCCATAATCCTATACGCTATACACAGGGAAATGCGGGAAAAGGGCAAAATAAACAGTGAACCCAGTAGCGGCCATTTTTTTTCTCTCCCCACGTCGCCGTATTACGAGAATGTCTAGTATAGCTAAATGGTGTATATATATAAAAAATATATTTTTTTATTTATTAAACAACAAAAAAGGATAAAATACCCGAGAGGATCGAAATAATGTATAAACCGTGACAAGGATGTAGCAAGAGACACTTTCATTAAAAATAATATCATAATAATCTAGAAGTCTATTCTTCTTATTATTAAGTTGAATTAATTTAAGAGAATTTAAAATTGAGGTCATTCTTAACAACTGAATATGTCAGTGTATTTTTTAAACTACTGTGTGTGTGTATGTATGTATGTATGTATGTGTGTGTGTGTGTGTTTTATATATATAAAAACACACACACATACATACACCGTATCAACACTGTTAACTTGCCATCTGCAATTATTGTTAAAAAAAGAATGTTGATTTACATAAACTAAGGTTTAAATGTCAAAATTAAAGATTATACTCTATGTGGCTATTGCATTTTTTAAAGTTTACTTTTATACATAAATAATACCCTGATTTATGGTTTTATATTGTTAAGCAAAACAGCAAATTAAAGCGGTCACATTTTATCCGATTAATCGAAAAGAAATCGACCAACTAATCGATTATCAAAATAATCGTTAGTTGCAGCCCTATACCTAACATTAGGCTATGTATTTTTGGTAATAATTATGTTCGAGGTGCATTTCAGAGCCAAAAATAATAACAGAAAGTAACTTAAGCTTATGCACTAAATAGGTATCCTTTAAAAGTTAGTGTATTTCAGGTGTATTAAGTGGAAAATACTTTTGCAGTTTTGTGCCAGGAACGGAATGACTCCCAATGAAAATCAGTCACTTTGAAAGATAGCAACTTACTTTATTACTATCGCTAATAATGAAGCTCTTTACATGCTTGCTAACATCAATTTAAAAAGCTGGCTTCTGGATTGATTCGATATTGATGTACAGTATGCAAAACACAGTACATGTGACTTATGTTCTTGTGGTGTGGCTTCACATGGCACAGAGACCTTGGAGAGCATCCAGAACATTTCACCTTCAGCAAATGGGCTTCATAAACAGGCTTTGTTTGGTCTGAAATGGTCTAACTGGTCTTAAATCAGATTAAGAGTCCCAAACAGCCCACACCCTGTACGACTGTTTTTAATTATTTATCTGCCGCTCATGTCTACTGCTGCTAAGATTCAACTCTCACTGTATCCGCGTTAGAACTGTTACTTCAGAGCAGAGTCATATTTTGGACCAGCATAATCCATTTCCAGGCAAAGAAAACTATAACGGGACAGAAAAGACAATTAGATTAGTGTTGATTTTGGACTCGGAGGTAGGACACAAAATTGAGCCATTTTGAGGCTGAGCGTCTGCCAAGATACACTACAGGGCATATAAATAAAACCAGATTAACAAGGAGTGCGGAATCACAGACGAAGGCCAACATAACAACTGTGGAACCAAGATGGAAAAAAAAATAACTAAATAAATATGATAGCAATTTGAACTGCGTCACAAATGATGGGATGATAATGTGAGTAATAAGAATGAGAGTGGACTAGAGAGCAAAAACAGGGAGTGAGTAATTTGGGTGTTAAGGCAAAGCTACTTGGCACTGATGAGGGAGCACAATAGACGTGCATAAAGGGGTTGGATCCATGGCAACTCTCTACTCTATTAGCACTAATGCACCACACTAATAAATACTCACTGACATACACGTTTAACACATTTATTTATACACGGATGTGTACAATAACCTCTTAATTCATATTTTTTCTGTTAAAGCCTGTTTTACACTGAAAGCTGATTACGTCACTCTATATGAAAAAAAAGTTCTAAAAACTAAACCAGGCTGTGCAATAACCTTTTAATTTATCCTCCAATCCGCCAATGGGAAGACCTGTAATTTAAGAAATTATAACCTGCTGACATCATCAATCCAGGCTTTCGCAGAAACTGAACCATGGGTAATAAGGATTATTTTTCCTGCTCATTAGCATATTGCACATGTATCGGCCCCACCAGTTCTGTGTATGGTGTTTATTTGGTGGAGTTTAGAAAAGGGTTGGAAAAATCCCGGAAGTTTATCTCCATTATATAGAGACCCGCTACTATAACCAGTGTACTGTACATGTATCTGGTGCAGGTAAATATCCTTCGCCTATTTACAGTGGTGTGACAAACTATTTGCCCCCTTCCTGATTTCTTATTCTTTTGCATGTTTGTCACACTTAAATGTTTCTGCTCATCAAAAACCGTTAACTATTAGTCAAAGATAACATAATTGAACACAAAATGCAGTTTTTAAATGAAGGTTTACGTTATTAAGGTAGAAAAAAAAACTCCAAATCTACATGGCCCTGTGTGAAAAAGTGATTGCCCCCCTTGTTAAAAAATAACTTAACTGTGGTTTATCACACCTGAGTTCAATTTCTGTAGTCACCCCCAGGCCTGATTACTGCCACACCTGTTTCAATCAAGAAATCACTTAAATAGGAGCTACCTGACACAGAGAAGTAGACCAAAAGCACCTCAAAAGCTAGACATCATGCCAAGATCCAAAGAAATTCAGGAACAAATGAGAACAAAAGTAATTGAGATCTATCAGTCTGGTAAAGGTTCTAAAGCCATTTCTAAAGCTTTGGGACTCCAGCGAACCACAGTGAGAGCCATTATCCACAAATGGCAAAAACATGGAACAGTGGTGAACCTTCCCAGGAGTGGCCGGCCGACCAAAATTACCCCAAGAGCGCAGAGACAACTCATCCGAGAGGCCACAAAACACCCCAGGACAACATCTAAAGAACTGCAGGCCTCACTTGCCTCAATTAAGGTCAGTGTTCACGACTCCACCATAAGAAAGAGACTGGGCAAAAACGGCCTGCATGGCAGATTTCCAAGGCGCAAACCACTTTTAAGCAAAAAGAACATTAAGGCTCGTCTCAATTTTGCTAAAAAAACATCTCAATGATTGCCATGACTTTTGGGAAAATACCTTGTGGACTGACAAGACAAAAGTTGAACTTTTTGGAAGGTGCGTGTCCCGTTACATCTGGCATAAAAGTAACACAGCATTTCAGAAAAAGAACATCATACCAACAGTAAAATATGGTGGTGGTAGTGTGATGGTCTGGGGTTGTTTTGCTGCTTCAGGACCTGGAAGGCTTGCTGCGATAGATGGAACCATGAATTCTACTGTCTACCAAAAAATCCTGAAGGAGAATGTCCGGCCATTTGTTCGTCAACTCAAGCTGAAGCGATCTTGGGTCCTGCAGCAGGACAATGACCCAAAACACACCAGCAAATCCACCTCTGAATGGCTGAAGAAAAACAAAATGAAGACTTTGGAGTGGCCTAGTCAAAGTCCTGACCTGAATCCTATTGAGATGTTGTGGCATGACCTTAAAAAGGCGGTTCATGCTAGAAAACCCTCAAATAAAGCTGAATTACAACAATTCTGCAAAGATGAGTGGGCCAAAATTCCTCCAGAGCGCTGTAAAAGACTCGTTGCAAGTTATCGCAAACGCTTGATTGCAGTTATTGCTGCTAAGGGTGGCCCAACCAGTTATTAGGTTCAGGGGGCAATTACTTTTTCACACAGGCCCATGTAGGTTTGGAATTTTTTCTCCCTAAATAATAAAACCCCTCATTTAAAAACTACATTTTGTGTTTACTTGTGTTATCTTTGACTAATAGTTAAATGTGTTTGATGATCAGAAACATTTTGTGTGACAAACATGCAAAAGAATAAGAAATCAGGAGGGGGGCAAATAGTTTTTCACACCACTGTATGACTAAAGAACAAAGTGCAATGTAAAAAACTGCAACATTAAATACCTTCAAGACGAAGTGTAATTTGTAACTTTGTACAAGTACAATAGTTTGATGTCTGGGGATCATGTTTAAAACGTACCATAGTGTACTAGATGATTGTTATAGTGTATTATAGTCTGAAAGCTTAAATCATCCTACTATTTATTATTGTATTGTGTGTTCACTCTACTTTTAACTTTTATGTTTTCAATCACTGACTCAGAGAGTTTCTGCACAAAGAAATTCCAAAGGACTCAAACTGTTGGTATGTGTACGAATGGCAAATAAAGTGCCATATCTTAGTTGTCAGCTGCTTTCATTTCAGTTACTAAATAATATTCTGCAGTTGATTGATTAAATAATAAAATTGGGCAAACCCTAATCCAAGACAGACGTGTGAATTTCACACCTCCCTGAATCCTAGGTCAAATGTCTAACCCCTGACCTGTGACACATCGCAAACCAGATCGGCCGACACTCCAGCAGTCCAGAGCTTCTGCATGACATTAACGGCTCTGCTCATTGACGTATGGCCTACAGGGACCACCAGCACATCGCACGAGCTTACGGGAGGCTGTGGAGACAGATAAGACACAACTCAGCCGATCAGACACAGACACAGGCGTGCTACAGGTAACCCGTAAAAGAAGCCCGATAGAGGAAACGCTGCACCATTCTCACCGGTTCTTCCATGGCTGCCACGGCGATACAGATCTTATCGAGGGCTATGCTCGCCCCCACCGCTGAGGCCACGGGAGCGGTGGCTGCTGGTCCCCGGAAGTCCAGGATCTGAGTAAGGAGTTAAAAGCAAGCTTTAGAACACCAGGTCAATAGCGGAACAGTGTGACTTACAGATTTATTAACACAGTTTGCGTACTGTATGTTTGAACCTACCAGGTGGTCATAACGTCCTCCAGCCGCTATTATATCGGGAACGGTACGCTTGCGTTTCTTGATGAAGGCCACAAATTGGAAGAGGACCCCGCAGTGCTGTTGCACCTTGTAGACAAGGCCCAGATTGACCACCACCTGCAACCCAGCAAGAAGTTCTACTGCTTAGTATAAAAGAGGTCAGTCCTAGTGTTAACATCCGAGGAACATACATTTTTGCACAGAACGAGTGTTGTGCAATCTGGCTCAGATTACTCTCATGGTACTCGCATTCCAGGTGACACATTTTATAGTCAGAGTGCAGAGCAGGAAAAAAAATTCATAATGACGGAGACCTATTGTAAAGTACTTCTGTGCACATCATTTTTGATTTAAGGGAGAAACATGAACACTTCTATGCACCACAAATATGACCTTAAGGAATCCAAACTATCCCTTTAATGCCTCTGGGATGTTTATGGATGTAGTTAAAAGCTCAGAGCCTACCAAATTCCATTCTACACAATTTATATCATTATGTGATACTTTTGTTTTCTTTCCATGCCTTTTGATATATGATAGAAAGCTGCATTAGGCACTCCATGCCGGTTACTTACCCACTACACAATGAATGCGGGGAATTTGTGGACATGTTTTTGGAGCAGTATCCTGTGAGGCAAAAGGTCTATAAGATTGACTGATAATGTCTTTAGACTTCTTTAAGCTGACTCGTATTTAAGCAATATCACATGTGATGGAGAGCTGTTGTACTGGATATCATCACGACGGTCATGCGATAATAGGCATGAGGGTGCAACCTTAGTGTTGAAGACATGACAGCCATGCTTATATCTAACACAACAGCACGACCTCTTGTGTATTATTGCTATTGCCAATATATATATATCCTCCCTCAACTGGCGGAATAAGATTAGATTCAACTTTATTGTCATTACACATGTACAAGTACAAGGCAACGAAATGCAGTTTAGGTCTAACCAGAAGTGCAATTAGCAGAAAGTGCAGGATAAAGGTATACATTTAGAAAAAAAGGGATATGTGCAGGGAGAAGCTATGGGTAGCTATTAAAGAAAGATATTATGTGAGTATAATATACAGATTACTAGTAACTATAGTTATAAATTTACAATGGATGAACCGTATGTACAGTTGCTATTAACTGTAGGCAGGAATTTGCAAATAGATATTAACATAATGAACAGGATACTATATGATCATAGTATACAGATTGCAAGTGACTATAATTATAAATTTACAGTGTATGAACAATATATACAAGTTACTGTTACTGGGAATTTTCAAATAGATATGGGCATAATGTACAAGTTGCTATTTTCTATAGACAGGAATTTACATATGATATGAACATAATGTACATATGAACATAATGTACAGGAATTTATCAATAGACATGTGTGAATGTATATTCAACCAGAAGTTTACAAATATGTTGTGCATGGATATTTGTGTTTTCAAAATAGGTGTGTACATTGTAGTGCAGTCCATATTAAATAGTGTAAAGTGTAAATAGAGTAATGGGAAGTGTATAGGGGTGTGTGAGGGGTGGGCAGGTGTCAGTGGGGGGCAGAGTTCAATAAGGAGATAGCTCTGGGAAAGAAGCTATTCCTCAGTCTGCTAGTTCTTGACCTGGGACACCTGAAGTGCCGACCAGAAGGCATAAGAGAAAACAGTTTGTGGGCGGGGTGGGAGTAATCCTTAAGAATACTGCGTGCTCGACGCACACAGTGCTTCCTTTGAATGTCCTCGATGACTGGAAGTGGAGTCCCTATAATACGCTGGGCAGTTTTCACCACCCGCTGCAGTGCCTTGCGCTCAGCAACAGAGCAGCTTCCATACCAAACTGTGACACAGTTGGTTAGGATGCTTTCTATTGTGCAGCGATAGAAGTTCACCAGAGTAGATGATGACAGCTGGTTCTTCTTAAGTGTTCTTAAGAAGAATAGGCGCTGGTGAGCCTTCTTGACCAGGCTAGAGGTGTTGGTGGACCAGGATAGGTTCTCTGAAATGTGGGTCCCCAGGAACTTGAAGGATGGGACAGGTTCAACAACCATTCCGTTGATGTGAACGGGTTCATGTGAAGCTCTTCCTCCTTTTCTAAAATCTACGATGAGCTCCTTGGTCTTCTTGGTGTTAAGGAGCAGATTATTGTCCGTGCACCAAGTGGCCAGGTGCTTGATCTCCTCCCTGTAGGCAGACTCATCGTTGTTGCTGATGAGGCCGATCACCGTAGTATCGTCTGCAAACTTGATGATGTTGTTGGATCCATACACCGGTCTGCAGTCGTGGGTGAAGAGGGAGTAAAGGAAGGGGCTTAGCACACAACCCTGTGGTACACCAGTGTTGAGTGTGACGGTAGTGGAGCAGATGTGGCCTGACCTGACATGCTGGGGTCTGTTGGTCAAAAAGTCCGTAATCCAATTACAAAGTGAGATGTTAATATCCAGCTCTCTAAGTTTGGTGATTAATTTAGAGGGTAGAACAGTATTAAAAGCTGAGCTAAAGTCAACAAACAGTAGTCGTGCATAGGTGTTTGCATTGTCCAAGTGTGTGAGTACAGAGTGCAGCGCTATGGAGACTGCATCATCTGTGCTCCTGTTGGCACGGTAAGCAAACTGGTGTGGATCTAGTGAGGGTTGGAAAGAGTCTTTCAGATGTGTCAGGACCAATCGCTCAAAGCACTTCATAATAATGGGTGTGAGTGCTACGGGGCGGTAGTCATTCAGGCACGTCGGGCTGGAGTGTTTCGGCACTGGCACAATTGAGGTAGATTTAAAGCACGCTGGTACAGCTGCTTGGGCAAGGGACATGTTAAAAATGTCTGTGAATACCCCAGCGAGCTGCTCCGCACATGCCCTCAGTACGCGCCCAGGGATACCGTCTGGTCCAGCAGCCTTGTGCACGTTGATCTGGCTCAGTACGGTGTAGACGTCAGATGAGGTTAGTGTGATGGGTGGGTGGTCGGGTGAGGAGGTGATCTTGGTGATATTATCTTTATTGTCTTTCTCAAAGCGAGCATAAAAGTACAACACTAACTGGTGACCAGTAGTTAATGTAATTAAAAGGAATGTAAAGGTGAGGAACATAAACCTGGAAGGTGGTGGACAGTCCAGTAAATCTCATAAGTTTCTCTTTACACTTATCAGCTCTGTTAACTTCTGAGTTTCCTGTACAATCCACTTATCTCACACACACCAAGCACTGCCCTTGGCTAGAGGTTAGGGGAGGCATTGGGATTCAACCTTGTGGTAGAAGCAATTACTTAAAAGCAATTACTAAGGAGACAAAGTGTTGTTTAAGATGACATAACATTATGAGATGCGTTTTCTTGCTGAAACCACTTCCATGAATGGTTTTCAATGTGTTTTTTGGCAGGTAGCTGCTCTCTCCTCAGTACTGACCTACTTTCACCCATGCAGTGATCGACAGTTAACAACGGTGTAATTAACAGTTATTAGGACACAAAGTGATACATGGTTTAACATCCCGGTACTGTTACCATTTATTATTACCACTCATCCAATCAGATTACTCTGCTGGAACTAACTATTGCATAATATGGTTCATATAATAAAAACCTACAGTATGTAATGCATGATGATCTCACATACTGTACATTCATTTTCATTATCTACTTGGTTTTAATTTAGTTTTGTTGGTGTCAGAGCTCATATTCAATACAGCCATCAAAGAGTGTCATTTTTTCAACAGCTAAGTTTCTCTCATCACGCTTTCATCCAAAAAAAAAAAAAAAAAAAAAAAAAAGCATATAATATCAAAAGTGCTTTGTGCAAAGCAGTTGTACCTGTATTTTAACTGCTAGTCTCTTGAGCAGACCTGTAAGCTCCTCCAGATCTTTAAGGCCTTGCTTGGCCAGCTGTGTGACTGCAGCAGTCTTCTGTTTGGTCAGAGAGTTGATGAGAGGACTGAGTTCCCGCAGCTCGCCCTTCTGCTCTATGAACTTATAGAGCATCTGCAACTGCACAGAAATGCACGCTGAACATGAGTCTCAGTTTACCATCTCAAGACGTACAGAATAAATAAAAGCAGATGTGCCTTATTCAATTCACTGCTAAACAACAGTTATTCAATATGATCCTGAACAGATGAAAACGGATCTTAGAAGTAAACACAGAATTAAGTTATTCACCCTGTATTTACAGAATTGTCAACTTTTTTTTTCCTTAGCTAAGGTACTACAATATAAAAAGAAATATTCAGATTATAACGATTTATTCAAATTACAAATCGAATTAAAAAGAGGGGAAAAAAACAACCAAAAATTACTTTTTTTTTTCTTTTTTAAAGACACAGAGCAAACAAGACACAGACAAAGACACAGACAAAGTCACAGAGCTGTGTTACATTCACGGTTCATTTCTTCCGGTCTCCACTACATCTCCACTGTCACCAAAGGGTCAAATTACTGCATTGCATCAAGCAAAGAAGAAGAAGAAGAATAAGAAGAATATTCAATTATTGTCACATGTACTTTTTACAGCACAGCGAAATTTCTTCTTCGCATATCCCAATTAGGAAACTGGGGTCAGAGCGCAGGGTCAGCCAGCTTACAGCGCCCCTGGAGCAGATAGGGTTAAGGGCCTTGCTCAAGGGCTCAACAGTGGCAACTTGCCGATGCTGGGGTTCGAACCCCCAACCTTCCGATCAGTAACCCAGAAACCCACAGCCTTAACCGATTGAGCCACCACTGCCCTAAAGAAATGATCTAATTACTGAGTCCTTTAGTAATGCCATATTTAATCCTGAAAGTTTAACGCAGAATCCTGGAACAAATGTAGTTGGAAAAATCTTACGAATGGGGATCTCTTTTAAAAAAATTAATAAATAAATACAGCAAAAGTCACAGCTATATTTAATAATAAAGATAAGAGCATTACCCCCTTCCCCCCCCCCCCCTTCCTCCCCCCCCCCCCCCACACACACAATGTGATGAGAAGCATTAGAATTGAACAGCCAGGAAAACAACTTGTTAGTGAGACTAATCAGGGCGTAAGTCTTCTACTTGCTAGGGAGCATAAAGTTTGGACTTTGGAGCAATAGAACAATGTGGTCTGATGAGTTCAGATGGACTGAGTTAAAGTAAGTAGGGAGCGCATAAACAGATGAATCCATCCTACATAGTGGCCACTGCACAAGCCACTGGAAGCAGTGTTATTATCTGCAATAATATGAAGTTGGTTGACTACTTGAATCTACTAAATGACCAGGATATCCCACCAATGGATTTTCTTCTTCCTTGATGGTGTACATGAAAGATTAGCAAATTATTATAATGATGCACATGGGCGAATAAAATGTGACCCTTTTTTATGCAGTTGTGTAGTGTAGTATAGATACCTCTATAAATAAAACCTATTTAATCCTTCCTACGACCTACAAGTTTAGATCTTGAAATACTTAGCATACATAGATCTGTTACTTAAGATGCTGTTAAATTCCTGTTACATACACTGTTATTAGACAGAGACAGATTGCAGAACTTGGCCTCCACCTCGCGTTTCGTCAGTTTCTCACTCTGTTGAGAAAGAGAGATATTGAAAGTGAGAAGTTATGACATGAAAATACATTGAGGGAGCAAATTAAAGCCAAGGGCAAATAAGTGACCTGTTTGAACTGTGAGCTAAAAAGAAAAACATACAAATATGATCTGTGCTGTAGATTCCTGCGTAGAGGGCACGGGTGTTGCAAAAGCAAGCTATATGTAACATACTGAGCTCAACCTCTGCATGGGTCTTAAAAATCACAGAAAAACAATGTGTAACAATAACAAATGTGTAATGGAAAACGTCAGCTGCTGGCACATGGCTACTGTCACAAGAAAGATTCAAACTAAACCGTATTTATTTTTCAACGATAACAAAGTGATGTTGAATTCATGATTATAATTGGTCAAAAGGTGTTGATTGTTTTTTTTGTTTTTTTACGGCAGCCCTGAGAGTAGTGTGTGACAGCTCTGACAGTAGAGAACTTAACATCTTAATTCTTAATCTTTAAAAAATAAATAAATGCTTAACTCGTAACTGCATCATTCCACCCCATTACCGCAGACATTACTTTACTACAGCACCACACCCGGTCATGATTTAATCCTAACATAATAGACCTGGCACAAATTTGAGGAAGCAAACAGTTTTGGTATAAACTCGCTCACCAAAGTGTCAGTGTGTGCGTCTGAGCTTACCATTGCATCACACAGAATACTGGATGCCTGGTTTAGCTTGTCTTCTGGCACGCCACTGTGCAGTAGGATGGCTCGCAGCAGACTGGTATGGTTCAGATAGAGAGTGTAATTTCTTTCCTGCAAGGCAGCATGAGACACAAAACCATTCACACGTACTACTTATGCTTGACCATATTGTAATGTTCCCCTTTGAAAAGTTCCTGATAAATCCAAAGACCTGAGAAGCCACACATTAGGTAAGCTGGTATCTTTATCAGTACGGAACCTTTCCCGCATTCCTGAAATGCAGAACTGTGCCGAATTTAAATTCTTAAAGGTTCTTGGTTACTTCTTGGACTGTGTGACGTCACATAATCACTTAGAAATTGACAACACATTAGCCGAGATATGTCAAGATACAGTGAGGTCAATAAGTATTTAATCTTAACTTCTTGGGTTTCCTTTCAATCCACTTGTCTCACACACACACACCGACCGAGCACTGCCCTTGGTTAGAGGTTAGGGGAGGCATTGGGATTCAACCTTGTGGTAGAAGCTAGTTATCTTTGTAGCTCGCTGAATTCAGAACGACTTAAAAGCAATTACTAAGGAGAGAAAGTGTTAAGTGTTAAGATGACAACATTATGAGATGCGTTTTCTTGCTGAAACCACTTCCATGAATGGTTTTCAATGTGTTTTTTGGCAGGTAGCTGCTCTCTCCTCAGTACTGACCTACTTTCACCCATGCAGTGACACATTTAATATATAAAACTGTAGACCCCTCCATGATTTCTAAGTAAGAGAACTTGCAAACTCACAGGGTGATCAAATACTTATTGACCTCACTGTATACTTAATCCTCCAAATGATCTCTACAGAACATGCCAAACTCTTTAAGAATTGTCTACAAACTATCACAATTTACCTACCAACTGTAACAAAGTACAGTAAGTCTCCCACATATGAACGTTCTGAGAGCTCTTCCATAAATCCAATTTGTTTGTAAATCCAAAAAACATTGTCTAGGTACTAGGATACAAAAACAATTGGCCAAACACAGGACAAAACTAACATGTTCCATGATCTCGTCCTTGTTCTTTAGACTTGTACCGATGGCTGAACGATTCATGGTAAAAGAATGAGCAATGTCTGCCATCTTTTCACCTTGCTCCATTCTCCCAATTGTGCCATACTTTCTAACATACATCTCAAGATTACACCAAGCCTGGATCACGGTGTGGTAAAATCTGCTACCATTCACTGGAAACCTATCTACATTTATGCATTTGGCAGACGCTCTTATCCAGAGCGACGTACATTTTTATCTCATTACACATCTGAGTAGTTGAAGCTCAAGGGCCCAACAGTGGCAACTTGGTGGTTGTGGGGTTTGAACCTGGGATCTTCTGAACCATAGTCCAATGCCTAAACCACTGAGCTACCCCTGGCTACACAAATGTTTAAACAACTGCATTCACTACATACAGTATAGATTGCTTTGTGTACCTGGAGTGCGCTGAACTCCTGGATAACCTCAGAGATAGCGTAGATGGTCTCAGCGTCAGGCAGCAAACTGCTCGTCAAAGGCACGACAATGTCAAAAACGCACTCGAGCAGCTCTTTGGGATGAGCTCTGTCCAGCTTCCGCGGCCTGAAGACACGCTCGATACAGTACCTGATCAACATCAGGATTTATTAACAATGATCATATGCACACTGTGTGAGTCACATAAGCATTAAAAAAAAGAAGATGGTTTTATTTTAAGATGCATTATACAGTATACTTTATTTTCACTTCTGTGCTGTCTAGTATACTTAAACTTACCTTTTGAGGTGTGAAATGCCATTTCTGGCCACAAATCTGGCAAATGAGACCTGGTAAAAAAATAAAAATAAACAAATTAAAATGGGGGTAGAGACAAAATATAATCTAACAGGCATGGTCCTGATAAACACATTGTATAGATTATAAACTGGAGTAAAAGTAAAGTACTGGTTCTGAACTTTTGTAATTTTATTACTTTTGATTGAAGTGATGCATTCAGCATTATGCTCAGTTTCAGCATCATGAATAACTAAATGCATTGTAAATGCTTATCCTGGAGCTCTCACCCTCAGGTCATAGGGAAGCGTGACCAGCATGCCGCTATGGTCCATAAAGCACGCTATCTCACAACCTTCATAGAGCTTCCTGTTCCGGGGCAGGAGGAGTGGAGTCTGTAACCTTACTGCCCCTGAGAGAGAGGGGAAACAAAACAAGATTGACTGATATGGACCACAAGATTAGGTACAAGAGGCGTTCATGTCAAACCGGGACTTGTGATGATATTTCTCGTAAATAAAGATACAAAACCAATTGACTAACTTCACTTAATTTAAAGTTCAGCACATTAAGTTTGGTGAATTCAGGCGCACTGAGGTTAACGTTGCTAATGGTAGCTTTATATTGGACACTGAAACAGGATAAATCTTTAAGGTAAGTAAGTGTGAGAAACAGTCCGAATGTAATGGAGAATCTGTGTCAAGCGGTTTAAGCCTTTAAACAGCAACAAATCCATTGTGTGTCATACCATCAGTGATGTAATATTTAAAAAGCATCTGATCTGTTCTCTGGTCTGTTTGTTTCTCAAGAGCTAAAGTTGGGTAGGTTAACTGATAGCATTTAGCCTTCATCTCTTCTGAGTTTTAACTTTTATATCTCCAAAACACTGAGGATGTCATCATGAATTAATACTCTCATACACACACATTAATTTGGTTGCTATGGAAAAATTTTGTTGTTTTGTTCATCAGAAATGTGTGTTGAAAAAAAACTCACAATAGGTGGGAACAGTCTGATAAGGTCCTCAATATAAAGCGTTAAAGAGGGTGTTTTTCCCCCCACAACCGTTTCCAATATGTTCTGACTGGCTAGGAAAATGCATTTCCGCGAAGGGCATTCCCATATAAGGCTACAGACACTGAAATGGGTGGGTTTGGGAAACCAAGCATGCTAGAACACATGATCTCAA
This sequence comes from Channallabes apus, assembly GCA_030522415.1. NCBI lineage: Eukaryota > Metazoa > Chordata > Actinopteri > Siluriformes > Clariidae > Channallabes > Channallabes apus. The sequence continues at coordinate 10,153,224 of CM060116.1, forward strand.
CAGGATTTCAGATGGAAATTTAAACAGACACATTCTGGAGACCATAAAGCCTTGTTGAAAAAGAAGTACTGTATAATATGTGAGCTTTAAAGTGACAATACAGCTCTTAACACCCAAATGCAAACTGGGAACCATTAACGGCTTTCCTAATTTTCTGGAACACCCAGATCGAAATGGAAAATCTCACTTTTTCACTGTAAAGCAAACGTGTTCTTGTGTTGGTGTGCTTAGCAGCATCCTACCATAACACAATGGGGCAAGCATTGAGTCATCCCGATATTAGGCAACATTAAAGACTTTCTATTATCCAAGACAGATGGAGAAACAAAGGCCCATAACCCCACATTAAAAGAAACAGTTACGCTACTCAGCATGGATATAAAGCAAACACTGCACAAATTGCAAACTTTGGCAGTTATACAAAATACCCTGTAATCAAAACCTAATGGCCTTAAACATAAGTGTTGTCTCATGAAAGGACACAGAACATATACATTCCCCATTACCATATATACTAGCTGTATAATCTTAAAGAACAATAGCACTACTCTTTTTTTTCTTTTTTTTTAAAGAGTAGTACTCAAATTATAAAAGCAAAAACTTCTAAGACTTGCATCAGTAATCAAAGAGATTTCTAACAAAACGTTTTTATTAGCTGTGACCTATATCATTTACTGATGGTCTGCTACACATTAAACTCCAACAAACATAAAACTCGCTTATACAATATGTTAAAATCACAGCATGGCAAAAAAAAAAGTCGCACGACTCCTAGATTTCATACAATCACCTTTTTTTAATTAAGCACACAATATGGGGGCCAATTTAAAAAAAATGTATGTGTGATTGATGATTAAGCACGCTCCCAGAACCCAGAAATCTCTCACAATCTGGAGTTATGAAATGTGCCTCTGCCATTACGGAAAAAAACTCCGTAAACATGATAACCTGGTTATTTAGTACATTCGGGACATCAGCTGAATTCATTTTATTCCCACATAAAGCAACCCCACATCATAACACTCTCTGACTTTCTATCTTGGCTTTCCAGAGGTTTGTACAATGGCCACTATGCATTATGGGTGATTCGCTTCATGCTCTTCCCTTCTTACCATGATGCACAAATCACTATGACATAGGGTTAACCTTGACTCATCAATCCACACGCCTCATTTTTATTGCAGAATTTTTATTTGGCAGATGTTCTTACCAACATCTTCAACATCTCTCTGAGCAGCACCGTCGTTCCCACATGCTTCAAAGCCACCACCATCGTTCCCGTGCCCAAGAAGTCTTCTCTGTCCTTTCTCAATGACTACCATCCCGTTGCACTTACACCCACCATCATGAAGTGCTTCGAGCGGCTCGTCATGAGACACATCAAGACACTGCTGCCTCCCTCACTGGACCCACTGCAATTTGCGAATCGTCCTAACCGCTCAACGGATGATGCCATCTACACTACACTCCGTCTTGCCCTCACACACTTGGACAAGAAGGACACATACGATCGACTGCTTGTACATAGATTTCAGCTCAGCATTCAACACTATCATCCCCCAACAACTGATCGCTAAGCTGAATCTGTTGGGCATGAACACCACCTTCTGCAACTGGATCCTGGACTTTCTGACCGGAAGGCCTCAGTCAGTACGGATCGGGAACTGCACCTCCAGCACCACCACACTGAGCTCTGGGGCTCCACAAGGCTGTGTGCTCAGTCCCCTGCTGTTCACACTGCTGACTCACGACTGTGTAGCAACACGCAGTTCCAATCACATCAGTTCGTTGATGACACAACCGTGGTAGGTCTCATTAGCAAGAACGACAAGTCAGCATACAGAGAGGAAGTGCAACGAAATGGTGTAAAGACAACAACCTGTCTCTGAATGTTGACAAGACAAAGGAGATGGGTGTTGACTTTAGGAGGACACGAGGCGACCATTCTCCGCTGAGCATCGACGGCTCCTCTGTGGAGATTGTCGAAAGCACCAAATTCCTGGGCGTCCACCTGGTGAAGGACCTCACCTGGTCCTTCAACACCAGCTCGTTGCACAAGAAAGCTTAACAGCGTCTCTTCTTTCTGAGAAGATTGAGGAAGGCCCAGCTTCAACCACCGATCCTGACCACCTTCTATAGAGGAACTAATAGAGGAGGATAGAGGATAGAGGATCCTGAGCGACTGCATCACTGTCTGGTTTGTGAATTGTGCCATATCAGACCGCAAGACCCTACAGCGGATAGTGAAGACAGCAGAGATCATAGGGGTCTCTCTCCCCTCTACTGAGGACATCTACACCACACGCTGCATCCGCAAAGTCACCAGCATTGTGGCTGATCGGACACACCCCTCTCACACACACTTCACACTCCTGCCATCTGGAAAAAGGTACCGAAGCATTCGGCAATAGACACACACAGACACGCACGCACACGCACACAAACATTATCACTCATCTTTACTCAACTACCTCAAAACATTGAGACTGGACTGACTAATCAACACAAGCGCAAACACACTGACCTACACTATGAGGCCTAGTTAGCTGGCTTGACGAAGCACAATGGCACTGATGATGATGATGATGATGGTATTGGCATTAAAGTTTTATAATTTGGCAGGTCACTAGTAATGGATAACCAATTTACCATGGCAACAGCCCTGGATAATCGAAAAAATAGTGTGATGTACAGTAATACAAACCGGATTCCAAAAAAGTTGGGACACTAAACAAATTGTGAATAAAAACTGAATGCAATGATGTGGAGATGGCAAATGTCAATATTTTATTCAGAATAGAACATAAATCACGGAACAAAAGTTTAAACTGAGAAAATATATCATTTTAAGGGAAAAATATGGTGAATCAAAATGTCATGTCAACAAATCCCAAAAAAGTTGGGACAAGGCCATTTTCACCACTGTGTGGCATCTCCCCTTCTTCTTACAACACTCAACAGACGTCTGGGGACCGAGGAGACCTTGGTGCCCATGTGTGCCCATGCCACACACACTCATGCAACCCCATACCATCAGAGATGCAGGCTTCTGAACTGAGCGTTGATGACAACTTGGGTTGTCCTTGTCCTCTTTGGTCCGGATGACATGGCGTCACACATTTCCAACAAGAACTTCGAATCGTGACTCGTCTGACCACAGAACAGTCTTCCATTTTGCCACACTCCATTTTAAATGATCCCTGGCCCAATGAAAACGCCTGTGCTTGTGGATCTTGCTTAGAAATGGCTTCTTCTTTGCACTGTAAAGTTTCAGCTGGCAATGGCGGATGGCACGGTGGATTGTCTTCACTGACAATGGTTTCTGGAAGTATTCCTGAGCCCATTCTGTGATTTCCTTTACAGTAGCATTCCTGTTTGTGGTGCAGTGTCGTTTAAGGGCCCGGAGATCACGGGCATCCAGTATGTGCGTAAGGGTCAAGGGCGTAAAACCAGAGATTGTTACAGATTCTCTGAATCTTCGGATGATATTATGCACCAGTTGATGATGATAACTGCAAAGTCTTTGCAATTTTTCGCTGGGTCACACCTTTCTGATATTGCTCCACTATCTTTCTGCGCAACATTGTGGGAATTGGTGATCCTCTACCCATCTTGGCTTCTGAGAGACACTGCCACTCTGAGAAGCTCTTTTTATACTCAATCATGTTGCCAATTAACCTAATTACTGTTAATTGGTCTTCCAGCTCTTCGTTATGCTCAAATTTACTTTTTCCAGCCTCTTATTGCTACTTGTCCCAACTTTTTTGGGATTTGTTGACACCGTGAAATTTGGAATCAACATATTTTTCCTTTAAGATGATAAATTTTCTCGGATTAAACTTTTGATCTGTCATCTATGTTCTATTCTGAATAAAATATTGACATTTGCCATCTCCACATCATTGCATTCAGTTTTTATTCACAATTTGTTTAGTGTCCCAACTTTTTTGGAATCCGGTTTGTAGATTGGATTGTTTTAAAACGGGTATGTTGAGCTCTGCTCGTTGTAAGCACTTGTGGGGGAAGAGCAAGGTGTGGTAGTTTTGCAACCCAAAGACACCGTACATATATATATATAGTAACTTCAGAATAAACGTCATGAAGGCTTAAAAAAACATTAAAACAGCTCTGCATATGTATATTTGTGTGCGGCACTTTATCAGAATCAAGTCTTAAAAAATATTTCCTCCCAAGTGGATTCATCAGCACATAAAACAGAACATATCTGGCAGGAGTGCACTTCAGTTCTGCAAGTACTTACACAAGCTCTTCCTGTCTCCTAGCTTGATAGGGTCTACACTCTGCTCAAAATGTCAAGTCAATCAAGCAAATGAGCCATGCCCGGAGTAATATCTTTCTTTTTCTCTCTTAGTGTGCCTGGTGACAACCTGCATTTAAATAAAAAGTTTACTTTTTTTTTTTTTAAGTAATATATCCCTTAGAACAATTTGTGGTTATTATTTACTAAGAATCTGAAACTCAGCTGTCAAAATCTTTCAGATATTTTGTGATTTTAGTATTCATTTTAAGCTCCAACATTTAAGAAAGAGACATTCTTATTATTAATTCTAGAGATGCACTGACTGGGATATTTTGGGCCAATACCGCTGCTTTTTCATTTTTGCCAGCGAAACAATGAAATCTATTACAGAAATAACTGAAATGTTTTAAAACCTTTAAGCCTTTTACAGTGGCTTGTAAAAGTATTCGGCCCCCTTGAACTTTTCCACATTTTGTCACATTACAGAAACAAACATGAATCAATTTTATTGGAATTCCACGTGAAAGACCAATACAAAGTGGTGTACACGTGAGAAGTGGAACGAAAATCATACACGATTCCAAACATTTTTTACAAATAAATAACTGCAAAGTGGGGTGTGCATAATTATTCAGCCCCCTGAGTCAATACTTTGTAGAACCACCTTTTGCTGCAATTACAGCTGCCAGTCTTTTAGGGTATGTCTCTATCAGCTTTGCACATCTAGAGACTGAAATCCTTGGCCATTCTTCTTTGCAAAACAGCTCCAGCTCATTCAGATTAGATGGACAGCGTTTGTGAACAGCAGTTTTCAGATCTTGCCACAGATTCTCGATTGGATTTAGATCTGGACTTTGACTGGGCCATTCTAACACATGGATATGTTTTGTTTTAAACCATTCCATTGTTGCCCTGGCTTTATGTTTAGGGTCGTTGTCCTGCTGGAAGGTGAACCTCCGCCCCAGTCTCAAGTCTTTTGCAGACACCAAGACGTTTTCTTCCAAGATTGCCCTGTATTTGGCTCCATCCATCTTCCCATCAACTCTGACCAGCTTCCCTGTCCCTGCTGAAGAGAAGCACCCCCAGAGCATGATGCTGCCACCACCATATTTGACAGTGGCGATGGTGTGTTCAGAGTGATGTGCAGAGTTAGTTTTCCGCCACACATAGCGTTTTGCATTTTGGCCAAAAAGTTCCATTCTGGTCTCATCTAACCAGAGCACCTTCTTCCACATGTTTGCTGTACAAACGGGACTTCTTATGGTTTTCTGTTAACAATGGCTTTCTTCTTGCCACTCTTCCATAAAGGCAAACTTTGTGCAGTGTACGACTAATAGTTGTCCTATGGACAGATTCCCCCACCTGAGCTGTAGATCTCTGCAGCTCGTCCAGAGTCACCATGGGCGTCTTGGCTGCATTTCTGATCAACGCTCTCATTGTTCGGCCTGTGAGTTTAGGTGGACGGCCTTGTCTTGGTAGGTTTACAGTTGTGCCATACTCCTTCCATTTCTGAATGATCGCTTGAACAGTGCTCAGCGGGATGTTCAAGGCTTTGGAAATCTTTTTGTAGCCTAAGCCTGCTTTAAATTTCTCAATAACTTTATCCCTGACCTGTCTGGTTTGTTCTTTGGACTTCATGGTGGTGTTGCTCCCAATATTCTCTTAGACAACCTCTGAGGCCGTCACAGAGCAGCTGTATTTGTACTGACATTAGATTACACACAGGTGCACTCTACTTAGTCATTAGCACTCATCAGGCAATGTCTATGTTCAACTGACTGCACTCAGACCAAAGGGGGCTGAATAATTACGCACACACCACTTTGCAGTTATTTATTTGTAAAAAATGTTTGGAATCATGTATGATTTTCGTTCCACTTCTCACGTGTACACCACTTTGTATTGGTCTTTCACGTCGAATTCCAATGAAACTGATTAATGTTTGTGGCTGTAATGTGACAAAATGTGGAAAAGTTCAAGGGGGCCGACGGTACACGGTATATATACTGTATATATACACACACACACGCACACACACACACAAAATACAGGCCAAAAGTTTGGACACACCTTCACTTATTTAATTTTATTATTTTCATGACCATTTACATTGGTAGATTCTCACTGAAGGCATCAAAACGATGAATGATCACATGTGGAGCTTCAAGAGGTCGTCACCTGAAATGGTCTCCAACAGTCTTGAAGGAGTTCCCAGAGGTGTGTAGCACTTGTTGCCCCTTTACCTTCACTCTGCGGTCCAGCTCACCCCAAACCATCTCGATTGGGTTCAGGTCCGGTGACTGTGGAGACCTTTTTTTGTTAAGTACATAACTCCACATGTGTTCATTCATAGTTTTGATGACTTCAGTGAGAATCTACCAATGTAAATGGTAGGGATGCTCCGATACCGATATCTGGTATCGGCCTCGATACCACATTTTCTAAAGTACTCGTACTCGTTAAAAGTCCCCCGATACCGGGGACCGATACCGGTAGCTGGCAGCTACTGGCAGCTGTCAAGAAGCGCTTCAGTGACATCACGACCAACCCACTGTACTTCATCTCCACCATAATTGACCCAAGGTAAAGTCTGTGTGCTATAGGTATTCAATGATAAACTACAGTACTAAATATAAGATTAATTTCCATCTGAAGTATTTTATTATATTTTTGTAACTAAAATACACAAATACAAATGTATGCAATATATACACAATATGAAATATATTTCCCTTATTACTACTAGAAAGCCAAATGGCTGGCATTTGTGAAAGTGGTTTAAGGGAAACTAAAATCAGTCCTATTTTTCCACATATTAATACAGTCATGAATTTTGTTCAGGTATAAAGATCGCTTCTTCTCCAGCAACACTCCTCCGGAGGCCAAGCTGCACCTGAAGCAGGAGCTGCAGATGATGTCCAGAGCTGAGGCAGAGGGGAGTCGGGCCGAAGCTGCAGAACCTCCTGCTAAACTGTTCCTCAAGGCCCAGGCCAGCACTTAGAGCAGTCTGGACACTGTATTTGAAGAAATCGCTAAGGAGCAGCCCCAGGCAGCACAGCGAGCCAGCAGGTGCTGCCATTGAGCTCGACACATACCTCGGAGAGGCCCCAAGCCCTCGTGAAGACAGTCCTCTGAAGTACTGGGGTGTAAACAAAATCAGGTTCCCCACTTTGGCTAAAATGGCCCATAAATACCTCTCAGCCCCATGTAGCAGTGTGGAAAGTGAAAGGCTTTTTAGCTCAGCACATTATAGATGAAAACAGAAACAGGCTGACTGCTGATAATGCAGAAAAGCTACTTTTCTTTATAAAAAAAAAAAAAAAAAAAAAAAAAAACCTGCCACTCACTTTTTCTAAATAGGCTCCATTAAAAGTGAGTCGTCTTAGACTTGATGTTAATACCTACCTCGGTTGCACTGACTGCTACAGTTCTATGTTGGTGAATGTTGTTAGTTAATTCAAATATTGTGCCATAAATAGCAAAGATGTTAATTAATGCCCCTTGTGTTGTCCAAAGCGGCAGAGTTTACAACAAAAAATACTTGAGTTGCACGGTCACTGTTTACATTTTTTTTTATAATTACTTATTCACATGCTCACATTCACATTCAGTGATACAACATGCTTTTCATTTTAAATAAATGTTCTTAATTCCAAACTAGTCCCATGTTTTTTTCTGTTAAATTATGACTAAAGCTGTTACCTGTATCGGTATCGGCAAGTACTGAAATGCAAGTACTCCTTTTCCAAAAAAGTGGTATTGGTGCATCCGTAGTAAATGGCCATGAAAATAAAGAAAACACATTGACAGATAGATGAGGTGTGTCCAAACTTTTGGCCTGTACTGTGTGTATGTATGTATATATATAATTTTTTATTATTTTGTAAATATGTTTTTATTATTTTGTATACAGCTACTTAATCAATACGAAGAATTCAGGACCTGTATAGGCCAACAAAACCTTTTTGTGAAACATAAATAAAATCTAACTGAATATAAATGCAAAATCAATTAGAAAAATGTAATATAAAATTCTTGCTTGTTGTATGTCCTCCTGAAACATCTCACTAAATCATGTCTTACAAATTGAAAATCACAGACTTTTCTCTTAGAGAGTCAAATACTCCCACACAACAGACATTTTCATTGACTTGTAAACAAACAACACAGTATGTTTTCATTAGTATTTGGGGAATGTAGTACTGAGTCGTGCTGCAAATAACCAAAAGACGCAATATCAGCCCTTGTCCTCTATGTTCATGATCGGATTTGTTGAGAGGCTCAACAAAGTGATCAGTCAATACCGCCGATGTAGGTCCGATAAATCAGTGTATTACTGCTAAATTCAGTTGCTTAATACTGAATGATCATAAAAGGAACTATGTAGCACATTAGTGATACTGCACTACTGAACAAAATAATGACGTGTTTAATGATAGCAGATTTACAAAGGTCTTATTGTATTACATTAATTTATTAATATATTAATTTAAACTATTATATTATCCTGTAAGCATATCAATACGTAGTGCTCTCAGACAGAAAAACACGCAGCACACTTTCAACTCATTGAGTCACTCACCATGTCTTCTGAAGACCCGGGTGACTGTCTCATACACGTACTGCTGCAGCTTTGCACTGTTGAAATTAAAAGTGCCCTGGGGAGGGAAAAAAACAGCATGGGGTCAGTTAAGAAACAGTGGCTGTGAGGGTGTTTAAACATAGCTGGTATTATATGAACCAGATGATGAGGCTTTATCTAAGAAGCTACATAGTGACATCTAGGGGTGAGGAGAGAACAATGCACTCAACTAAGAGGAAATGCAGAATAAAGTGTTGATGGAGTATTTTAATGTCAAACTAAATAAGAGAGAAACATTAACACAGTTTTCGTTAATTATCAGAGGTATGTTGTTAACTGCAATATAATGAAGTGTTTTGATTGCTAAGCAAACACAAAGTTCATAAGTATTTGTACACTGACTCCAGCCCCCCCCCCACCCTTTTTTTTTTTTACAGACTCAAAACTAATGAGAAATTAATTACTACTTATATTATTCAGGAACATTTTTTTTTTAAGTTTCAATGTGTTCAAGCTATCATCACGAAATGCTGAGTTTCCTCATTTGAGATCCTATTGGAATTCGTCCTGCTACTTAAAAGAAAAACACTAAGTGACCCAGCTCCACTGGTTGCCGTACACTTTCCTGCCATTCAACAGCCCAGAAACATGTGATTTGCTTTGGAATACAAGCCTTTGCTTTTCTTTCCCTTACTCTTCTCGTATAATTATTATAGTACTGTACAAGTTAAACCTTGGTTTCATCTGATAGTGTTGCTTTCTAGTCTAAATTGTCTTTTCTGAAACGTAATGGAATTGTCTGAAACAATGTCTGAGGAAACAGACCACACCTAGTCATGATAGAAACGGCTGTAATTGATAAACATTTAATGCAATCCTTTTGGCGATAAAACCATTCATTTAAGGTGAAAGTCTAGACTTTAGTTTTATCTCGATTTATTGTTAGTGATTTGCAAAGGCAAAAATACAAATTGGTCTACATACTTATGGACCTGACTTACTTTACACAACTATTAAAACCAATTACAACAAACCCATATTCATGCTGCACTCTGGACCTTATAATGCTAAAAGTATGTTGGCACCAGACCATCACATTCATTCGAGATTCTTCCCCAAACTATTGGAAGCACACACTGGTATACCATCTGTTTGTATGCACTAAACGATTTTAGTTTACTTGAACTAAGAAGCCCAAACCTGTTCCAGTATTAGAATACCTCTCACTGACTCCTCCTCTATATCAGTCACCCTATACAGGGTCCTCAGAGGGATGGAGCCTAGCCCAGGAAAAACTTTGTACTAGGCGGAGTACAACCTGGACGGGGTGTCGATCCATCTCAGGGTGCAAGATTACACACACTCAGTCATACACTTCAACCTTCAACCCTGAAAACCACCCTGCTCACCAATACGCCGCTGCCCCCTACTGATGACATTTGGGATAAAATCGAACACTGGGTAAGCCCCTCGTCTCACACCCATCGCTAAACGAACATGAATCCCCATAATTACCAGGAAGGGGGAATCAACAGGGACAACCCAATAGATTATAATAACTAGGTGGCAATTAGACTCGATTCTGTTATCATCACAATTTTATAATTATCCTGATTTAAAAGTTGTTGTTTTATTATATTTGGTTACAAATTCTAAACAAACTTAGCAAAGAATTCTCTCCTACAAGGATACTGTGCTGCATAAACAGTTCTCTGTCTGTAGAATACTAAAGCTCCAACATTTTACTACCTCAATGGCAAACATACTGTACATAAAATTAATAATATTATTTTTTTTTTTTTAATGAAAAAAAGATTTGAGTTCATAATCTCTGACACATACCATACTGTATATTATGGCGGCAAGCACCACAATATTTTCTTTTATCAAAAACTGTCCTTTTAAATCATTGTCAAAAATGGAAGCTACAAAGCCTTTGTTAATTGTCCATTTTTACCTTGTAAATGTCAATATCGTATGTGTAGTCCATCACCGGAGAGTTGTTCTGGGAGAACAGCTGGTTGACCATGGTGCGGTAAGCTTTGCCGTTGACGTTAGCCATGGTGTGCTGCAGCACCTCATGTAGCTCCGACTCCTCCATCTGAGGAGGAGGGAGGAGATCGCTCTTCAAAAGCTCCACCGCTGTGGGCCGCAGGGCCGGGTCGTGGCTCAACAGCCAGCGAATCACCTTCCTCTATACACAGACAAGATCAGGGATGTTGAACTGACCTTCAGTAGACAATTTAAAAGTAATACAAAAAGACTCACCTGTTCTGTTCCATTCTCATATTCAAAAAAATCTTCAGGGAAGTCGATGGATTCCTGTAAAGGGAATACAGAACAGAGTTAATGGAAACAAGTACAAATTAGAGCACAACTAATGCTTGTCTGTCTGTCTGTCTGTCTGTCTGTGAGTGAGCCATGTCCTGATATGAAACCAGCACTGATTTACGTAATTGAAGCTTATGAATTCTTAATTTTCATTCACAGGTATGAATTAACTCATACAGAGATCTAATGAATAAGAAAACTTAGACATAAGGGCTAACGTGTCCAAGTTTCCAACTGGCACAACTGGTGTAACGAAATATAAAGGATGTTCAAGTCAAACCAGGACTTTTGATTGTGCAGAATAACAGAGACTACATGTATTTCTCTACATAATCCTCTGCTACACCTAATGCACTTATCCAAGTGTTTCACTAGTGCTTGAATACCATCAATGTAGAAAGTTCAGTAAGCCGGAGCCACCTTAACCAAGATCAGCCTTTAGGATGTTTGCACGATTCAAATGTTTTACTGCAGCTAAGGGTCTCACTCGCTCATCTTCATACTGTGTGTGTGTGTGTGTGTGTGTGTGTACAGTATATGCATTTCAGGAGCACATTTGTAAGTCGGATTTGTGCTTAAGGCAGACAAAGCAAGTCTTATATGCCTTTGTCACAATATACAAAGTAAAGCGTACCACTCCACTTGACTAAATTTCGAGCCCCTTTCACCACACAAAAACCGTAACTGCGCCTACTGTTGCAGTTTTATGTGCACCAGTATTAGGGCTGCACGATATTAGGAAAATATGCGATATGCAATGTTGTTGAATATTGCGATAACAATATTTCCCTAGAGAAATGCATTTTTTATTATTATTATTCCCTATTTTTTTTTAATCATTTATATATGTAATGATCATACTAAAATAAACAGGTACATCGTCTGATGTAATTAAATCTAATTCAGGCTAAAAAGAAACTACATGTCAAGGAAGTTGCAAATATTTAGACTTCAAAACACTATGAATGACTTAAAACCCTCAGCAGATATTATGATTTTCCTCGCTTGTCTCTACTCCTGCCATATTTATTTTTCATTCTCTCCTCTGAGCCGCTAGGTTCACCTTTTGGCCCGGTCTAGCCAATAGCATTATATCACCTACTTGGGAGGTGGGTATAAAGATCGTATGGGCCCATCTGATTGGTCAAATTTGGACACACAAATGCTGGGCACATAAATTAAATTTCACTTATCGAAACTCTTTGCGATACAGATATCGCGTTTACCATTATCGTGATAACGATAATTTTTCGATATATCGTGCAGCCCTAAACAGTATTCACCATCAGTACAGCTTTACAGGACAGCCATCTTCTATCATTGTGATTCATTTCTCCCGCACCTTCACACACACACACACACATACGTACAATATACCGGACTGTAGACATTTTATACATTCACTTACTCATTGAAAATATTGTAAATTATTGTAAATATTGCTATCTGGTACACTGCACTGGTGTCGATTTTTTGTACAATACACAGAAACGAATGTTTGTAGAACCGCGGTCCTTTTGTTTCTGCGGAAATTCGTAACTTCATAAGTCAGGGACTACCTGTAAGTTATATTCACACCAACAAAAAAAAAGCCTAAAATAAAGGATTCTCTGATGTGGCTATTTAAAGACGCACAAAAATTATTTTAAGAAAATACGTTTGTGGAAATCTTAAATGTGAAGTTCATGCAAGACAATGCAAAAATGTATGCATCCCCATGTTCCCCAAAAAGAATGCATTCTCAACCTCATCCACAACGATCACTAAAACTGCAAACCATCATTGATGATAAAGGGAACAAAAACCACTATTAAGAAGTAAGAGTATGCGAATTTTCGGCAGGGACCATCTAATGATTTTCTTTATAATGATGTTTTGTTTAATGATTTGTTTAATGAGTACAACCGCATTAAGAACAAAAGGAATGTGTTTTGCCTGATAACTGGTGTTTACGATTGTCAAATGGTTTTGAATAATGATACTTTTTTTTGTATTCTTTTTTTTCCACAGCAGTTGTTCAGACACCTTTAGACACTGATTAAACATGTGATGTTATGATTATGGATGAAATCTTGAACATGAACTCGATCTAATCAACCAACCCATGCATCAGTTCATCTCTGGATCTGGTACACACTTACCTTTCTGAGCTGGCTCAGGACGGAGATGCGTTCGGAAGCTGTGGTCATTGGTCTGTAGGACATCTCAAACAAGATGATCCCTAAGCTGAACAGATCCACTTTCTAAATGTCCAAAAAAAAAATTTTTAATTAACAGAGGTCTCCATAGGTACACCGTTGTTAAAAAAAGTCAATAAATGCTAATTGTACCTGGTTATAAGTTGCTTTTGTGTTTCCTTGGACCTCTGGACTGACATACAGGGCAGTGCCAACCATACCCGTCATGTTACCTACAGTAAACAGAAAATACATTACAAAGCATCGTGTGTATTACAGTACACAGTATTTTTAAACATGGTGTAAATACTAAAGATGGAAAATTTGGCTCTGCTGCTTTACCTGTTGGGTCTGATTTCAGGATGAGTCCTGAGCTGTTGTCCTCCACCTCCAGTATGCCTGAAGCCTGCGAGAGACATAGGACAAACATCATAATTTCAGATTTTTTTCCAAAGTAAACTCTATTGCTCTTTGTGTAGCAAATACATGAACCATACATAAGATAAAATATCAACTAATCCATATATAACATTGTAACAATTTTACAAATAATTACACAATTAATTACAGTACAAATGGATTTAAATACAACAATTGTACAGTCGTGGCCAAAAGTTTTGAGAATGACACAAATATTAGTTTTCACGAAGTTTGCTGCTAAACTGCTTTTAGATCTTTCTTTCAGTTATTTCTGTGATGTACTGAAATATAATTACAAGCACTTCATACGTTTCAAAAACTTTTATCAACAACTACATGACATTTATGCAAAGAGTCAGTATTTGCAGTGTTGTCCCTTCTTTTTCAGGACCTCTGCAATTCGACTCCGCTCTCAATCAACTTCTGGGCCAAATCCTGACTGATAGCAACCCATTCTTTCATAATCACTTCTTGGAGTTTGGCAGAATTATTTTGTCCACCCGCCTCTTGAGGATTGACCACAAGTTCTCAATGGGATTAAGATCTGGGGTGTTTCCAGGCCATGGACCCAAAATTTCACCGTTGTGGTCCCCGAGCCACTTAGTGATCACTTGTGCCTTACTTACTTCTGGCACGGTGCTCCATCATGCTGGAAAATGCATTGTTCTTCACCAAAATGTTGTTGGATTGTTGGAAGAAGTTGTTGTTGGAGGGTGTTTTGGTACCATTCTTTATTCATGGCTGTGTTTTTGTGCAAAATTGTGAGTGAGCCCACTCCCTTGGATGAGAAGCAACCCCACACATGAATGGTCTCAGGATGCTTTACTGTTGGCATGACACAGGACTGATGGTAGCGTCACCTTTTCTTCTCCGGACAAGCTTTTTTCCAGATGCCCCAAACAATCGGAAAGCGGCTTCATCGGAGAATATGACTTCATCCCAGTCCATCCCAGTACTTTCTGCAGAAGATCAATCTGTCCCTGATGGTTTTTTTGGAGAGAAGTGGCTTCTTTGCTGCCCTTCTTGACACCAGGCCATCCTCCAAAAGTCTTCGCCCTCACTGTGCGTGCAGATGCGCTCACACCTGCCTGGTGCCATTCCTGAGCAAGCTCTGCACTGGTGGCACTCCGATCCCGCAGCTGAATCCTCTTTAGGAGACGATCCTGGCGCTTGCTGGACTTTCTTGGATGCCCTGAAGCCTTCTTAACAAGAATTGAACCTCTTTCCTTGAAGTTCTTGATGATCCTATAAATTGTTGATTTAGGTGCAATCTTAGTAGCCACAATATCCTTGCCTATGAAGCCATTTGTATGCAACGCAATGATGGCGTTTCTTTGCAGGTCACCATGGTTAACAATGGAAGAACAATGATTTCAAGCATCACCCTCCTTTTAACACGTCAAGTCTGCCATTCTAACCCCATCAGCCTGACATGATGATCTCCAGCCTTGTGCTCGTCAACATTCTCACCCGAGTTAACAAGACGATTACTGAAATGATCTCAGCAGGTCCTTTAATAACAGCAGTGAAATGCAGTGGAAAGGTTTTTTTGGGATTAAGTTCATTTTCATGGCAAAGGATTATGCAATTCATCTGATCACTCTTCATAACATTCTGGACTACATGCAAATTGCTATTATAAAAACTTAAGCAGCAACTTTTCCAATTTCCAATATTTATGTAATTCTCAAAACTTTTGGTCACGACTGTACATTTCAATTAAAGTAATGAAATCAAGTCTGTTGATTCTGTCAAGTAATGACACAAGCGCAATAGGAATCAAATAATCGATTACATCGTATCAGGACATACCTGGGTGATTCCCATCCCTAACACACTAAATACATTACATTCACATTATACATTATGTGACTGTGACCATACCTAACTGTTATCTCCCCTCTCCTGTTCTCTCTCCTCCCTCTCTCTCTTGAGCTACACATGATCTTCACACTTCTAGTTTGAGATTACATCACATGGATGCCCTGTGTGTCTCTTTGGGATGCGTCTGGTGTCTGGGGTTGGTTTTTACTCTACCATGAAGACGGTTCTGGCCTCGACTGGTGTTGACAGCTGTTTCTCTGCTGTTTGGCTGCAGTTGCTCAATAGTTCAGGACTGGAATTTCCTACAAGTCTACCTGAGTCTCCAATAACTACCTGGACTCCATATTAACATCAATTACCATCAACTGTTATAGCTGAACTGGCTTCCACCTAACACAGACTATAAATGCAGATCAATTTATACTTTCCGTTACACCCAGATGAGGATGGGTTCCCTGTTGAGTTCTTCTCAAGGTTTCTTCCTATTACCATCTCAGGGAGTTTTTCCTTGCCACTGTCGCCCTCGGCTTGCTCACCAGGGACAATCTGATCATTCTGATTCATGGACACTCACATTCCATACAAATCTAAATAATTATTTTGATTGTGAAAAACTGCTTTGCGACAATGACAATTGCTAAAAGCGCTATACAAATAAAAAGTAATTAAATTAATTGGTTTACTGTGACCAAAAAACTTCATAGCTCAATAAATCTACTGTACCGTGGTGGCCGGATGATCGGTAGCCAAGCCAAAGTCTCCGATCTTGACATGATCATGAGAGTCCAGGAAAATATTGACGGGCTTTAAATCTCTATGGATCATTCCCTGAGGATACAGGCAGAACACGATCATGCAGGTCACACCATCAGCTATAGCTACTGTACACAAGTTGGTTATCCCTAAAACAACATGACCAACTATTTCCAAGTCAGTCTGGCTTCCTTTTAGGCATGCATCACTGCAACAATTTATGACTATCAAAAGTAGCAAAAGCACTAATCGACAAAAATCATGGACAGTCCTTGTGATTAGAACTGGCTGAGGAGTTAAGGCTTACTGGCTGAGGAGATAAGGCTACCTGTTCATGAATGTACGCAATGCCATCCAAGATCTCCCTGAAGAGTCTCCAAAGGCGACTGCAGTCCTGGTAAAGACCCAGGTCTATTGTGTCCCTCAAAGTGCTTTTTTCACAGTATTCCATCTAGGGAAAGAAACGCATCGTGAAAAAGTGCACGGAAACCCTTACCCTACCCTGCGATTAATCTGGGATAGAAGATTTCTTTATTTCTTTTCAACGGTAATGTCCATTTTTGGGACGAAAGTATGTGTACACCTGACAATTGGTTCGGGAACCGTGCTTGTCTATCAAAACACTCATACAAGTGAAATCCCCCATAAGAAATAATGGAAACTTAGACGATTCATTCCAGAACCCAAAATATTAAAATAAAAATAATGTATACAAAATATAGTAAAAAGTAAAAATAAAACAAATTAACCTGCACTTTGCCTTTGAAAAAATCGTAGCTGAAGTAAAACAAGACAGGAGAAGAGGACAGAGCTACTGTGTGGATGACTTTTACATACACGCGTGCGCACACAAACACACACACACAACTAACGGAAACACTGCGCTGCGCTACAGGCTTTTTTAACTATTTTTTTTTTACGGGGGCTGCTGTTGCTGTACAGTTACTAAACAACATTCACTACACTTGGACACAAAATTAAAAAAATGTGTTAAGAGAGGTTTTGATATACGAGTCACACATACACACTGAGACTGAGCATGTGAGACGATTACCCACAATCCCACAGCATGAGAGAGAGAAGACCCATTGGCTCAGTTGTAATCACGTGACACTCACAAAGCACATGCGTTGTACTCGTATATCAAAACCTCTCTCGTTTATCAAGTTAAAATTTATTCACAAATCTTGCAAAACACTCACAGACCAAGTTACTTAGGTTTCATTGCATCTCATTTGGAAACAATGGGTATTTACATAAATTATACTTGCTGCTATAATCGGGCTACATTTTTCTGAGAAGGCTTTCTACAGTTTTTTGTAGATTTGTGTGTTTTTGTGTTCAAGAGGGTTTGGTAAAAGATTCCTTATTTGGACCTCACTTTGGCAATGTCATGCTAGTCCAGTTCTGTGTGAACAGAAATCTTAATACTGTATGCAAATACATATCATAGTGTTTCTCCATTGTGTTTGGGTTAGTCCCTTATATTGAAGTTATGTTCACATGTCCACAAACATTTGCCTACATAGAATATTTCAGTTTGTATTTCTAGTATGTGATAATTTTATTTCATGCTAAGGCTAAACTACATGTCCTTTACTTTCCTATACAAAGACAAGTAACACCAACTCTTATACTTTGCCATATACAAATTATGGACACTTTATGTTAATGAACCCTTTAACACCACTGTTATATTTGAATGTTTAGCTCAGATCCACAGCCTGCATGCACTCACCTGTATGTACAGATAATGTGCAATAAGAGGAGGCTTTTCAGATATTGAGCTCTCCGTTGTGTCCACTCCTTGCCTTTTACTCAATTCTTCCTGTATGGGATACAGAAAAAAAAACTTGAATAAAACAATGAAGAATACGGCGACTGTAGTAACCTGTTAATGTTGGCTTCAGAGAGTGTTACTGACCTGCACCACACTGTCTCTGCTTACATCGCCGTTATCAAAAACGATGTCACTTTCCGAGTCACTGTCGGACGGGCTGCCGAGAATGAAGAATCTGATCAAACTCAAAGCAGGACATCATTCTGACAAGCCTGCAGTCCTGATAGCTTTCAGCTGATTAGATTTTAGTGCCAATAAACCAGCAACTATAAGCCTGCCGTATCAAAGTGGCATTCATTTAGAGTGAGAACCCTTTATTTAAAATGGTGAGAGCCCATTTATAGCACCGCAAAGATGATTTAATTTAGCAATTCATGAACACCAATAACCCTCCGGTTAGGAGATCATCATGATGCCTAGGTGCCGATTCAATTTGCATTGCGATTTTATAAGTATCACCATTTTATAGCAATTTTAGGCTGCAAACTATGTTTGAATAGTTTAGAACACATCACCTGCAGGACTATACAAGAAACATGGAAAACATAACACCTGCAACAGAATCTACCATTTCTAAAAATATGCAGATGTGTAGATAGTTCACATCTATGCCTCCTAATAAAGTTTCTGTGATGGTTTGATTAAACTCCCGAAATTCCCAAAAGTACTTTGAAGGTTTGATCAAATTCCCATGATTGGTTGAGTAGGCGTTATGGATAGAAAACAGTGCGACACAATGAATAACTGACCATGATGACACAGACACAAGACGCTGGATAGTGATCCCTATGAGTCAACTGACTAGATCAAAGATTATTCCTCTTTTTAAGACGAACGCATTACTACATCTAATACATTAACACTTAATCTGATTGTTCTCTCTTGTTCAAATCGGAATAAAATCAGTTCTTTCTGTGAACGTTTCCCCCACACAGGGGTAACATTAAGTGCCGTGGCAAGTTTCTGGGGGGAAATTTTGCTTTTCATTCCTGATCAGTAAACTCAGTGAGAACAACTCGGGTTAGCTTACATTTCACACTCAGTAAAGCATCAATCCAATAATAGATGATACTAATTTATTGTAACCAATCAATCAATAATGTGGGATTTAGCAAAAAGAAAGAAAAAAAACGGGAAGCCTAACCTCAAAGTTGGAGAGAAAAAAAGTAGAGTACCAGTCAAAAGTTTGGACACAAGTTTGGATTTATTTTTCTACATTCTAGGACAATACTGGAGATTTCAAAACTATAAAATAACACATATGGGATTAGGTAAGTGACAACAGCAGCAATCAGTTGGTATTTTAAAACATGAAGGTCAGCTGTTCTGGAATAGTTCTTGCAAGAACAGTATTGTCAAGTGCATTTACAAAACCCATCAAGCACCACGATGAAACTGGTTCTCACGATGACCATCTCAGGAAAGAAAGACCAAAACTTCCCTCTGCTGCAAAGGAGAAGTTCATTTAGCGTTACCAGCATTAAAAATCAGCTGAATCAGCTTAGAACTGCTATGAGTCCCGGATACATCTCAATATCAACCATCAACATAGACAATTATTACAATATTTTGGATGGATTGTTTCAGGAGAGACCAGGAATTAGAAAGTGTGTCCAGACTTTTGACCGGTAGGGTAACTCCAACAAGCTTCTTCACCAGTACACCCAGCTAACTACATCACTACAACCTACTGGACAAAAATGTAACCACAAAATCGTTGCTTTGTAAGCATTACTTGCGAGTGCCTCGCATAAGTCTTACACAACATTGTACTGGATGCGAATTGGAAAACTAACTTAAACTTTCTTATAAATGTGTCTTTTACCTTGTAATGTGGATATACTGCATCATTAGAAATGGTTAAAGGTAGATAAATAGACCAAGTAAATAGACAAATAGTAAAAATCCCAACTATAACTCAAAATTGTGGAGAGACGTAGTGGAAGAGTGATGTTAGGGGTGTGAAAACTAATGCAAGAATGTAAAACCTTGAAAAAATATTGTGCATTTGATTCCTGAACACGGTGTAGTAACTTACAGGAAAGACGGACAGAACACATCTGCCTCATCTTCATCATCCTCGTCGCTCGAGTCAGTGGTGTTGCACTTGGCACTAGAAGACCTCTCCAGAGACGTGCTCCACTCCACCGAACTGGCCAGCGCCGGCGGGGGTGCAGCAGCCTCGATGTTGTCGAGGAGGCCAAGCTCATTGTGACGAGATGGAGCGGTGGGTCTCGACGGTCGCTCTGGGGTGCTTGCTGGCTCAGAGGTGTCGCTGCTCTCTGCCCCAGTGGATGGTGCCTCGTGTCTCTCAATCCACGCGTTATAGTAGCGCACAATGTTCTCATGATTCAGGCGTGAGAGCAGGGTCACCTCTCCCTTAATCCGCCGGAACTGCTTACTGGCTGGGTTCACCTGGATCCGTTTGACCGCGTAGTAGCAGCCGTCCAGCTTGTTTTGGACCTTAAGATGCACAGAAGACCATAACAACACAACCATTGAGAAATGAGAGCAAAAAAATATTCATCATTGGATACCAAAGAAAAAGGGGTTTTCTGGAAAAGCAGTGATTTCTAAACACGGCTGAATTCATCACCTTGATTACTGCTCCAAAAGCACCTTTGCCCAGCAGCTGGAGCTCCTCGAACTCATTGAAGTAACGGGAGAACTGTTTCTGCACCACTGTACTGAACGGACTGCTGAGAAGGTGACTCCGCGGGATAACCGTAGACGCAAAATCCACATCCGTGTCTGACAATAGAAGTGTGTCACAGACCAAAGATTGCACTTATTTATGGTTGCCAAGATATGTTTTAACCCCCGAATCTAAACACAAAGCCATAATGTCAGTAGCAAGTGACATCTCATTCATAACCACACTATTAAAGCTACTAATCCAAGCAGAGATATCTGAGGTGTTTTCACATATAGTCCTTTTTAAATGAACCAGACTCGGTGCTCTTAAGGTTTGTTCACATTTGGCATGTTTGGTTAGATTCAAACGAACACTGGAGCAGTTATCCTGTTAGTGTGGATCACCTTAACAACCGTGAAACGCTGCCATGCAAACCTTAGTGTGCATCAAGCAAGAGAATCTGCTTCTAAACGAACTCTAATGCGGTTTAATTGAAATGTAAACGAACACAACGGATGAAAGATAACCAATGTAAAGAAATCAAATCATCTGATAATGATGACTGCACCTGAGAATTTTCACTGCTCAACTCCATATCTGTAACACGCGATGTAGAAGAGGCAGCATTTGGACGAGCAGAAAGTGAAAAAAAAAAAAAAAAAAAGTCATTGACTAACATTACCCCCCTACCGGCCCTGGCAAAACTGGTCCGTTAACTAATGGGTAAACGAGATAGCTGTTTTCTTACTTTATCAGTAAGGGGATTTCTAAGTGGGCTATTGACACAAAATTTCCACCAGATGTAGCCATCAAGCCAAATATTGAATTCATACAAAGAAATCAGAGCATTTAAGTTTACAAGTTGAGTCATAACAAATAAAGTGAAAAGACACAGGGAATAAGTATTGAATTAAAACACATTTATTTAATTATTTGTAGAAAAGCCTTTGTTGGTGATTACAGCTTCTATGGAGAGACCAGTCGTCTGCATCGCTCAGGAGTGATTCTGGCCCATTCTTCCACACAAACGGTCTTTAAATCTTGAAGGTTCCTTGGGCCTCTTTTATGGACTTTGATCTTCAGTTCTCTTCATAGATTTTCTATGGGATTTAGGTCAGGTGATTGACTGGGCCATTCAAGCAACTTGATTTTCTTTCTTTGAAACCACTTCATTGTTTCCTTGGGATTGTGTTTGGGATCTCCTCTTTTCATTTACAGCTTTCTGGCAGCAGATTTTTATTCAGACATTTCTCCATTCATCCTGCTTTCAATAATACGAAGTCTGCCAGTACCCCTTGCTGAACAGCAGTCCCAAACCATGATGCTCCCACCTCCAAACTTAACTGTTGGTACAGCATGGTGTTCTTGTGGTGGTGGGCAGTGCCATTTCTTCTCCAAACATGGTGTGTAGAAAGACTGCCAAAACGTTCAATTTTGCTGTCATCTGAACATACTATAGTCTCCCAATAATCCACAGGCTTCTCCAAATGCTGTTTTGCAAACCGAGCATCAACATTTTGTTCTGCGATGGAGTCTTGCGTGGTGAGCGTGCATGGATGCCATGGCGCTTCAGTGCATTGTTTATAGTTTCCTTCGAAACAACAGTATCTGCTGATACAAGGTATTCCTGAAGTTCTGCCCGAGTGGTTCTTGGCTCTTGAAGAACTCTCCTCGGACAGGGATCTTACGTGGAGCAACTGATCGTGAAGGGTTTATGGTGAACTGATGCTCTTTCCATTTCCGGATAATGGCCCCCCACAGTGCTCACAGGAACATTCAGCATTCTGGAAATGCGCCTATAACCATTCCCATCAGAATGCTTTTCAATGATAAGATTACGAAGATCTTGGGGGAGTTCTTTGCTTTTACCCATCATGAAGTCTTTCCTTAGTGCCTCCTGGGTAATAAGAAGCCTTTATAGGCCATCAATTAGGACTAAGGCTGAATCCCATTTCTATTTTCTACCCCTTCCCCTCGCCCCTTCCCCTTGTCCCTTGAAACGAAGTGGAAAGGGGAAGGGTTTAAATATTTCCCCTAAGAAATGGGACACCACTACAACACTGTTATACGTCATCATACGTTGTCGCTGGTTCCTAATGTTACGTTAGAGGACATGCGCCGATGTTTATCACACATTGCAATAAGAGAGAGATTACTCACTCCCAAAGTTTTTTTGCGCCGTATTTCATCCCTTTCATCAATATAAATTACAAAACTGTGGTCACGTTGCAATAAGTAAGAATAGTGTAAGCACCGTTCATTTACATGTACACATATGGCCGTAAGCAAAACAAACAATGCGTTATCAAATGCTCAAATACTTTCATATTTGTTTGTAGCAAGCAGTAAAGTGTATGTGACATAAAAATATATATTTTATATACAGCTGATATCAATTAGTACTGGGGGCGTGGTTTCTCTCTCAATTCTGACAGATTTCAGGTGATCTCCTGTGCACCTTGTTATCTTCATGTGTTCAATACTTATTCCCTGTATTATTTCATTTATTAATTATGACTCAACTTGTATACATCAATGTTCTGATTTCTTTGTATGAATTCAATATTTGGCTACATCTGGTGAAAATTATGTTTCCAAAGCCCACTTAGAAATCCCCTTACTGATAAAAATGCTGATGTGTCAAATAGATTAGATTAGATTAGATTAAACTTTGTCATTACACATGTACAAGGCAACGAAATGCAGTTTAGGTCTAACCAGAAGCGCAATAACAGAAAGTGCAGGATAATGGTATAAGTTCTAAGTACTGTACACTTAAAAAGGGATATGTGCAGGGAGAAGCTATGGGTAACTATTACAGAAAGATATTATGTGAGCATAATATACAGATTACTAGTAACTATACTTATAAATTTACAATAGATGAACCATATATACAGGTTGCTATTAACTGTAGTCAGGAATTTGCAAATAGATATAAACATAATGTGCAGGATATTATGTGAGCATAGTATACAGATTGTAAGTAACTATAATTATAAATTTACAGTGGATGAACAATATATACACAAGTTGCTGTTAACTGTAGTTGGGAATTTGCAAATAGATATAAGCATAATGTACAGGTTGCTATTTTCTATAGACAGTAGGGATGTAACGGTATCAAAACTTCACGGTACGGTAATAGCTTGGTATGAATGGCATGGTCCGGTATTTACTGAATCATTTACAGGAAAAACAAAACTAATGAAGAGACTCGAAAAAAGTGCCAGAAGTGTTTATTAAACAGTATACACGAATACTGAACATATCAATGGCATACAAATTAGCCATCTATCTGTAAACTTTGAAACATAAACTTCAGTTTTTCAATTTTAATAACAAAAAATTATTAAACCATGTAAAAAAAAAGAAAGTTTCAATTTAGTATTCTTGAAAAAAATAAAAATAGCAACCTACTTATTCTTATTGCAGCTGGCCCATGTGCTGAATGAGTATTTAAGAACACTTTTAGTAGATTTTTTTTTTCCCCTTTCTCGTTTCTTTTCAGAGAGAAACCGAAATGACTTGATAAAACTATAGGTCTTATGAGAAAAGTTTGCTCAGGCGAATGGAGCGAACGGGAGGGAGCGGGAACTACAATTCCCATCAACCCAGGCGTGACCATCATCCTTTTGCGGTCTGTTGTCGCTACAGATCTAGATCTAGATCTAAGGTTAAATATGAATAGAGACTACAGAGTAAGTCAATTAGCAGGGCAAAACAATGTACACTATTCTAAACTGTTAAATGTCATCTGTACATTTGTTTCTCTCATATTTGAGTTATGGGTGTGCACATGTTTGTTTGTGTGTGAGAGTCCAGAGAAGAGAGACGTACCTTCTGGGCTGGGCTCCTGGCATGGAGGAAGGCTCTTCGGTGAGGGTGGGCGCAGGAACGAGTGCTCTAGCAGCTGCTGAGTGTTCCAGCGGTCAGCATCATTGAGACACACACACCTGCAAAGCAAACCAAGTCAAACTCACACACCTGCAGTCATGCATACAAGTTTGTACTACACCATGATGGGACTGAAAGGGATTTCTGACCCGATGCAGTTAGCCTTAGAACAGATGATTCGTTTAAAATAAGTGTTTTCCATCAAAGCCCTTGGGGAGAGCAACAAAAATCTCTGAAGCGAGAGAGAGAGATAAATAAAAGGCCTGGAAGTATGTGACGAGCAGATTTTATGTCAGGGATACAGTGGAACCTTGGATTACGAGCATTTTTGGGGGGGGCTGTAGAACGAATAACTTGAGTTTCCATTATTGCCTATGGGAAAATAAAATTTGGTTTACGAGGTTCCACTTGTATTTGCATTCACTCCTGGACATGTATACTCAAAAAATGTTTTGTGTAAAATAGTGACAGAATCATCAGGTTTTAATCATCAGCGCTACCAAGCTGCTACTGTTGGGCTGCTGAACGAGGCCCTTAACGACTCTTCTCCAAGGGATTGTATCATGAGTGACCCTGAGCTTTTTACCTCCAATTTCCTAATGAGCTTTCATAAACAACAAAATTTGTTTTGATTGAGCTAATTTAATAGACATCTAATCTGGAAAAAAACCTCATACTGCTAGGGTGCATAAAACTTTGACTTGGGAGCAATGGAAAAATGTCATGAGTAAAGATTGACCATATTCCAAGCGATGCACCAATCATGCATAGTACCCACTGTACTGGCCTCTGGAGGTACTGTAGTGTTATGATCTGGGTTGCTTTAGTTGCTCAGGTCTAGGCTCAGCAACATTACTTGGCAATAAAATTAAGTCAGCTGACAACCTGAATGTACTGTATTACCAGGTTATCAAACCAGTGCGGTTGTTCTTTGCTGATGGCACAGGCATAGACATCTGGGGCAGGGGGAGGTTGGTGGTTAAGAAGTTGGACTATGGATCAGAAGGTCAAGGGTTCAAACCTCAGCACCACCAAGCTGCTACTACTAAGCTCTTGAGCAAGGCCCTTAACCCTCCTCATCTGCTCAGATGTATAAGAAGATAAATGTCACTCTGGATAAGGATGTTTGCCAAATGATATATTTATAAATGCATATTCCACAACTAAAACTGTAAAAGAGCGAATCTGAGAGAATGAATAATCATTTTCACACATGACCTTGAACAACGTAATCAAAGCTTCAAAAATTCAAAATATTAAAGCTTCCATTCCTTTGTTTCCTTTAATCTGTAGACTAATATTACTCTAACTAACCAGTTCACCGTACTTGTATATTACAGTAGCTTACATCAGCACCCAAATTACAGCTTAGTCACTTAGTTAGACAACCAAAACATGGGCCTGGGCAGTGATATTAGAGCTCTTACTTGGCCAGTGGTTTAGGACATGAATTATGATTATTAAAAAATGTATGCAATCACTCAAAATTCAAACAGGCAAACTGCAAATATTTATGATATAAAATGTGATCAAATTCAGTTCTGACACCATTAGTAAACATATAAATGTAGTGTTAATACAAGCTTACAGCTGAAGAAATATAAAGTCTCTATGCTTTAAAAAACTATTCACAACATGCTCTTTCTGCCATAAATGTCTCAATCTTTTTTTCAGGGCAGCCACACCACAAATAGCCAAACTCACTCAAAAACATCAAACTGTATTTTGCATCTTGTAAATGCCTTAAAAATGCATGTTGGATTTTTCCTTTACTGTGCCGCTGGAAACAGCCGAGAGCAGAATAAACAACCCCAGACAGACCAGTCCTTTTTCAAAACCACCCCAGTCAGCATCACTAAAGCAAACACACCTGCACAGCAGCTCCGACTGGAGGACGATAACCACAGTGGCAAACACACAGTCTCACACACACACACACACACACACACACACACACACACACACACACACACACACACACACACACACACACACACAGCATTAATCCATGCCATCTACCAGCAAAGCTAACACTGATGTAGCCAAACCCTAGGACATGAAAAGAACCTCATTGTGGTTGAGTGGGGACTCTTTATTTACAGACCTACTGGTTATTGGTCAAAGGCATTTCAAACAAAGACTGGCACAAAACTGCCATTACACTAATATTAGTCACGGTCACATCACAATAAATACATACTGTACACTGCCAGGCCAAAATAAAGTCGCCACTTCAGCAGGATTAAACTGGTCTTCATTAAGTACAAAAACAATTAAGGAAATTTAAAAATACTAGAATTGGGTTGAACTGTTCTGAACCTTCAACATCATGGAAGAAATGTGGGCAGAAAAACAAATCATAAATGGAGATCACTTCAACAATAATTAAGTATTCATGGTAAAAAAAAAAATCAATAGTAGAAATCTGTTACAGTGGGGCAAAAAAGTATTTAGTCAGCCACCAATTATGCAAGTTCTCCCACTTAAAAAGATGAGAGAGGCCTGTAATTTTCTTCATACTGTACGTATACCTCAACTATGAGAGACAAAATAAAAATTAAAAAAAATCCAGAAAATCACATTATAGGATTTTGAATGAATTAATTGGTAAATTCCTCAGTAAAATAAGTATTTGGTCACCTACTGTACAAACAAGCAAGATTTCTGGCTCTCACAGACCCGTAACAACAAGAGGCTCCTCCACTCGTTACCTGTATTAATGGAATCTGTTTGAAAGCATTATCAGTATAAAAGACACCTGTCCACATGAATCTGTATGACGAAATACTTTTTTGCGCCACTGTATGTTTAATAGTAAGAGGATTTTTACATGCACAATTAGGGCTGGGCCGATAAACGATATCCATATCGAGTCGCGATTTATTTGATTTTAAAAACGATGAAAAGCTATAGACATTTTTTGCTCGATATGGATTCATCTAAGAGCCAATCACACAGCAGAACAACACGACAACAACCAATCAGCGTGCAGCTTGCGCGTGCCGTGCAGGTCAAAGTTAATTTCCTGCCGCACTTTGCGAAGCAAACTTGACACCAGGACGACAAAAAAAAAAAAAAAAAAAAAAAGAGTGGAAGCAGCGACGAAAGTGAATCTAACCTCGAGTTATTATCCAAAGATGTTGAAATTGTCGACAAAAAAGGTAGCACGAACTCCGTTATATGAACGCGTCACCCACACGACCACATAGAGCATGAACATGTGACCCGATGCTACTCCGTCAACTAGCAGCGCTAGCAGTGGGGCTGTACCAAAGCAGATATCGCTCGTGTCGTCTTTCGTGGCCATTACACCTTATGAAAGCTGTTCCAAAAGGAGCAAGGATATAACCAGGGCCGTTTCTAACTTTCTAGCGAAAGATATGATGCCCCTAAGCACACGAGGCTGAAGTTTAGCTCCTTATTCGCGTCGTTACTAACGGGAGTGTTCACGCTGGCGAAAGCTGCGCAGTTTATCAATAAAAGCAGCTTCCGATTCGTTTGGCTCCTTATTGCGCAGCGTCTCATTTTACGGCTCGAAGTATAGCTCCTTATTCGCCTCGTGTTCACGTTGCCGAATGCTGCGCAGTTTATCAATAAAACATTATTTTCGTGGCTTAAACCATTCTGGCCAAGCAAATATGAACTATACAACACCTAGCAGGTACCCAACTATATAGTAAAAGTGAAATTGTCCTGGTCCAGATTGATAGCTGCATAATTCATTCCATTTTTGTTGTCATTGCATGCTTAAGCCATTGTCAGTTTATTGGGGCCGTGTGAAATAGCCTTCATTTAACTCTGAATTGTGGGATAAAGACAGCCCTAGTGTGTGTGTGGTCTAAATGTTGTCTCATTATTGTTAAAAAATCTCAAAACATTAATATATCACAAGATACTTTTTATCATCACAAACAAATATTTTTTTTAAAATAAAAATATTTGCCTTGTAAAGATTCTGAGCATGTGCCTATAGTATCTTGATTTTTAAGGCCAAATCGGTCATCTGTTCTTGTTAATAAACTATACTTTAAAATGTAATTTAATGAACCCTTTAATTTTTGTGGCTTCAGTTTAAGTTGTTCAACATTGATGTTCAATAAATAATCATAGATAGTAGATAGTGTGTGTTGCCTTCAATTAATCAATCAAGTAATGCAGCCTTCATTCAAAAATCTCTCACTTGTGAGCATATTTACTGTACAAAACTTGTCAGTGAACTATGAGGGCAAAAAAAAAAAAAATCGTTTATTAATCGAAATCGAGTTAAAATGTTCAATTAATCGAGATTTTGATTTTAGGCCAAATCGCCCAGCCCTATGCACAATACAATAAGAACTCATCAACTGTGTGGCCATTAGAAAATCAGAGTAATACTAATTAGGGGGGAAAAAAATCACTTCAATTTGCTAGGGATTATTGATCATTAATATTGGACCAATGGAAAAATGTCATGCGGTCAGATAAGTTTAGAATGAGCCTATTTCAAAATGATGAGTGCATCAGGGTAAGAGAAGCACAAAAAGTAATGTAACCATCATGCATAGTGGCCTCCGTACAAGCCTCTGGAACCAGCGTTATAATCCGGGTTTGCTTCAGGTGCTCAGGTCTAGGCTCAGCAGCATTATGTAGCAATAAAATGAAGTCAACTGACTACCTGAACGTACTGAATGACCAGGTTATCAAATTCATGGACGTTTTTTCTTTTTTATTCACATGCAACATTGCTTAACCTGGGGTCTGTTCTTCGTACGTCGCTTGACACATCCGAGATGAACTGATACATCTAAGATGAGATCATAGTGCTAATTAAGACCTGGCTAATTTGGTTCTTCGAGCACACCTGTTGTTGATGATTAGTCTGGCCGGATTGAGTTGTCTAGGATTATTGCGCGTTCGTGCGTTGGTTTAAAAGGCGATATGCATCGACAGTAGAAACACTGATCACAAGTCCTTTGATTGGTTGACGAAATGATGAAAGAAAAAGCTAAAATGTTTTTTGTAACACCTGTTATGCGCTGAAATGCTTACCTGCCATGGATTGCCCCTCCCCCCCCTCCCCACACACACACAATCACTATCAAATATTATATTAGAACATAATATGCGCATATGGTTTACAAATTACATGAGAAAATAAAATAAAATAAGAAATATGAAAATAAATATGTTGTATATGGAAAAATAGAAATAATATTTTTTTCAAAAACGTATACTTTTATATTGTTTATTTTATAATAAAATTAGTTTTGTCCAATTTTTCATTATAAAAAAAGTAGTTTTATTTTATATATATATATTTGCATATTCATGACGAACCCCTGAAAAATAAATGTGTTACAAAATAAACATTATACAAGAATTTGAAATAATGGTCTTGAGGGCTGTCTCGTGCCTAGAATTTATTATAATAATAAAAAACCTATGAATTTATGTTCTAATATAATATTTGATAGCAATTATATATATATATATATATATATATATATATATATATATATATATATATATATATATATATATACACATATACATACATGACGTCAGTCGTGCACTTTAACCAATCAGATGTGACCTCACCATTTCAACCAATCATAACCCAGCAGGAGCGCAGCCTTAATCCTGTTTACATGAAATAAACCTGCTACCGAGCAGGTTCAAGCTTACGGACATGTTGCTATGACAGCAAATGCGAGATGAGCATCAAAGAACGAAACAATCCAAGATCAGGACAAATCCACAACAATCAAATCCAGCTAACTGAGTTAGCGACGTACAAAGAACGGACCCCTGACCTGAACTAACCCCAGATCATATCACTGATTGTTGTAAAAAAGAAATGTTAAGTTCAATAAAACTGAATAGTCGAATAGCATTTCTGATAGTTTATGATAAACTTACTTCTTGAGGAAATCCTGAAGATCAGCAGGTAGGCTGGTGGGAACGGTGACAGGATACTCCTTGACCTCGCGTCCCTGAGAGAGTGCCATGAGGAGCAGCCCGAGGCTCCATATGTCCCCTTTCTTGCCGGTGCGTGTGGGCAGCGTGTCCTCGCAAAAGCGCACGTGAGCCTGCTCGAAAATGTCCTCCTTGCACATGTCGCCTAACCGTTTAGCCAGACTGTAATCGGCCAGTCTTACATTGCCCTGGGCATCTATAAGCACGGAGGAGGCAGACAGCTGCTTGTGCACCACCGAGTTGGTGTGGAGGTAGTCGAGTGCAGCGAGAAGCTGAGCAGCGTGCTGCCTCAGCTGATCAGGGGGCAGCGGCGTTTCTGCAGAGAGACTCTGAGCCAAGCTGCTTCCAGGCACGTGCTCGGCCAGGAGGTGCACCACCAAGCAGTCCTCACGCTCGCTGTAGCTCATGGCCTGGTAGTGCACCAGGTTGGGGTGGTCCAGCTTCATCAGGGAGTTCAGCTCGCTCTCTGCTCCATGGATCTGCAGAGAAGGAGCAAGCAGGTGACTGACTTAATTCTTAAATAAGAATTAGTGGTGTAGCCATCTCTGGATCATCGAGCCACATGGATTTGTGTAAACTGACAAAACACTAGCTCCAGGGTTTAAGACATGAGGTCAGAAGATGTGTCATTCATCGATTCAGTGTCATTCATCGATTTTTCAGTTTATGTTCTGTCTGGTCTGATTTCAGAAATGAAACCCTGGCTCATATCATGGGAAGGAAGAAGACAAAGTCAACACACATCTTGCCGACTGACTCTATTAAGGTAGTTGAACTTGGTCACATGAATAGCCAGTGTGAAGCGCAAATGGAACCACAATTCAAGTGTCTTATTTAGAGCTATAAACAAATCACTCATTATTTAACATTAAGAGCTAGCTGGTCTCGGTTTAGTTTCTGTAAAAAAGGAATTCTATTACAAGGTTCTGTTAATGTTCAGAATGAAAACCAAGGGAGATCTTGACACTTTGCGACATGGATGTTATGTGTTATGTTATGATGATATGAAATACAGGTAGCCCCGTTGACATTCGAGTTACTAAATTCCGCAGATACGAAGGGACATTGGTCCTACTTCCGATTCAATCAAGGAAATAGATCATGTGTATTGTTATATAAAAAATTTTAATAATTTTAAAAGACAGTGCAGTGCACCAGATACCAATATTTACAATTATATAACATTTTCAGTGTGTACTGTAAGTGAACATATAAAATGTCTCATGTACAGTATATTGTACTGTATGTGTGTATGTGTGGGGCTGTGAGAGGAATGAGTCGGCCTCATGGGTTTCAATTAATCAGTCATGAAGCATGATCGTACAAAATGCCGGTCCTGTAAATCCTCAACAAGACAGAGTTCACAGTCTATTACAGTATACAGTACAATGGAAAACATGTCTAAAGCAAAAATGGTGTCCAGGATTCCCATCGCGATTTGAAGGCGAAGACAACATTTCACTGCCAGATTCATTTCCTTAGGCGCGATTATGGTTTTTGCCCACATGATGGCAGTGTGGGGAAACGGGACAGATTTAGTCAAGTGGATCGGCATGCTTTATTATGTATATTGGTGTCAAAGGTACATAACACTCACTTTATCTGACCCAGTGGTTCTCAAAGTGTGGGGCGCGCCCCACTAGTGGGGAATACAGACATGACAGGTGGGGCGCAATGAACGGGAGGAAATAACAGGAAAGTACCTATTCTAATTCATGCTTTTCTTTATTGATAATGAAGAGCGTACGCTCAAAACTAAACAATCACACACAAATAAATGGATCATTAATACAAGTAAATTTAAAATAACATCAGTTGGGGGCCGGGAGAAAAAGTGGAACCATAGTGGAACAATAACGGTTTAACGTCGGACAAACTTTAGCAGCGCTGCTCGAATCACAAACCTGCGCGAGCCACTGGGCAGCGCTGCGCGACTCTGACAGAAATAAACCGCGCCGACCATCAAAATACATTTTACCCCGCTGGGATGCGCACGTACAAACCAGGCATGGCAAGGCGGAAACAATATTAAACAGTCCTGACATTTTAAATGAATTGTTTTTAAATAAAAACACAGAGTCGCGCAGGTTTGTGATTTGAGCGGCGCTGCGCGATCCACCGGGCTGCGCAAATAAACCAGATCATCACTGCGCTATTCAGATAGTCGTGCTGCGCTGTATTTGCGCAGATATTTGGTTCAATCGGGTGCCGCGGTTTCGTCCCACTTTTGATGTGTTTGGCTTCACATACACTTCGACAATGGAATACAGCAGCAGTGAGTTTGCTTACATGTGACGAGGAGATTGTAAAGAAAAAAGCTGCCTCGTCTGTGGTGTGGAATTGGTTTGGGAATAAGAAAAGTGATACGAATGAGATGAACGTGATTTGCAAGGTACGCAAGTGCACTGTTTTAACAAGTGCTGGAAACACGTCAAACCTTTTCTATCATCTGAAATACAAATCGAATATGGCCAAAGTAAAAAAATGCGGCAAACCTCAGCAATTCACAGTTTAAATAAAATTACATTAAAAAAATTAAATTATGTAAAACAATTTCTTTGTGTTTTCATTTTTATTTATGCATTTTCAGATACAAATTGCTATATTGTGATATATATCGTTATTGAGTTAGAAAATTGCTTCTACCGTGATAGAAGATTTTGGTTATATCGCCCACCACTAATGAAGCCTATCTTGAGCTTGGATTCATGGTGGTGATGGTGGGGGCAGAAGAGAGACCCGTGTGTGTTTTGTGTCTTAAACTGCTGGCAGCAGACCGCATGAGACCCAACAAATTAGGAAGACACTTAGAGACAACACACTCCAGTCACGTTAATAAACCACTGGACGTCTTTGAAAGAAAGCTGGCAGAATACAGACAGCAGGAGAATCGCATGGTAAAATCTGAATCAGTGGACAACAAAGCACAAATGGCTTCATTCAAAGTTGCATACAGAATTGGCCAGTGCAAAAAAAACTACAAACGATTGTTGAGCAGCTAATAAACATGGGGTCAATTATGCAAAGATAAGTGACAACCTAAGCCTTGTAACAATTGCACGTGTATTTTATCTTTTTTTTAACTTGGTGGTGTTTGATCTTATTGGTTTAGGAATTGATATTTCAATAAACAGTAAACTTGGCCGATTTCGTTATTATTTTGTTGACAAGTGGGGCTTGAAAATTCGCTCACCCCCTTAAGTGGGGAATGACAGAAAAAGTTTGAGAACCACTGATCTGACCTAAGAACAAATCAAACTTACGATTGTGCTCCTGGAACGGAACTTGTTTGTAAATCGGGGACTACCTAGTTTCAAGTGTACATGTACTTTTTTTGTTTTGAATATATTTAATAATTCTGAAGTCTTGTGTTTATGTCTAATTTTACATGAAAAAACATCCCTGATTTTCAAAGTGACCTTAGACATTTGCACCCTAATAAACGTACTGCATTATTGCTATGATAAATGAGAAGTCAATCATCAGAAAAGAAAAATGCAGAAGAAGATTTAGTATCCAGGCAGGACTTTCATTAAGCTGGAAACACATTAAAAACAGGACACAGTGACTGATTAAAACTAAACTCCTGCATTACTGTAATAATATAAGGGGTGTTCAAGTTAAACCAAAACTTTTGATTATGCAGAATAACAATGATTACGCCCACTTCTGCCATTTCCTGCAAATCGACTGGTTGCTCTCCTGCTCTACCTGTGTTGATCCCGCCCCCTGCCAGATGATTGGTCCTACAGGAGACCCAGAGGCCTACATAAGCTCCTTCAGTCCACAGCGCTGCAGACCGTGTTTTGCTTCCTGTTTATCTCATAATTGATGCTAAACGGTATTCTGTGTATGACCCCCTTGCTATGTTCCTGACTACGCTTAGACTTTCCCCTTTTGATGATTGCTTGGTTTTTGTTCGTCTATTCCGTGTATGACCTTTTTGCACGTTTTGACTACGCTTTTGTGTTTGCCCCTCTTTGTTTTGTTGGTTTGGATTATAAATACTTTTTGTATATATTTGTATTTAATTCTTTATTTAGTGGCTTAGTAAGGAGTCGACACCTTTTTGTTTATACCTGTTTTTCTCCTGGTTTATGGTTAGTAAGGGAGTAAGGGAAGGTTAGATACTTCCACTTCGGTATTGGTTAGGGGGAATTTTTGTTTATTATTTTGTCCTTGTCAGCTCCTGAAGCTCACTGCCACTTTTGGGGATTTGCTTGTTCACTTTTGTAAAATAAACACTAAGCAAAGGCACTTTTGGTCTCACCCCCGTGATTACTTTTCACCGTTTTCACATCGTTTCTTTTCTGTTACAGCCCGACCTAGACCGGGTCTAACACTTATGTTATTATAAATAATGAATAAATAACCTACCTGTTTTTTACATTTTTCGATTTTTTCCTTTTCCTGGGTGGTGAAGAATTTCCCAATCTTCTTGTTCCAGCGAAGGATCCATTCATACACAACAGCAAACTCGCCCGAGGTTGCATTGAGGGCATAATACACACTCCGGCCCAGCCTTTTACTTTCACCTTAAACACACACACACCCCACAACCTTTTTGTTATTTTGATATTCATTTGAGTGACAGATAGTCCTGTACCCTTGTACTAAAAGAAGCGGTGTACTTTTAAAGTAAACATTACTTAACAGTCTATTTTAAATAATGACCATAGATTGTAGGATTACTATTAGGGCTGCAACTAACGATTATTTTTGATAATCGATTAGTTGGCCGATTATTGTTTCGATTAATCGGATAAGCGCTAAGTGCGTCTTTAATTTGGTGTTTTGCTTATAATTATATATAAAACCATACCAACATTTGTTTAGTTTTTAACAATAATTTCAGATGGCAAGTTGACTGTTTATATATAAAAATAAACAAACTGTCAACTTGCCATCTACATACATACATGCATACATACAGTACATACATTATATATACAGTATATATATATATATATATCGATTAATCGGATAAAAATTTTTGATGTTTTGCTTAACTATATACAGTAAAACCATAAATCAGGGTATTATTTATGTATAAAAGTAAACTTTAAAAAATGCAATAGCCACATAGAGTTTAATTATCTTTAATTTTGACATTTAAACCTTATTTTATGTAAATCAACAATTTTGTTTTTAACAATAATTGCAGATGGCAAGTTGACAGTGTGTATGTGTATATATATATATTATATTTTTAATTGAAGTGTCTACTACATCCTTCTCACGGTTTATACATTATTTCGATCCTCTCGTGTATTTTATCCTTTTTTTTGTTGTCTCAAAAAAAAATAATAAAAAAAAAATAATAAAATATATATATATATATATATAGACCATTTTGCTATACTAGACATTCTCGTAATACTGCGACGTAGGGAGAGAAAACAAATCGCCGCTACTGGGTTCACTCTGTTTATTTTTCCTTTTTTCCGCATTTCCCCCTGTATAGCGTGTAGGATGATGGGATATATCCGGTCCTCCGAAGTGTAAAATGAACATGAAGAAAACGCACTACACTAGAAGTGTTTTCCTTGCGTTCGTTGGGATTTGAACGCCGAGAAAAAGCTGCATGCAACAGGTTTTTTTTTAGCCCCGTATAACCGCGCAGCCGGACAAATGCACGTCACCAAAGCCCGTGTGAACTCTCTCACTGTGACTCCTGTGTAGAAAACCCTCGGCGCTTCATCCGCGCTCACCGGACACTACGACCGGCAGAAAACCGCTTGCTTTTAACACCCGATAAGAGGCGTTTAATGTAAACTACTCCCATACCTTGGAGGACTTGGGGTGCACGCTTTTTCCTGTAAACTCCATTGCGCGAGCGACTGTGTATCTGTGTGTATTTGTGCATCTTGTGGTCGCGCTCCTCAATAACGTGAGCAGCCCAACTAATCGATAATGGCATTCGTTGACAACGAATTTCATTATCGATAATTATCAATTTTATCGATTAGTTGTTGCAGCCCTAATTACTATTATGTTTTTTATTCTTTTTTTTTACATTTTATCATCCTTTAATTGATTTTAAGTTAAGCCCTGTGGCGCTACTTCAAAAATGCTGGCCTGCTAATCATAAACTAAACAGCACATCTGTGCCAGTTCTGTCTGTAACCAGTGTAGCAGCACACATTCCAAACTGCGTGTAGACAAGTAGAACAGTTACAGGTATTTGCATAACTTTTTCTCTGAATTAATTTTACTAGGAATGAAGGCTACTATGCTTTTAGGGGGACACAAGGTTCACTGTCCTTTATGAGAAACTTGCAGCCTTAGAATAGGGTCAAGTTGTTTTGGCGGCTCCTATAGAAGTTGCTCCCGTTCGTCTAGGGGTCGCCATCAATCCGCACAACGACTTG